>VZSZ01007639.1:611794-722117 GCA_013398815.1 Ibidorhyncha struthersii
TGCTGCTCCCCGTTGTCTGCCCGTGCCTATGGAAGAAGTTGCTGCCGATTCTTCCTCGCCGCTCCTCTCCGCCGTTTGCAAAGCAGCCTCCTCAGCAGCAACAGCAGCCACGCACGTTGGCACCAGTTTGTCTGCTTTGCAAGGACCCAAAGCCTTTAAATTTCCTGCACTTTCAGCTTCATCTCCATGGAAACCACAGACTCTCTTCTAACCCACCCCCCCCCCCTTTAAAAAAAACCCAACAAACAAAACAACAGCAAACTTAATCTAGCTCATCACTAATGAACAAGTCTTCAGTAAGTCTTCCCTTCTCCCTAAAGGGAGAACTCTATATCGGGAGTATATAGGTACTTCTCATTATATATATGTATATGTACAATTGTCACAGAAACACTCTAACTCTTACCATTATGGAGCTCTGGTGAAGTAATATGTTTTCTTAAAAAGCTTCCGTAGGTTTACAATACCTTTTAGTTGAGTGTTATAGACTCTGAATTGATAATCTAACGTAAGAAATGCATTACCAGCTTCTTGAAGGCTGGATACGGTCACCAAAGTCAAGCAGAAGACAGGACAACAAAATCTTGAAATGTCATCTCTAGTAAATCTTTTTGTTCTAGACTAGGATGGGGAACTGGAGTCACTAGGTCAGATGCGGCAACATGCTGATGTAAAATGTGTCAAAAAATATTTTGAGAATTTTTTTTTTTTTTTCAAAATTGGTAGTCCATTAGTAAGCTACCTCCCAGTTTCAAACCTATTGAAATTATCTGTATTTTAGATGCTAAAAGGATATTTTAAACAGCAAAAAATATTTTTTGAATAAANGCCCGCGGGCGGGCGGTGGGCACGGGGAGAGCGAGAGGCGGCGGAAAGCCGGCCAGCGCCTCCGTCGCGTTTTCGGGGGATGGGAGAAGCCCCTGGAATAAACCTCCCGCGCCGCGCTGGGGAACGCGGGCAGAAACAAGGGTGTGCAAAACCTCGGCGGAGTAGCCCGGGTGGGAGGAGGAGGTTCCCGCGGACAGTGCTCGGACCTCAGAGGCCACCGCCGAGCGAGCCCCTCCGTACGGAGCCTGCGATGCCCCGAGAGCAGCCCGGGGGCTGCGCTCCCGCGGCAGACACCCCGGCAGGCTGCAAGGCTCCGCTGCGGTCCGCCGAGCGCGCACCGGGCTTTTTTCTAGGGAGTTTAGGAGTTCTGCATCTGAAACACAACCTCCAGTCGTGCCCCCAATCCACACAGAAAAGACGCAAAGTCTACCTCAATAGCAAATGCATAAAACAATTTAAAAAATTGATACTAAATGCTACTTCCATCGCAGAATTACCGTCTGACAAAGAGCACTCGCAAGGCACGGCAGGCAGCCTGCTGTAAGGGGAGGTGAACAGTCTATTAAGGTTTGAGTAAAATTTCCTGAAGTGCTTGAATCCCATTCCTGCAGGCTATTTAGGCACTTAGGAGCGAAGTTTAATGGGAGTGAAGCTTAGCCATTTCACCTAAATTATTTATGCGTTTGTTTAAATGTTAACCTTCAAAATTAGGTTCATTATGAAAGTAATATATAGATCATATTACCCAGGTTGAGCGTTTTTTTCCTAAAAATTCACTATTTTCCAACTATCTGCACTCAGTTAAATTTAAAACAACTCTTATTTTGCTTTATTCCTGAGTGTGTAGGGCATTTTATAAATAAAACATAACTGAAATAAGTGACACGAAAAAGATGGAAAACTGACCCTAGCTCTACACTGTGAAAGGAACCTCACAGTGACACTTGCTGCTGCTAAGCTTTATTAGACATTTTTTCACCTGGATGTTTAGGTGTCTGCCTTCATCTAGAACCTGATAAACTGTCATTGCTGAAACCTGGCATACGGGTTGTCACTGGAAATAGCTGAGAAGCAGTATCTCTGATCTTTCAAAATAAAATTCCCCAGTTTCAAGGAGCAGAAACATAACCAGGAGCCGAAGGCAGACATTCTGCTTTAATTTAGGACTTAGCTGGATATGACTTTGATGCTGACCTGAATATGAGTAGGACATGAAGGTGCTAAGGTCTGCACAGAGCCAGCGAGTGAGCTGAGACACAAGCCACTTCTGGCCCAGGTTCTCGCCAAAGTCTTGGCCTGTTCATGCCACGGTTCCACTCCTGCCGCCTGGGATTTTGCCTGTGAAGTTGCTCCTCTGTCTCTGAGCTGAGCTGGGGAGGGTCCGTTCATCCCTCCTTTACNTCCCCCCCCCCCCCCCGTTTCGCCCACCCTGCAGAACAAAATGTTTCTTGACACACAGGAGCATAAGCCTGCACTCAAAGCTCATGGGCTGATCCACTGCTTCTGGGAAGGATCAGTGTGACTGGCTTCAGGAGAGAGCAGTTGTGAGGATGGCCGATGAATCCTAGCACAGTGTTAATGTGTTTTTTTGGGGTGCCTGTCTGTCTCTTTCTCTCTCTTTCCTCACTGTCTTTCTGCCTCCAGCCAATAAGTCACCTGTAAGTCACTGCAAATATTTTTGAATTCAAAACCACCTTATTCAAACACAAAGGCAAAAATAACAACACGAGGTTAAAGTAAGTGTTCCAAACAGAAAACAAAAATTCAGAAGTTGCACCTAATGTCTTGTATTTCTTCTTTAGTAATAAATTCAGTTTTACTCAGCTGGTATTTAAAAACAATTCTTTAACCACCAGTCTCTAAGTTTAAAAATAAAGCCTGTAAGGCCTATGTCCTGTCTATTTCACACCAGGTATGTGTTTAAGATTCTACCTTCAAAACTGTGATCTTAAGGAAGCATTTGAAGACTGTTCTTTCCTGAACCGGGTTACCTGGAGGAGGAAATATTTTCTGGGATGAGGCTGGTTCAGGCAGACTGCCTCTCTAAGGAACAGAGATTTGTTCCGAGCTCAGCAGGCTGGGGCTCGGTAATTCCTCAAGCGCAGGTGTCTGCCTGGGGTGCACTGGGCTCCTGGCAAGGCTGTGAAAGCTCGAGGGATACAGAAGTGACAGAAGTCACTTGTGGCCCAAGAATTTTTTGGTGGAATGGCTGATAGCGGGACTGGGGAAGAGCTGCCAGTAACAGCTCTGCCAGAAGCCTTTGGGTCAGAGGGAAAAGAGATTTGGATTCACATCAAACTGGTTTATTTCAGGGTTTGCTGAAAACAGCAGTAAATGAAACCTGGAGGTAAAGAGCCTGATCCAGGCTCTGCATATGATGCCAGCCCTTCCTGGGATAGGGAGAGCGGCCAGCAGCTCACAGAGGCCTTAGCTGGTCACTCTACTGGCAATGGCGCATGAAGCAGAGGAGAAAACAACTCCCTTTGCCTCAGCTTTATTGGTTCTGGAGTGCTGTCAGTAGTAAAAATGTGTTTTTTCAGTAGACAAAGCAAATACAACGTTCAAGGCACACAGGAAGCCAATGTGGGCAAAAGTAAGATGCCACTTCTGCAGGGTCACATCTCTGATGAGAAGCGAAGAGGTATGCAGCCTGCACTGCTCTGCTTATGGCTCCAGAGGCACAGCTCTAAAAACACATTATGTAAGGATCCGATTTCAGTCCACAACAGCAAGGATGCACAGAAAGAATTCAGAATAGATTTGTTTCCCGTTAAATCTACCAACAGAAAACAGCCTGACCTACTCCACCCAACCCAGTGCTCAGGGACATCACACTGAATTCAGCCCATGGTGTGGAATCAGTCTGGTCTATGAGCAATGGTCTCAAGCTCGATGCACGCACCACTCTAAAACATGGAGGGAATCTCACAGAAAGTAATAAACCACTATGAAGGTGGGATGAGGAAGAACTGTGCCAGGTGTGCTCAGAAGAGCTGTGCCTTCCTTAGGGATGGAGGCTTCTTTACAACTATTCTTGTTTCCCTTACACTTAAAGATTATTTAAATCATGATCTCATTCATGATCTCATTGCCTTTCACTTCTTATTTTCAAAAATCCATTAGCATGAAACAATGACTGCTTGTTAAAGAAAGGAAAACCAACAACATAGCCATATGAGTCCTCTGCCCAGCTCTCATACAAATTTCTCATGTGGCTTTGGGCAATAAATGTCATAGCTTTGTGCTTTCCTTGTTCATAGAGCCGGAATGGTAATCCTTGCCTCTTTCATGGAGATGTTGGAGAGTTTGATAAGAAGCTACCAGTAAATCTGTATCAATGCAGAGGGAAGAGTCCAGTGCTGTACTAAAATTACAGAGGAAACCTGTGATTGATAGAATAGACAACTGAATTAAAATCACTTAAATTTTAGTCTTAGGTCCCAGTGAGCTGCTGGACCAGCTCCCTCTTCCTTGGTGACACCCCTGTAAATTTTGTAAGGAACTCCTTACGGATTAATTTTCTACCTTTTCTTAAACTATGAATCCCTAAAGAATTTCTAAAGGAAATGCACAGCTTTCAGACATTTTACATAGTCCATATATGCCATACGACAATCTGCCCAATCTACATTATTAGCTATCAAAGGTCATGTATGACCTCACGCAGAAATCCATGTACCACAGGTAGAAAATCACTGTTCTACTGCTTTCAAGCTATGTTCTTTAGTCTGGAAAGATTCAGGGAGATCTGGCTGGACCTTTGAAATGTGGTGCCGTGTCTCAAGGTACCTCATCCATTTCGCTGCCCCTTTCCTGATTCACAGAAAGGGCCACAGAATAAGGATTGTGTTAATGGACTACACAATGTTAGCAGGTGATCAGCTGCTCTGAAAGAAAACAGTTGTGAATCACATACTTCGGAAGGTAAACATTTTTTGAGAGAGCAAAGTTCTACCTTGAAATCCCAACAGAATGGAGACAGGGAAGGATACATTTGGCTGAGAACCTGTATCTGCAGTGATAAACGATGTATAAATAATGTATTTTGAAACTAAGCTCTGGGATGAATGTTTTATAGTGGAGTAAATCCTAAGATGACTGATGCATTAAAGCAATGAAAAAAGCAACAGAAAAAAAGAGACCCACCAAATAGAACAAGTTATTTCTTAGTCTTTAAGTACAACTATAGGTAAAGAGATGTATCCATTGCCTTTAAAAAAAAAAGAAAAAAGAGAAAGCTGTAAAAAAAGAGAATAAAATTTTACAAGGTTCTTAAATGATTGCTCTATTTTTCTCATTTCATGTCATTCTTGCACCTAAAACACTGTGCCTCCTTGATTCTCAGCCCACTCTCCTCTTGCATTTTTCCTAAGGTATAGACTTTTGTCTTTAGAACAGAGCTTGTGCATTCATCTGCTGATAAACTGTTTATCTTAGCTTTTATGAGGGCGCCTTGCTGCAAGCCAGCCAGAGACAGGATCCCGGGTGTTTGTCTTTTTTTTTAAAAGAGGGTCCGGGAAGTGACGGGTATTTATACCTCCCCTTGGCTCTATATATCATGGGAGGTGGAACTCCACTGTCTCTGTTTCTCGCTTTTTCTCTCAGCAGTGTCTTCTGCCGTAAATCTGAATCTCTCAGAACAGGGTTTTCTTGGCTGCAACTCTACTTGGAGGAATTAAAGTTTTATTTATTTATTTATTCACGCAAAAGTTTTGCAACAGAGGAAACCCAAAGTTCTTCTAAATCCTCCCCCTCCTCTACCCCACCTAACCATCCTACTTTTTGTGCCAAATACTAACATCTCAGCAGTCAAGAGAAGAGACCAGAGCCGGTTGAGCATCTCACAGTTTGCAGACCAATTCACTATGGAGAGAGAGGCCAGTGGGAGAATTGGCAAAGACGAAACAGAAACCAAGGCATTTTTTATGTTAAAAAATGACACTTATATTTACAAGGAATGGCTCCTGACGGGGATTTGAATTTCCACACAGGCAACGTTGTTTATCCAAACAAACTCTGCAGCAGCATATATTACATATATACACACATGACAAGTAGGAATGTATTTTTGCCAGCCTACTTATTAAGACAAACATCTATTGAGACAAACCACGTTTTTATTATTCCTTTTTAAAAAAACACTAAAGACAACTGAGTGAGAGAGATTCAATGAAGTAAAAAATACAGCAACCCCCCAATCAAGCCCTGTGTGCGTGTGAGTGATTCATTGATGCCAGCTACTGAATAACCCTGATACATAACATTTCCCACCTCTGATATTTAAAAAGACCTCCTCGCCCTTTTAGCACCAATGGAGCCCTTCAAATGTTTTATTGCTAATTGTCTAATGCTACGTGATGAATGGCTGCTTGACTGAAAATGACAACGCCTTTTCTCTCAACTACTTCATTTTCCTGGCTCCAGTGGGGGTGAAGAGGAAAAAATAAATCCGATTACATCATATTTAGCCTGTTGGTTATGAATGAAGGAAAATTAAACTTGTTTTAAAAGTACTTCTGTCAACGAAGTCCTGAGCCCCCAGGTTCCCTGCACTCAGTAAATGTTGCCTCAGATTCTGGGGCACAATGTTCCAAGAGGCTCATGGGTTTTGTGGAAGTACAAAATCTCAAAGGCAAGGTCTAATCCTGACCAGAGAGCCAGGGGGAGCAGGATCACAAATATATCCAACTCAGAAGCCCCAAACCAAATCTAGAACGGCTGCACTTTGTGCTCACAAGAAGTACTTTGGCTACGGGGGAATAAAGGAGCAGAATTTAGCCCAGTATATAAAACAACTCCTGACTATAGTTTTGCCTCAAGAATAAATGCAGCAGAGGAAGGTCCCACAAATTGGGAACTGCTGCTTCATTAGACAGTGTTAAAATTTGCTCTGGCTAGAAAAATCTGCAAGGATGAAGGAGTTTTAACAACTAGAAAAAGATTAAACAGTGTGTCTTCCCCCAGCATTTTTTATTTATCACTTCTTTCCTGCTTCTTATGCTTTATCCCTTTAGGGAATCTGATGTCTTCAAAAAGAAGTAGATCGCAATGATCACCGAGAGCTGTGTGCGTAACATTATCTTTGCAGCCGCTACAAAATGTCATTAAATACTAACTCACAGTGACCGGGTTGGCTGTGAAAAGCTGTATGTTCAATAGGATACTTTTCAAATAAACTTGTACCTTTAGTGGCAAATGAAATGATTCTCTCTCAAATGATGAAACAGACACACACATGGGGGCATGGGATTAATTCAGATACAGAAACAGACACAAAGGAGACTGATTCATACTGAACATGAGCAGGTTGGGAATCTCTGGGATGTATTTCTTTGACTTGGGAGTTCAAGTCTTTGCCTGTTGAAGGCAAAGGGACCCAGGCGAGAAAAATAATGAATCTAGGCTTCCCAGACACAGATCTGACATTTGCTCTCTCCCTCTGACTCAGGCTTTGACTGGGTTCAGGGATTAATTAGGCCATGCAAACGAGTTAGGTTCTCTCTTCTGGCAACCTGGTCACGTAGAGAACCCCCACCCCTCCCCTTCCCCACACTCTCCTTCCCCATAATGAAGCATGACTGTAGTAAAACAAGTCTTTTGATGGTGCCTCTTCTCATCACTTTCAAGACAAACAATGTCTCAGAAGCCCCCCAGCTGCTTTTATTTTTCTTATATCTACAGTTACATCTTGGGTGTGTTTACTCATCCTCATTAAATATGTTGTTCGCCCCCCCCCCCTTTTTTTAATATCCTTCCTTTATTGCAGTTTACACAACACATCAATTACAGGATAGAGTTAAAAGCTTTTAGAGCCATTCTTGGGTATAGAGCAACATCCCACAACACCACCGTCTCTCAAAGAGAACTGACACAGAGTATAGTAGGGTATAGTAGGAACACGAGAAGGACAGCCCCACAGCAAAGATCTCCACAGCAAAGAAAGAAGTGGTCACAAATTAATAATTTGCTCACAGCAAAGCATCGCTTATGTATAGTCAACTTCCTTCAATAAGCCTGAGTAAGGACTTTGTTTTTTTTTTTTCATTAAAAAATATTAACAAGCAACTACTACCCTCCTTTTAATAGAGATACTTGGAAAGCCTAAGATGGCACAGTAAGAAGAAACAACACATCACAAGACTATCAATCAGCTAAACTTTCCCGTATGTGCCTTTTCTTTTCTTTCAAGCAGGATTGAAATAATGACACTTCAACTGAATATCCGTGCTGTTTAGCATGCCTTCTGAAGCCACATCACCTTTTAAAGTACTTGTTTTCATAATAAACACATCAGCAGTTCAGTAAGATGCCAGACACAATGGCACATATTTTAACTATTATTTGGATTTGTTCTCTCTCTATACATACGTGTGTCTGTGCAAGTGTGTGTGTATGCATGCATGTGCAATTGTTCCCATGTAGGAACAGCCTTTCCACTACTCCCATTCTTGATAGGATAATGTGTCCTTGGAACACTATTCTGTTTTTATTTACAAAAAGATCAAAACCAAACAAAAAAGAGAATTGCCCTGATCACTGTGGAAGTTCCACAGGAGTTCTCCATACTTTGAACATAAAGGTTAACTTTTGTAAGCAAACTGAGCACTTCAACTCAAATATTAGGTATTGAAACAGACTCGGACAAGGGATTCAAAGAAGAGACATGCCTTAGTAACAGAAAAATAAGCAAAAGGAACACTGCTGCATTTAAAGTGTCTCATGGTAGAGATGGCTTTTTATGCCACTTTCACTTAAGCTCTCCCCGCTTTTCTCATCAAAAAAGGTAAGAATAACCTTGCTCTGCAGACCCTAACCTAAATCACTCTCCCCAGGGAAGAATTCAGCTCCAGATATCGGAGTCTGCCTGTCATCATTCTGTGTTAGATCTATTCAATAAATAAATAAATAAGCAGCCTTCCCCCACCAGCCTAAGAGGGCCCTTGTGTGCCTAGGCTTAGGTCTTGCCCAGTGGCTTACTGCTGCAGGACCTGAAGGGACAGGGTGGGGGGCGAGGTGGGGGTGATCGCCCTCCAACACTGGGAACCCTTTGTAAATTACCCTAAGCTTCCCTTAGTCATTATTCCATTAACTGCCTCTTGGTAGATCTGTCAGTAACTAAGCTGGGACTTATTTGTAGAGAATCAGAGGCTATTTGCTGTACTAAGTGAGCCATGAGAGCGAAAGGGTTTGGGATTTATTTGTAATTACAGTCGGGATTTTTTTCTTCTCCTTCTTGCCTGGACCCCACTGGTACTTTCATTCACATTCCCTAAGCTGAAGCTGGCGCCAGGATCACAGGCTGGCCCTGTGTTTATGTCATTGAGACTAGGACAATATTTCAGTGTGGAGCCAGACCGCAGGGATCCACTCTATAAAACCCTCACTAAAAATAGACAGCCGCCCTGCCCCCAGGCCCGCGGACCGCCGGCACCCTGCGTGGAGCACAGCCCTCGGCTGGGCCGAACCCAGCCCTGCCGGCCCCGCCAGCCCCTGGCCTCTGCCAGCCCCCGGCCCACCCTGCGCTTCCCCCCAGCCAGGGTCCCCGTCTGCCGCCCCTGGAGCAGCATCCTGAGGGCTCCTCTTCTCCCTGGCTGCTCCTCACAAGTGGAGGTGGCACCTCCAGGTGCCCGGCCTCCCCCTGCTCCCGGCCGGGTGGGAGTGCGCCCCGAGTTCTGTTCTGCAGTGATCTCTGACCAGTCCTGCAAAAGCGCTGCTCAGGCTGCGACGCAGAGCCAGTGAGGTACCCTGAAACCCCACCGGCTTGCTGGAGTATCATGGCTAACTGGGAGAGTAAGAGATAACCTGAAAATTTCAGTGCTTGGGACTCTTCCATCCCCTCTGTAGCTTGTAAAGGCGTTCAGAGAGACCCCAGCAGGACAAAACTGGGTCAGAGACTTCACCTCTGTCTGATAAATCTTTCCTGCAGCAAATTAAAAAAGGAGCTGAACGTTTCCATCTCATAGCTGTCAATTTTATTCAAAAGCATGAACCAGGGCAAATTATTCAGCCTTTTCAATGCCAGTGGTGCATGATCCCTCAGCTTGGGAGGATAAACGTAACTAGTAGAGTGTTTATTGATTAGTTCAGTGGCTATATAGACAAGATATGAGGCGCTTAATGCACAGATTTTGAAGGTAAGAGCCCGATCCTGCAGCTTACATCCTGACATCAGAAAGGGCTTCATTCAAGAAGCCTGTGAAGTGACAGAAAAAGCTCACATGGATTTTAACGAACAACAGAGTCTTCCAAAAGACGGCAACAAAGAGCAATCCAGCCTCTTGATCCCCTTAAAGCTCTGTTTGTTTAGCTGCTGAAAAAGCATACCCAAAGGCAGCAGACATGAGTGTGTGGGCTCGCACACACAGATGCCAAGAAGGGATGCTGCCACCGAGCGCCACTGAATGCCAAACTCCAAGAGGAACAAACCCCTCAGAGAACAGCTTCCTTCCAGATTCCTGTCACCGAATCACTGTCCTGGCATAGGTCATGTTTATTAAGTCAGCAGGAACTGGACCCAAGCGAGAATGCTTGCCCAAACCAGTGGCAAAACCACAGTGCGTGCCGGGGGAAGAGCCCGATGCTGAGCCGTGACACAGAACAGCTGGCAGCAAACACCAGGGGTTGGTTAGCTAGAGGACCCCGTCTCACTCGCTCCCCCAAGGCCCAGACCAGCCTGACTGTTCTCCAGCTGGGCTGCGTGGCTCATTCCTGATACGGGTGCTGCCATCACCACCTGAGCAGAGATGGTCGCATGCATCTATGGCAGAACTGAAAACTGAACTCAGAGCTCTGAAATCCCAGATAGTGCTTTAAAACCATGCTGTGCCACACATGATGCTGCTTATAATGAAACTTGACTTTGATTTGGTTGGCTCAAACTACATCATTCACTGGGCAAATAAACCATTTTGTACAAGGAGATAAGACTACTGTATCATGGACTAAGAATGTAGGAAAATAATGGCTCCTTGTTGAAAGGGTGCTTTGAAAATTTTCAGAACATCAAGAACATGTATACAGTAGTGTACAGGGGCAGCTGTGGGTTTGTAAAGAGATTTATCAGAGACTTTGGGAAGAGAATCCAACAGATTTCATACAAACCAGTACCTGTTTTATGCGCCACCCAATCTGTACTCAGTGCTCGCTCAGTGGTTATTCTTTTGAGTTCAGCTTCTTCAGTCAGTTGTTCACTCAGCTTTTTTCAGCTAAATGTACCAGGTGAATGTTATTGCCGTGTAATCAGGATCCCTTTGCAGTAGGCATTGTGTGTGTGCTGAACAGCAGTTCAGGGTCTGAATTCTGGATCATCTCAGTAGATTATACAGATAAAAGGAGCGAAGATTGAAAGCCCACAAAGGACAGAACTGGCTTGCCCAAGGTCACAAAATAGCAAAACTGAGAAGAGCACCCTGGCCTGTAACAGGAATAGTGTGGCCAGCAGGACTAGGGCAGTGATTGTCCCCCTGTACTCAGCACTGGTGAGGCCCCACCTCGAGTGCTGTGTTCAGTTTTGGGCCCCTCACTACAAGAAAGACACTGAGGTGCTGGAGCGTGTCCAGAGAAGGGCAAGGAAGCTGGTGAGGGGTCTGGAGAACAAGTCTTATGACGAGCAGCTGAGGGAACTGGGGTTATTTAGTCTGGAGAAAAGGAGGCTGAGGGGAGACCTTATCGATCTCTACAGCTACCTGAAAGGAGGTTGCAGTGAGGGAGGGGTCGGTCTCCCAAGTAACAGGTGATGGGACAAGAGGAAATGGCCTCAAGTTGTGCCAGGAGGGGTTTAGATTGGATATTAGGAAAAATTTCTTGACCGTAGGAAAAATTTCTTCACCGAAAGGTTTATCAAGCATTGGAACAGGCTGCCCAGGGAAGTGATGGAATCACCATCCCTGGAGGTATTTAGAAGATGGGTAGACATGATGCTGAGGGACATGGTTTAGTGGTGGTTTTGGCAGTGTTAGCTTAATGGTTGGACTCAATGATCTTAAAGGTCCCTTCCAACCCAGACGATTCTATGATGCTATGACTCTCAAATACCAGTCCTGAGGATAGAGGACCTTCAACCACCTTCAGTTAAAAGCGTGATATCTAAAGGAATGAAGCTGGAGGGCCTTCGTGTGGAGGAAACACATTTTTGATAACAAACCGTGTTCTATCATGCGCCATTAGTGACTGAGAAACAGCCCTGAATTGTTCTCACACTTCATGCTGCAGCTTTTCACTACTTGAGCAAAAGCCATTTGTTCCCTATATATTTCCTTCTATAGTCAGTGTGCAGACTTTCTTTTTCATCTTTGGAGCTTGCTGATCGTGCACCTGACAATGCCTATGCACTGAAAGGAGACTTGCAGAAATAGGTCTCCCTGATCTGTTACAGTAATTAGATGCTAAGTAACAAATGAAGCAGAACATTGCAAGGATATAAAGGCAACACTTGCAGAAACCGAACATCATCACAGAAAAATGAATTCTCTCCCTGTGTTCTGCCAAAGAATCCCAGTGCAGCAGCACATAAGCAACCGAAAACTTTTCACAGGTGGCCACTTAAAGTCTATGTCTCATTTTCGACAATGCTTAAGTTATGCAGCCTCAGTTGGGACTCCATTCATAGCAGGGCGTGCACTCACAACAGCTGCAGTTCAAGCCAACTGTAACTGTGCTTTGAACACATAAAGTCCTGATATGAAATATCTGCTCTTAGGTGGCTTGAATAAGCACACCCACAATTAGGGGTTACTCGATAATTTTGACTGTAGACCATCTATGTCTTGGTTCTCCAGCCATAAAATGACATCACACCCATGATGATACTAGGAAGATAAAACAATATATCCTCTCAAAGATTTATTGTTTATATTATCATAGTACCTAAATGCTTGGACATGGACTGACCACATTTGGTACTGTACAAATGTGTAACAAAAAGGCACCCCTGCTCCCATGAAAGTTTAAAGCATAAGTTAAACCCATGATGTAACAGATAGTATGACAGAAGAAAGACAATGAAACAATACCATGTGCTGGTTTGCTTCAGCACACCTGTGCTTCAGCACCTATGCTCAATTACATTTTTTCAGATAAAACAGAAAAAAAAGGCTTTTAAAAGAAGGCTTAAAAAACGCAGGAAAAAAGTCTGTACAGCCTATGCACTAGGCTATACAGCCTGTGCTCCATACATTTTGATGAACACAGTCTCTTTCAAAAAGTCAGTGCTGTGAACTGCCAGTGAATCTAAAAGTTGTAAATAATGCTGAGTGCTGGAGAGGTTGCCTTCACACAGAAATTATCACATATTAAGAGGTAAAACCCCCATCTACATATACTATAGAAAGACACGGCAATTTGAATTTTCCACATAAACCAAAACAAAGTCTTTATTATAGTTATTTTTTTTTTTTTTTATTGGTACCTGACCAACCCAGTCAGATGTTAGAGCCCACTATCTCTCACGCCCTAGGAATACATACTACAGGGATTGCTCCCACCACAAGTACCTTATTATGTGATGGCTTTCCCAGCTAATTTGAAAGGTAATAATTTATCTTAATTTTGAAAGAAAAGTTGTTCTGCATCTGTCAATCTCTGCAAAGTGAACAAGCAGACCTGAGAATTTAGCAATCAGCTGGACTTTTTTGCATATTTTCAAAGTATTGCAGGTATCTGTTGTGGTAGCAATCTGTGGACTCCTTTGATAAAGTTTATGGAAATGTATTCTTTCAAATCGTTACCCAGCCTTTCTCCCTACCCTCTACCATTTCAGGACAGGAGTACATATACAGTTCTCTCTTTTCCTTGGCATCTGGACAACTCTTCCACTGTCACCGCCCTGTAGTCCTCAGCTGGCATAAGAATTCCAAAATAAATGAGCGTGTTGTAATCAGGAGAAAAATATTGTGTCCTTGTGGTGTTGATGTTTTTGCAGCTCAGCTTCTCAATGGCTACCACAGGTTGAGCTGCATATTTCTTTAGAAAAATATGCTTGCATTGGTAACTTGGCAGGCCACTCATTGAATAGACATTCAGCTACTTAACTGTTTACCGTTGCCAACAATGTTCAGTTGATGAACTTGAAACAGGGGAGACGAGGCACCTTGACGCACAGTATACGGTTAGCAAACAGGCGGGCGGTCTTTATGGCAGGCAGACCGTTACCGCACATCTGCTGGTCAGGAGGCATTTATGAGTTTCTGTGAAACCCAAAAGCTAATAGTAAGAGCAATGTGTTATAGCAGAATGTCTTTAAAGAGACAAAGATACTGACTAAATATCTTCTAAGTTTAAGCATGTTTTGAGAAATCACATAAGCAAAATAAGCCTCAGCAAATAATTTATAAACCTGCCTACAGGCAACTGAAGAAGAGCATGAGCCAATACTCAAAACCAGCACGGAAGTACTTAAAGGTGCGTTGCTGTGTACAGTCACATAGCCCGAGGGAATGTATTACCCAGAGAACTAAAAGGGCAAGGATGGGATTTTTAAAGCACTCGCTGTCGGCTTAGTTCTGCCAACTTTCACTCCTGCCAAACGGCATCCAAAAAAGCAAGTCCTACCTGTATTCATCTTCCAGAACCAACACTCTTACTGGGGCCATTCAACTTCCAGTATCCTTCACTTCTTTCAAAAAGTGAAGTTCTGTTTCAACTTAATTTCCAGTAAAACTGGATGCACAAAGTCCCAATTTATTTATTTTGTAGCATCGGTGCTCCTACAAGTGTTTTTGCCTGCCCCCCCAACAATTCACACGAAACTAATCTTCAAAGTACGCTAATTTGCACTTTCAATCTGTGCTTTCTTTCCAACCTAGAGGGTACAGGGTAGAGGAAGAGCTGTACAGTTGCTCAGGCTGGAAGACTTAAGTGAAGATCACTCTTACTGCCAATAGTTTTCCAATGTCCTTCCCAGAGGCCTCAGTGGAATGACAAGTTCTCTGGCCGTAGATTGGGACAGAGTCACCACCAAGAGGTGGAGGAGATGCTCCCACACCAAAGCAAGCACTGCGCAGACAGCAAGGTCACCGTCTGTGCAATACTCACTCCCGACTGACAACAACCCGACCGAGCAGACTACCTACTCCTTCCCCAAACTGGTTAAGCAGCACAGAGGTATTAGTGCACTACTGCTCAGGGCTCTTTGCATTCTCCAGCAGGGCTCAGCAGATTAGGACAGTGACAGAAAGGCCACAGAGGAATAGGTACAGCCCAACTGCACCAATTTTTCCACAGCTGTTGATTTTTATTACAAAAGGGCAATGACTGTCCGTTATGAAAGTCCACAATGTATGAAGCTAATAATAAACTGCTAAGCATCACGTGGAGTCTAAAACTATGCTTCATTTCAGTGGCTGCTAATATGCTGGCTATTCAGACTAGTTAACAATGTAGACCAAAATAATTCCTGTATGAATTAAAGCATGGGAGACATTAACTGTTACGTCAGCAGGACTAGCTAAATTATGCTGAAAATAACTACACCAAATGTAGATGGTGAAGTTATAAGGGAATGGGGACAACTGGTTCTTTTTCCACATATTTCACACTAAGGAGGGGAATTGCTATCTTGTACCATCCAGTAAGAAAAAGTACTCAACAGATAATTTTTAATTTAAAGAGTGCCCCCAATACAAGAGAGATTTTCCAGAGGCAAAGTTCAATCCATTCATCAGTTTTTCTTATAACTTTGCACATAGCCTTAAAAAAAACCCCAAACAGACCTTGGGCACACAAATTGGCCTGAAGTGTGACCACCTGAATTGATTTTTCTTTTAATGACTTCATCTTTATTCATTTCCCTCAACTTTCACAGAAGTTATGTGTGTGCATGAATAATGCATGCATAGGGCCAAATACAAACTATTTTGAGAGCACAGCTCCTCCTAAAATTTTTCATGGGAATACATGCTGTGGTATATGTATCTTATGGCATATTTATTAAATATATTTCAGAGTTCATCATAAGTCACATTTTTTACCTTTCCTTACTTAACAAAAGGTATTGGGAAGCAAGTAACTTTTTTTTTTTTTTCACATCCAACACAAAATGTGAATTTAGAGAGGCAGTTCAGGGCAAAGAGCAAGTCAATCTTCGGCAAGTTCCTCCAAAAGTTAACCATACTCCCTATTTCTACTCACAACTGCTCCAGTACACAGACACTGGGTATCACAATGCAGTTTCTCTTCAATGTTAGGACACCTTTACTATCTGAAGCATCCTTCTGACGAACATACACACTGAACAGGGGCCAACAGCTCTTAGTCACCTCTTGGTTAAATGAACCAGAAAGAGTTGCCTAAGTATCTTGCTCTAAGGTATGTTTTCCAGTCCCTGAATCATTCTTATAAATCTCTACTGAACCTTCTGAACCTTTCTGAAGCCCGACTACCAGAACAGGATGAAATATTTTACTACTTGTATTGTACAATGTACAATATTAATATGCATTAATATTGATCCGTGTGTGGTAAATCTGGTCAGTGGCAAAGAATTAAGTTAAAATAATTGGTTAAACCACAAACAGAAGACACATTTAGCAAGAAAAACACCAGTGAAAGCCATTAGTTTGTCACTTCAAGTGAGATTTTTAATATGAAAGCTGAAAACTAGAATATTGCCTACTTGGAATGTAATCAGGTAGCTGATACTAAAGCTGCATTCTCTCCAGTTTTCATGGCTTCAGCGGATGCTGAAATGAATCTTCAGTTTGTTTTTAAAATTAATTGCCAAAACTAAAATATTTTTTCTCAGCATTGGTTGAACCGATTTTCTGTAAACTGATTTAGCACATAATGTAGAACATGTTGAAAGTGAAATAATAAAGCTATCTGTCACAAAATCAATGGACCTCTCACCAGCTTGCACATTAGTGGCCCCAACAGCATGGATCTCATTTAATTCATATATACTCCAAAGTGAAAGCTATCATCAAGCACTTAAAGGATATTCTGTTCATGAATGGTAAATACATTGTCTTAAATATAATTTTATTCAATGGATTTTAAAAATGCAATACTGGACACTGGATGCAATCAGTACAGAATGTAGGAGACCTGTGCACGAGATAATTTTCTTCCGAGTTGCCTATTTTTCCAATATTGTGGGAGTTTGCTGAATTATTTCAAGGAAAAACATTACCCTAAAAACTCCAGCTGCGTAAATGTGGTTTTAAAAGCTTGTTGCATTACACCTTTTATTTTACCTACATTCTTATCCAAATCCTGCCTTGACAGATGCAGATATAAGAACTGTGGTCTTTGAATAAGCCCAGAATTGTATATTCATCACCTATTTATATTTTAACAAGCAACACAGTTTCAGTAGCCTTGTCCTTTGAAAACCTTTAGGATGCAATGCCAGCACAAAACTCAGCACAGAAATAATTACTATCTGAGCTTATACAGAAAAGAAAGCTCCATTTCTTTTCAAATACAATGGATTAATGTAGGAGGAAAGTCAATATTGCTAAATTAATCCTAAATGCTAAAACCATGGACTGCAGTGGCACTAAGGGTCAGAGATGAGTTTGGCCTGCTGCGGCTACAGCTATCTAATTTAATTAACATTTATGTTCTAAAAAAACCCCAAACATTTGCAAGTACTAAGTAATATGGTAAATATGGAACAAATTATCAGCAACAGCAGGGGAGATTTAAAATAGGCATCTTGAGTATGGAGTCACTCAGAAACCTGTGGTGATGCAATCACGCAAACAGAGTAATCTTTATGAGTTTAACTTTGCCAAGAATGCGTGTGCAAACCATCTTCCAGAGACTCATCCAGCGCGGATGACACACAAGCTGCTCTTGGTTGCTGAAATGTCTCATCCATGTGGACACACACCTGAATGTTTTCATACAGGTGTTCATTCAGGTGTTTCCTAGTGACATAGAGCACTGCTTTTCAATCTCTTTTGATTTGAAAACACTTACAGGTTTTTTAAGGCATGGTGCAGATCCCTGTACAGTGAGTTTAAGGCTGGTGGTGATGGCTGCAGGTTGCAGCCTGGGAGGTTCAGACCAGCCATGACTGCGTTGGTGAGCCAAAGGCACGCTCACCCCGCTTGTGTCACAGCCCCCATCGCCCTCAGGGGGCCTCTGTCACCTCAGAGCCCCGAAAACGATAAATACCTGAGAGGTGGTGGCAGCAGCCATCCAGGGTTGGCGTAGAGGAAGCGATCCTCAAAGGCTGAGCTTTAGCAGTGCGGGCGCCATGTCTGGAGCACGGACCTGCTGTAATGTTGCAGCCATGGGCCCAGGCGCTGTGGAAAACACCGGAGGGTTTATTCATCCCACTCACTTGTGGGTCCTTGGATAATTGCCCCCTCCTGCACCCTGCAAAGCCCGTAGAGCACATTAGGGCGTAAAATTGAACACAGGGCACCCCAAAGCAAGCCAGACACCCGCCATTACCTCAGGCTGCCCAGGAGAGGGCGCGGCGCCGCTCCCGTGGGACGCCATTTTGTGCGGACGTGAGGTGAGGAGGGGAGACCGAAAGGGGCAAGAGAGGGAGAGGAGAGAATCAAAAAATACTCTATAGTCTTGCAAGGTGTGTTAGGATGGCGTGGAGGGTGATGTGGTTATTCGATATGCAGCAAATGAAAAAAAAAATAGGGTAGGAGGCTGCTAATCAATAAGCTCCTGCGCTCTTTGTGCGCAGGACGGGCTTGGGCTGAGGCCCCGGTGCTGAGCAGGGCGGGGGTGCAGGGCAGGAGGAGGCCGCTGCTGGATTTGCTGCCTGTATTGAGGGAGAGATCTGCAAAGCTGAGCAGGAAAACCCGTTGTTACCTAGCTGAACTCCTAACCTCTGTAACGGTCCTTTGTAAAATTCACATCTCTGGGCATCTAAGAGAGGGTAAGGCATACTCTGTGCTTCGCAGTTGTTTGTAGGCTTCCTCCTCGCCTCCCAAGGCCCACAGCACAGCTGTGTCTTACTTACCTAATTCCTGTCTGTGGGGACAGGCTGTGGAGCTCATCCCACTCAAGACAGGAGCGTATATCTGCAGTCAAGCTGCAGAGTCAGCTGCAGGAGTACGCATTCAGGCTAGGGCCATCAACACGTGTGACACGCCAGTTACATGCATCTTCCCAAATAAAAAGATAAGGAGCAGCTGAAAACCGCGCGGGGCTTTGTCCACCTCTGTAAGACAGGGCGAGGGGTCGGGGGCGCTCCGTGGCTGCCTTCACGTGGGTTTGCACTTGGTGCATCTTACATCTGGAGACAGGCAGCGTGTAGCTCGTGTGCTGGACCGGTGCCAGGGTTAAGCCCCCAGTAGTCAAAGCTGGATCCCTGGTAGCACTCGTGATGGGAGGTCAGGCGCAATGAAAGAGCCCTAGTAGTTTGAGAAGGAACACACCAGCACCTCTCCTGATGGGAGGTCAGGCACAGTGAGCAGGAGGGCCCCCCTCGTGCTGGCAGCTCCGTTCCAGTGTTTGGCTGGGCTCCAGAAGATTAAAATAGAGCCTTAGACTGTCCCCTCGGCAGCACTGCCAGCCAGAGCCCTGACAATCCTGGGGTTGTACTCAAACGTGAGTCCCTCGGGAGCGTGGGCTTTACCCTAACAGCTGAGGCACTGAGTCGGTCGAAGCAGGCAGGGTTATTGCTCTTGTGACTCAGACTCGAGGAAGAGAGGGATCAGGATGGAGCCACGAGAGAGCAGGGGATCAGAATGAAACCACAAGGCACAGAGGGGGGAAGGAGCAAGTGTGCCCCAGAAGAAAGCTTGAAAAAAATCCTTGTTCTGCTGAGGCTGGGTTCAAAGCATCTGTGGCCATGAGAATGGGGCGTTAAACTATTCAAGCCCAAGTTCTGATTTTGCTCCTTTCTGCTACCATTTCAGGAAAAAAAGAAGATAAGGAAAAAAAAACCCAACATTTTCCTTTCTCAAACATTTTTAAAAGCAATATGGGAAAAGGCAAAGGCCATGCAGGTTCTTGTGAAGAATCCCCACACAGGTGGCAAAATCTTTTGTGGTCCAGAAATGATCACAGCTGAGGGGAACTGGAGCCACAGTCTCATACGTGTGTGACTAATATTAAGCGCTTAAACAAAATGCCTGATTTTCAGAAGTGAGGAGTACTCCCAAGTACCACTAAAATCAACAGCAGTGGCAGATGTCGGTATTTCTTACAGAAGGGTGATTCAACCCAGTCCTCTATTATGGATTTTTTTTATCACCACTTAATGAAGGCATCCACACTTGAAATGTTTTGCTTCAGGATTTTCAGCAAGTGATTACAAGCAGTGCTGGACAAAACATTTTGGCATTGCCTTTTTTTCACCTGAAAAATCAAATTTGGTTGAAATTTTAAAATCATTTATTTTGAAAATTATCACATTGATTCAGTCAAAAAAATGACCACAACGCCAAATTCAGTAATTTTATTTTCATATCTCCAAAACAAATCATTTATATTTACTGGTATAAAAGGCTGTTTTGTCTTCAAATTGAGTTTAATATTAGTTTGTAAAACTCAAAAATTGCTGCTCAGTTTACCATTTTTTGTTTGTAACTCAGTGTGTCTGTGAGCAGCAGAGCGGAGGATTCTACCTGGACTTTTTTCCTGCATGTTTGCTATAATAAAGATGAACGGGAAAATCAGAATAATTAGATCTGTTATTCACACAGGTAAGGAGCAGAAGTCCTACTGATTAATTAGGACTAATCAATATTAATTAAAAATGCTAAGAAAATAGAAAAGTTTTAATAACCCTTTCCTAAATGAACGTATGTTTGTTTGAAAAGCGAGTTTGAAAACAGCAGGCTAGGGGAGAGAACGGCGAAGCTTATTAATAAAGATTTTTTGTGAGTGTGCAAAACAAACAAAAAACCCAAATCAAACCCAAAGCTTTTATTTAAAGACAGAATTAAAAAATAAGTTAATAGTTTGCTCAGAAAGATGACGGTTTATATAAGTTAGTACATTTGAATGGAACAGCAAAATGCTTATCTTCTGCTGTCAGAAGAACAAGTCAAAAACATGCCAGTAAGAGCTTGTTAACTTATTTCCAGTTGATTTAAAAGCATTTCAGTAAAACAGCATAGAACACAGAGGCAATTTTGCAAAAGCACTGTCCTTCAAGAAACCATGGCAAACTTGTTATAAAGGTCTGTAAGAATTGCACTGTTCACTTATCTTCTTAAATAAAGAAGAAATCTCAGCTCGGGGCAAGCAAAACATATGAACAACAAGGCCCTAAAAATGCATGGTACATGCAAAAATGCACCAAAGTAATGTAAGTACATGCACACAAAAATACTTCTTTGTCTTGTGGTGTTTTTTCAAGTTAATTTCATAGGTTACTGTACTGTACAAATTACTTGCATTTGTCCTTTTTTTTCTTCTACTGACTTAGTAAATGTGGTAACAATCTTAATGTTTTGAAATTAGAAATAAAGGAAGCAGAAGTGACTGACAGTCACTGTATCTTACATTTTAAGAATTATTTTGCTGCTTAACTCCACTTTGGCTGCATTTTGGTTAAAATATTTTCCATGTGTGAAAATACCCATAGATACTCCAGTAAGATGCTGTTATTCTGAAGCTTGCAATAAGTTGGCATGTCATGGCTGAAATACAGACATTCGTCAACATTTACATTACCACATACACTTGTGCACAAGCTGTGGATAACTGATGATGTTGTAAGGCTCTGTAGCCAGAAAATTGTGTCCCTGCTCTGTCACAAGCTCTCTGTGTGACCTTGGGCATGTCACTTATTCCAATTATGGCATTATCTGTACAAAAGGGAGAACAGTACATGAAACGTTGAGAGGCTCAGACAGTATGATAGTTAAAATACATTTAGCAACTGGTCCATCTTTGAAACAAGGTAAACAGGGACCCAAAGCAGACTCTTCCCAGTTTCACTTCAGCATTCAAAATTGACTTGTTCTTATTTCTCATGCTTAAATTCAGTAACCTAATTTTATACTACATTAGAAATGTTGCTGTGCTTTTCTTTTCTGTGTACAAGAATATGTGAAAAACTGAGGCATCACAACAGAAGAGTGTGTTTCCCTTTTATAAGGTAATTCCCTCCGTAGGCAGTATCTGGGGTGTTTCTCGACCACAAGCAGATTATACATACCTGCAATTCAGTGTGTTCACAACATGGCTTGAGAGCACAGATTCACACCAGAAGTGCACAGCGCATGCTGTCTGGCTGTCATTGTAAATGCACCGCAGAAAGCTGCAGAGCCTGTGCGACAGCCCCCGGGCTTGGGAAAGAGGGCTCAGTCTGTCAGCCTGCGAGATTTTTATGCTGTTCACTGCTTTGATGCAAAGATGCGTGTATGCCAGCAACTTCTGCAGTCGGAACACACAGATTAGAAAGATGCCACTTTAAACCTGACTACCCAGATATCACTTCTGTATTAAAGCATTTACATTTATATAAATTGAATTTCAATTTCTGTTGACTTTGATGGGAGGTTATTTTTACCCACAAACTCTGGAAGCCATGCGTATTTCATTTAGGTTTCTGAATATGTAGACCAAAATAAAAATTTGGAGACCATATTTGAAAGCTTGGCCTTAGAAAAAGTCACTTTCCAATAAAAATAAAAGAATTCAGAGAAAAACACAAATTATGTTCAGATTTCCATGGATTGTAAAGCTCACATACGTGAGTACCTGGTGATGGTGAGATAGAACATATTTCAGAAAATACACTTTATACGCAAGTACACATGGTATTTAGGATTACGTGAATGTATACACTAGCATTTTTTTGTTAATGAGGGAGAAGACTTGAAGTGCATAATTTTAGAAGATCACAGGAATTGTAAGAATGCAAGAGTACTTCAGGTCATCTACATCTTAAAAGAGCTTGGTTTCTATGATATTAGATCAAACAAAAAAATCTATGTTAAGAACATTTTTATGACAATGATTCACTTGAATAAACCTAAGATTTCTTTTACCAACCAATCTTTTTTCTAAAATAGTATTTAATATCTGAAGTTATAAAAAATATTTGTAGTCTTGAAAATTATTTTTATTGTCTATTTTATGTACTATACATGCCTCTTTCAGGAATTATTAAAGAAGCATGAGTCATACGGCACTCATTTACTCTTGGCTCATGGCCATCCTCAATATATATTTTGCTATTTTCAAACCATTTGCAGGTACATATGCATGAAAATATTGTTGTGTCAAGTCCCAAGATCATAGTTAGCACAGCATACATTGTTCATCTATATATTTACAAAGTTTTAAAGCACATAAAATTGTGCATTATTATGTAGCAAAGTTTAAACTTTAACATACGCTTGGTTGCATATATAGCAACAAGTTACAATAAAAATCTGAACAAAGACAACCAATAAACAGCCAAATTGCTATGTACAAACAAGGCAGGAAGCAATTAAACACTGCCTTGCACGTTTCACTTAAATTACTTTTTCTCTGAGGGGAAAAAAACAAACAACCCCTCTTCCCCTCCCCCAAGTCCCCAGTAACCCTAAACAGTCTTCATTTTTATCAGTGAAACAACTGGAACTCCCATTGCATTCAGTAGGGGATTCATCTGCATAATATGGGAAAGAAATTTGGTCCCTATTATAAAATATAGCAATATATTATGCAGTATGTTTTCCCCCCAGTACAGCCAGTAACACAGCAGCATGGTGGGCTCGCTGTCAGAGCCTGGCTCCAGCAATGGTCCCTGTGACCTCGAGGGGAATATCCCATGAGATAAAAACCCTTTTGCCTTCCTTGCACGTATCATTTTTTACACCAGCATAAATGTGTTGTTTTCACGATGACTCCACCGATCCAGATCCTCAGCTGGTATGGAGCCAGCCTTGTGAGCGAGCGGAGGTATGCTGATTTCTACATAGTCATACCTGACTCGGCTTCAGTGGAACTACTCTTGATTTACACTGGTGCAAAAGAACCTGGAATGAGGTCCAAGGACAGCAGGATTGGGCCCTAAGTGACCTTTCTGAAAAGTGAAACATGAAAAGTCTGTGCAATTAGTTTGAAGTCTGCTTAATAAATTACTACAGTTCACAGTAATAAGGTAATTAGTGCTACACCAATAACTTTCTCTAATGCTGTATTAATTTCACATAGCTTTTCCAAGAAAGAAAATGAAAATAACAATAAACAGAAAAAAATCTATTCTTATTATTTGACCAGCAAAATAGGAGGTTTTCTGTAGCCTAGTGACAGACAAGCTTAGTAACACATTCCCCTATTATAGGATGGCTGGTTTAAAGGCTAAATCTTGCCCAGGATGCTGTGGTATGAAAAGGCTGAGGAGGGTGTTGTAGCCTGGCTCTTACTTCACCCCAAAAGCGCAGTATGAGAGACAGCGAGCTGGGTAAGAGCTCAGAAACATCAGTACCGAGGAGAGATGATCTCTGAGCTGGTAGGGTCTGCACAGCTTTCAACGATACCTGGGCCCTGCTCCAAAGCCCAGTCAGACCAACAAAACAACTCCTAATGACTTTGCAAATGCTTACGTAGCAGAAGAGATGGCTGAAGCTGGTGCCTGCACAGAAGAGGGGCAAAGTGCTGGCCAAAGCGCTGGCCAAAGTGCGCTTCCAGGGTATAATGCTCAGCCCACCTTGGGGAACGTTGCCCTCGGTTTTTGCAAAGAATATACTGGGCTGACAGCTCTGCTTCTCACTTTTGGGCATGATTTAGCCTCATGAATTCTACTTCATGCAATCAAAAGATAAATTATACTTACAAATAAAGTATTCTAGCTATTTAATATTTTTCTGTAATGGAAAAATCGGAGACCCAACCTGATGAAATCTCCGTTGTCTGAAAATTCAAGGCCTCTTTACTAAAAATACTTTTTGCTGATGGCAAAGTTCAACACCTCAGAGAAATTCAGAGTGAGTTTCCAAGCTGTATACCATTTTTTCAAATACACTATACCCTTGTTGTTTGTAAGGCTGTATTGAAGTTTTACATAACAGTCATGAGCCATGCATTTAAACACCGTAAAAGAGTTGACCAGCAACTTAATGCATTTCTTTATACCATAGAGAATTTAAAGATGCACCATCTCTTTCCAAAACTCTCTAAACATAAATGTTCAGGATAAAATATTCCATCTTCCCCCTCCCCCTTTAATGCCTATATTTAAAAATACTAATTTATAGATTTCTCTGTGTCCTCTTACAGTATAGAAAATCCAATTGTTAATTTCTAAAGGCAAAGAAAAAAATTAATAGAATCATGGGAAATAAATGCTTGAGCCACAGGTTTCTTGAGGCAAACTGTCCATGAGCAAACTGCCTTCTTGCGGATCCAAGGAATTTTGAGTGTAAACCTTGCAGTTTACCTGTATCTCAGTTCCTACCAGCAGAAAGAGGAAAGTTTTAGACCATAGGAGATATGATCCACTTCTTTTTTTTTCTGTGGAGTCATAATATGAAAGCACGCTATTCTTTTCTGGCCAGTCCAAGTCACGCCTAGAAATCAGAGGGACTAGGTTCAGCCAGGTGAAAATATACTCCCTGGAAAGTGCAGGATAAAGCTTCTGTGGCAAGATAGATGAGTAAGAGAGAGATATCCAGAAGTTTGCAGAGCCTCAGTACCCATTTTAGAGCTGAGCTGCAGCTGATACAAGCGGGTACAGACTCATTTCAATGAGCTGTCTGCTGGCTAATGAAATTCTAGTACGCTGTGGGCACTGAGCCACAGCATTTCCCGTTTCTGTGCAAGAATCCTTGGAGGGGCACTCTAGCTCAACCTGGAGAAAGGGTTCCTAGTAATTAAAGCAAAGGTCTGAGTTCCTAATTTTAATTTGATTCCTGACCGTGAGCCTTTACTCTAAGCTCTACTCAGAAGAGTCACTCGTGCCTTTATGGCGTGGGATAACAGTGCTGTATTTTGCAGGATTCTTCTGAATTGCTACGGTTGCTTGTGAAATGTATGAGTGATCTGCCTAAGAGAACCACAGAAGTATTGCAATCAGTATTACGGCAGTAGATGAAAGGCACCACTTTCTACTATTTATTTATCTCTGGGTGTACATTATTATTATTTTAAGGAGCTGCTTTACTCAGTCACCCACTGAATAGGTAGGGATAGCAATTTTGAACAAAGATATTTCTACCAAAAGACCAAAAGTGCTTTATAACCAGAAGTGTTTAAAGTCAGAACTATCAATTACTACTTTGCCTATTAAAGTACGTGGAAGAAGCTCAGTCTAGAGGTAATAGGATCGAGGAAGTATGCCCCATTGGCCATCACGTAAACACTACTTCCATATAACAAGGTTAAAACCAAGATGGGGTAGATTGTGGCTGGCATTTGCACTCCCAGCATCAAATTCCATCTTAGCACAGAAGATTATGATGAAGTCAATCCTTTCTACCAGTAAAGAACCCAGCTCTTTATTAGATATGTGACTACTTCTGGAAAAGTCCAGCAGCACGAGTAGATAACAGGGATGTTTACGTCCTTATCTGACCAGCAGTGTGTACCTGCCCTCCTGCTGTAGGTTTTGCTACTTCTTGCCTGCCCTGTTCCTGAAGAGCCAAAGCAAAGCAAGTTTCATTTAGGAACATCTTGTTTTATCTCATCACTTCCTGCAAAAACATATGGCCTCAGCATATTGTTATTTTTATTCTTTAATAGGCAGTTTTATGGCAGTTTTGCTTAGAGGCTAAACAGATTAGGGGAGCCCGGGCTAGGTGCTGTACACTAGAAAACAATGTAACTTATTTTGATTTCTGAACATGAGCATGACATTGTTCTGGCTCTCCCTGGTGAAAAGCCTTCTGCTAATGAACATAATCTAATGTAACAAGCTGTTACTGCCTTCAGTGACAGTAAAACATCACAGTTTGGTTCTATGCTGTGTGAGTCAGGTTTTCCCTGTGCAGTTCCATGTGGCATAAAACATACAATGTATGTCCTTCTGGCTGCAAATTGGCACTGATACTTCTGCTCCCCCCCGCATCTTCTCACCCACAGGAATTTGCAGTGTGGGTCTCATTCAGAGCCTGTGGAAGTGAATGGAAGTCTTTCCATCCTCACTGAGCTTTGGATCAGGTAATGAATGAGTATTTTTGGTGCAAAAAGTTAACTTCCCTCTCCCCAAAAGAGAAGTTACAAATGTAAATCCCTTATAGAAAGCTTTTGCCCTTATATCACTGCAAAGACTCTTCTTGGCTTCCGCATACTGACCAAGCATAAAATAGTGAATAACATTTATTTTTGAATTTATGGATTGAGTTCACAGGGATTTTAATAGCACTGGGGTTATGGAAGTGCTATTTTAATAAGGACCACAGATCATGGGCCCAAATCCTTACCTTTACCTCAAGGACTTGTAAACTCAACTATTTAACTCAAATCTCTTTATTGGAGGCCTTAGAATGTATCCACCTGGAGGCTGAAAAATTGAAAGGTAGAAGGCTGCGCAAACATGGAGTGAGGGAATTTAACCAGCAGGAATGTGGCCCATAAAATTAAACTTCAAGAACTGTTTAAGAAAAATTAAAGCTTGTGCAACAGCTGGGGTTTCTCTCCGCATTAGTTCATTTCTTAGTGACTCAAATGTTATGGTTCTCATTAATGTAGATTTCATTTTTAGATCATCTTCTGTAGTACTATAAGTCTTATTCTGGTTGTAAAGGACAAAATCATGACTCACTGTGATCTGCCTTTAGACAAATACGGCATGCTAAAACACCACCTCCCACCCTCCTTATGATATTAATATTTATTGGTGGCCCAAATAAAAAATCTTAGATTCAAACTGCACCCCAAATTTCCCTAATCTGAATTGCCAGAATATCCCAATTTCAGACACGGTGATCAAATACCTCTGAAGTTTACGGTGAATATTCAGGAACAAAAGCAGAGACATTTCTTTCCAGTGCGTGTACGAGTGCCTCCAACATAAAGAAATGCACTCTGGTGGGGTGGGCAGAAGAACGGACCAAGCTTTGCTTCAATCTCACTTACACCCTGCATATTATTCCTTCAGAACTTGGCCTCATTCTGCCTGCTCTTGACCTCAAAGGTTCACCTCCTAAGCTTTTAAAATAGCTTGCTACTTATATAATTTGAAATCCAAGCTCCTGAAAAAAACCACCATTGTGATAATTATGTCAGGCTCTGACAGCATTCAAATGGTGGTGACTGCGTTTTCTAGATATTTAAAGAATTTTCATTTCTCTGTAAGTGGCTAGAAACTCTGGGTTAACTGTGTTGCTTGACCAGTTAGCACTTTAGTTATATGCAACCTAAATCCATTCAAGAAGGCTGAGAAGTAGAAAAATTTATAGGAAATGGTGGAAAACAGGTTAATAGAAGTTTAGGACACAGTCCTAACATGACAACACCAAGGATGTTACAGTTTCTGCTAACTTGCAGGCAGAACCGCTCATGCTTAAAATTTTGCATGCTCTGAGATGTATGGAAATCAAGAGAACTGCAAAACCTGATTACTAGATTTGCAGCCACAGATTGTTCCATTATACAGTGACTGTTATGACTCTACCTGTAAAATTACAGATGCCAATAATAATTCTTGCATCATGACAGATACCTCTGTAAGATGAGAAATCTGGAGATGAAGTCAAAAGATTAGGATTCGAGTCGCACAAGTTGCCATTTCAGGAGCTGGATTTTTACAAGTGGTTTTGAAAGCGCGGCCCTGTATGCATAATGCCTTCTATCTCATTGTGGAGCAGTGGGAAGCAATGCAATGGGGAAGCAAGCAATGTCTGGGGTTAAAGTGTGCTGCTGAAGACTTCTGAGACAGCAGAACCCGACTGGTCATCTGGACCCATTGTCTGTTGCATAGCATTGCACACATCCTTATGTTCTACAGACTGTGTGCTCATTGCCCAAGACTTGCTCTCTTCACCCAGAAATGTTGTTTGATAAGGCTCTACATGTATCCTATGGACATTCTGCCTTGATTCCTCATACTTGCCTTTCCCATCTTCTGGAAGGCTGGATGCATGAGGTAAGAAAGTGCTCCGAGAGCCATCAATGGGAGTCTTTAACTGCTCACTGGAGGTAGGTTCTTGAGACAAATCTGAAGATCTCATGAGATGCTGAGTATATACGCCTTCAGACAAAGAGCCAGACTGTGTCTCACTGTGCACACGCAGCCAACGATGATGCCGGCTGAAGTAGTTGTAATGTTGATGCTTCCCTAGCTTTTTTTTCCCTAAAAAGCTCAATGGCTGCTTGAAGCTAGAGGACTTGTCTATGCTTTTCGATGTAAGCCCTGACATTGTTAGATTGTTCATATACTCTGTGCAATATTCAGCACTAGTATCAAAGGCACTACACTCTGTCAGGCCTTCTTTCAATGTTAGGCAAGGCTTCATGTCGTGGACTTGGAGAACATCAGGTGCACTGCCACCCAGGCCACTGCCTGCCTGCTGGGATATGTCTTGTGAGGAGGAGTAAATCAGGTCTAATTCTCTGGGGCTTAATGCATCACTGGAGTCATAGTCACTGTCAGTTGGAAGGAATACTTCAGAGCAGCCTTCTTCGTCTGAGCAGGGCTGGGAATCTGCAAACAGAACTGATTAACATGAAGAAGGCAAGTACAGGAGAGAAACTGCTTAACTGTCATTTATGTATTTTTTTTTCAAATTTAGAATCAAATGTACAATTCTGAATATGTGTGTTTCCTCTGTGGAACTGAATATGGGCATAGGTGACAGCAAGGACAGTAGTTGGGGAGGATTTACAGATGTGTTAGAGAGGTGGTGGTAGAATTAGGAAAACCAAAAAGGATACATGTATTAAATTAAGTGCAGAGAAGAACTTTAATTTGAATTAGAATTAAGTTCTGAAAGGAACTTTAGATTTTTGTCTTGTCTTTTGTGTTGTTTTCACCAAATTTCATAGAGATGGAAATTTTGGAGAGAGAAAACCCTAATCCAGGTTCTGTTTTTATTAAAGATGTGAGTTGAGTTACTCCAGATTTATACCTCTGTAACTGGAGTAGGGTGCAGCTGTATGTGTGTGGAAGAGGCTTGAGGCAAGATGTGGGTGTAGATGAACAAAAACTACCCTTTTGCCCATCAGGTGCATTGCGTATGTTCAAATCCAAAGCAGACACACTTAATTGAAAAGTGCATTTGTTGACCAAAACTCACACTGGCACTGAAATCACTGCTGTCTTTTGGCTACAGAAGGATCAATAACATAATAAATAGCAGCATATGTGGTAGAATGGGTTGATGCTCCCCTGCCCTGGATAGTTTATATTAGATCCGAGGAAAGAACTGTAGATTTTATACAGTGCTGACTGTTCACTTTGACCTACTGTAAATGACCATATAGCTCAGCAATAGTGAATCAAGCCCATGCAGGACAAGATAACGCTCTAGGTTATATGATTATTCTGCATACATGGTCTGTAATACAGGGAAAAAATTAGCTCAGGGAGAGATGCTGAGGTAGAACATCACTGTGTAACGGAGCGAATCAAAGCACCATTCCTCTTTGGGTTTCTTTTCTTTTAACCTAATCTAATCAGATTAGATTTATTTCTTTTTCTTGACTATCTAAAACTGCCAATTTGAAAAAAACAAATAAACATTACCAGAACGGTCATGGCAGTTGTTTAATGCAACACCTGTTGCTTTTGTTCCTATGTTTCATTTACTCATTGCTTAAAGACAGCTCAGCAGAATAATGGTTTAGATTTTTCTCCAAAGTCCTTATTCTGCTAGCAATTTAGGTGTTACTGTTTCATTTGCTTCATCTTTATTTGCTGTGATCCATTTCTTTCATCAGTTTAATTTTCCAGCTGTTCAGAGAAGCAATAATGGTATATGAGTTGGGTATTTATTTGTGTAATTCTGTGTTTTAAAGTGCTCGTTTAAAACACTGAGAACACCAAGGTATATGAAAATGACTGCTAAATCAAACTGGACTATCGGCACTAAAATTTGCTCTATCAAAACAAAGCAAGAGGGGCATAAGAAAGAATTGCTCCAAAGCAGAGGAACAGTCAAAGCATGGAAAGAAAATGCTGTAATATGAGAGAAACAGGAAGTGACAAGTGGAGATTGTGGAAAAGTCTGACTTAGATTCCGGACAAATTATTAGAAACTATGGTGAAGAATAGATAGACACATGAGTGATGAGAAAGGGTCAATAGCTTTTGCTTAGTAACTCATGTCTCTCCAATCTAATAGAACTCTGAACATGTGCACAATTAATACACAGGCATCCTTATATTTCTGAAGAGTTTTTGAAAAGGTTCTTTACCACAGGTTCTGAAGAAATGAAGCTGTAACTGAGGTAGAGAGAAAGCTCCCTCCATCTATTAATAGCAGATTGTTGGTGCAGACGGCAAATGAAGTAGTCAGCCTTCCCTATGGATGGATTTTAGTAATTCTGGACATCGTGGCTAAGACAGTGACAGCACTTGTCCCTTCCAACATGTTCATTAAATGATCTGGAATAGTGAGGTCACAAAGTAGGCTGATGGTGAGCAATTATTCTGAGTAACTGAAAACAAAAAATGATTGTAAATATTGTAGAAGGATCTCAGGATGTTGAGTGGCAAATGATTGGTAAAATGATGGTTGAAATACCTTGGCAGGTATGGGAAAAGAATTATGCCTTTCATAAAATGAAATACAAGATATATACTGTTATAATTAAAAGTCAGTTCAAAGATTTCACTTGATGAACCAAGAAAAATTCTCTTACCGCTCACAGCTTTTCTCCTCTGGATTCTAGGGTCAGGTGAAGGGGGAGGTGAAGGAAGACAATCTAGATGTGAAGAGGTTGAACTGATTTTCTTTTGAGAGTGTTCTTCTGAAAGATCCACAAGCTTCTTTATGGGTAGGCCAGCTGCTGGCTGCTTGTATCTTGCATACTGCAGTGCTTCTGTGATCCATCTCATTTCCCTCCAGATCTCATCAATTTGCTTTAGAGAAGAAAATGGTGAAAAGCTACAGTTAAGGCTGTGTATTAATTTTACCTAAGTGTGTACTTTCTTCAGGTGCCCAAGCAGGTGTGTAGTCACTGCCAAGAGAGAGAAGCAGGATCCCCTGACAGGACCTGTCAGATTTAGGTGGTCTGAACTGCCTTTGGTTAAGTGCTTGTTCTCTTCCACCACTGCAGAAGCTCCTTAGAGCCACCAGACTCTCAAATTAGGTACCTCGATTAAGAACCTGTAGTTAGGAGGGGTGAATCTAGGCCTGAACTCTAGCATGGTGTGCGTGCATTTTAGTAGTATAAATCTACACTAAGACAGTTCTAATACATGCCTGTTGATGGCAATAAGAGACAAGTGCCTAAATCAATAGCAGGATATAGCTTTAAGTATCTACGCAGAGAGGAAAGATGCTGTTTAATGGGGGTCTTGAGAGTCTTTTGATAGTGGAACACTTATAACATCTTCAAGCAATTTAAGATCTTTGATGACTGAGCAAATGTTGCTGCAATAAGCAAATGACAGTAGCTGTGAGTGTAATGTCCTTCTGCTGCAGTGTCCGTTCTAGAACTTCCCTTGTACTTCACTTTTTGCGGACGATTCTGCATTTAAAGAAGTGAGCCTTCATAGTAATATTGCAGTGTTTAAAGGAAACTGCTTTGCAGTTAGACAAGCTACATTCTGCAGGGATGCAGAATGAGACCCCTGGGTCAGTAAATGGATAGGCAGAAGTGAGTGATACTTTGTGCAGTGAATATTATCAAATAGGGAAGTAACAGAGGGATCAGTGAAAAGGAGACTGCAGACTGATATATTCTAAGATGAATTCTCCAGCATATACTCTTAGCTGGAGATGCTTTTTCACAAAATCTGCAAGTGTAGAATTTATTGTCAAAGGATACTGTAGATGCCAGATTAGCTAGGGTAGTTCTTGACAAGCCGTGTTAGAGACAGGATAGCTGGATAGATGGATCTTTGTTTTGACCTAGTATGGCCATTTTTATGTAAAGTTGAAGTCCCAACTTCAGTTATGTCAGTGCAAGCCTTGCCACTGAGTTAATTTGAGCTAAGAATGTACACTGATAAGGATAGCAAATGGTTCAGAGATGAATTCATAACCCTACATCGTTTCAAGACTTCAGTGTAGCTCCATGAAGAGAACGCCAATTACAAAGCATCTCACCTGTTTGAGCTGGAAGATTTTGTATTTCCTTTCTGTGATCCTCTTTCAACCCCAAACAAAAATCATACTGCATGCTGTTTAATAAAATGCAAATCCTGTCGTTTTTCTCCCTGATACCATTCTGCAATGTCTCCTGGGATAATGGACCAGTCATTTTAATGAACTGTGGTTCTTTTACAATTTAGGAACGTTTGAAGCATTCTCTATATAAATTACAGCTTAACTTCAGTTTTAGTTTCAGTGTCTGTAGATTTCTTTTCTTGCTGTGTACCATTCTGGTAAAGACTCCAAGTACCTTATCTGCTGTTTCTTGTTTTTTTCGTTGTTTTTTTTTTTTTCTTTTCCAATTTTTACTTTTCAGTTGCCCTCTGACTTCTTTTCAGAACTGAATTTATATAGACTCCCTTGCTCTTTACAATGTTTGGTTTGTGTAGTGACTTCAACACTGTCTTAGATCTTGGATCACACAAATGCTCTTGCGGTTTTGTGGTCACCACTGAAGATTGCGGTATGTGGTGGGCTGAGATATTTTTGCCAATAGGTGGAATACAGCTGGTTTTCATTTGAGAGGAAACCTGACAAGGCTAATACACTGTCACAATAATTCAGCACTAAACACTGAGGTTTAAAATGTTCTCCCATATTTTCCCAGCATATATGTGTGACTCAAACACTTTGGAGAAGAGGAACACAGAACTGTCTATACAGTGCATGTGTATTAATATACATATATTTGATGTGAAGGATAAAAATTTTCCAAATTCTCCTGCATGCTGGGGAAAAGCTAGATTTTCTGAGTGTGAGAATGGGAAGATGAGAAGGAAGGAGATGATTGAGCGGTGAAAGTACAATGGAACATTCCTCTCTGCCCCCCTGCAGGTTGCCAAAAGCTCCCTGCAGGTTGCCAAAAGCTCCGAAGTGGACAGGGCAAAGGGGATCTGAATTCAGAGCAAAGAGGAACAGAAGTATTACCATTTTGTTCATAATTATGGAGGGCCAAACATATTATCAGTGGGATAAATGGTTGTCTTGGTCCCTATTCTGACAGAAGGTTGCTTGAATATTAAGAATATAGAGCTATAAACTTATCTGCACCTCATTTGTAGAAAGACAGATCAACCGTGCCCATAGATGCGCTCTGAAAAGGTCATGAGTTTTATCTATAAATAACCAATTGCCAAAATGGTTTGCAAAAGGACAGGCTGTGCTACGCTACACAGTGGGGTGTAGTTTGATGATCCCTGAGTTGAGTTGGTAAAGTCCTGATCTGGGAACAGTACAGGAGAATCAGTGTGAGAGACAGATTAGGCAAATTAGACAAGTATGGTAACATTTGTGATCCTTCTGCATTGGGGGACTGAAGCAGTATCACTGCATGGTGCTGCACAGACTTACAGATGCTTTTGGGGCTGGCTTGCCATCTTAAATGCAGAGCTGCTTTCTTCACTGTGATATTTTTGATGAAACCTAGTCTGAATTTTCATTTTAATTCTTTTAGTTGGCAATTTATCATGGTGAAAAATGTCCTCAATTCACAAAGAGGAAAACTCTTACACAAATGAGTGCCCAAGCATGGTACTAGCTTACCTCACGTTAGATGGGAGTGAGTTTTACAAGCAGACTGACACATTTCTTTATAACTGTCTACTATAACGCATAAAAATCCTTGTATAAAAGCAACAACTAAGGAAATCATGTCCTGGGTTTGAATTTCATAAAAAGAGAATTGCACTTTTGATACAACTGCTCTTTTTATGATGTCTGTGAATAATTCTCCATTTAGATTTCAAATTACAGCCCTGTGCAATTTTTAAGAAAGCCACCTTAAAATCTCCTTGGAATAGTCAGAAACAGACTATTACCTGTATGTAGTCTATAACTTGCTGGTGTCTTTGTTTGGCTGCAGCGACTTCACTGTCTGAAATTGCTTCCCTTAGGGACTGCTGGGTTTTCAGAGAGTCCAGCTCTATGACAGCAGAAAGGCGGCAATACAGGCTTATAAATTTTTCCTTGTAACAGCAAAAATGAACTGTGAAAAGACCAAGTGCAAAGGAAACACTGTTATATTCTGGTTATGAAATATGAAATCCTTAGCTTTCAGAACACAAATTTTATTAAATATAATTACTAACTCTCTGGATGGGTTACTTTAAGCTAGAAATAAATAATACAAGCTCTAATTCTCCTTTCATTTACACTGGATTTACTCTGTAGCCTCACCGATTTCAAAAGAGTAATTTCTGATTTATATCTAAGTGAGGAGATAATCAGGTCCTTAGTATGCAACTCCAGAGATGATTTTTACCCTTGGTAGCTTTAATCAGAAAGGCTGTTTCTGAGGCTTTTATAGCTCATCATTCCTTTTATCAAGCAAATAGTGACATCACTGGAAAATGGAACTCATCTTTTATTTTTGTAAATTGAATGTTTCAGAAAGAAAGTATCATTTTGGGGGATGATAACTTTCTTATGGGCTAGGCTAGCTTAAATCAGGAACTTCAATGTAAATGACTCAGCAGTAAAAGCATTTAAGTGATATCACAGTTTGAGTGAAACAATTAGAACTCTTTTAGGTGTTATCACACATCATCCTCTGAACTCTCATGCAGAAGAGTAACACAGAAAGTTCAGGAATGACCTCTTGCTTTGTGTAATTTGACTTTGGAGCAGCACAGAGCTATCTGAGCTACCTCTAAAAGAGGTAACTAGTTAACAGAGACAGAGAAGCTACAGTGCCATGGAGTGTCACAAAAGTTAATTTACCTGGCCTCTTAAAGCTACGTTCTTCCAGAACCTGCAACTGCTAAGGCAAAACTTGCCAGTTGTGTCGGCGAGCTGCAGTACAGACTGAGTATTGCTGAGGGAGAACAAGTTTTTAGAAATACTTCCCCATTCATTGGTGCTTCAATAAATGCAGGCACACAGCATGATCTTGCTATAGCAGTGAATGCCAGTTGACTTACTACTGCTACTTTTCTGGATTGTGGCATGCTATTTTTCAGGGTCTTTCAAGTGTAAATTGCATATATTCTTCTTACCATAAATGTTAAAAAAAGAAATAAAAACAGTGTCACATGTCTGCTTATCCCTTGCAAACAACATGATAAGAGTAATTGAGAAGAATTTCTCAAACAGAAATCCAGTCACACAAACATCATTGGCATAACAATAAAGGCCTAATCTGAACATAAAAATCCCACAAAAAAAAGACTGAAAGAAAGAATTTTACCTTCTGGTTTCCCAATGATGCCTAGATATTGCAGGGATCTAGTCTGAATAGTGTGTGGTCTTACAGTATATATGCCATATGTGGTGGACTCTTGAGTGAATTACAGCCGCGGTTTCAGCTTCAGTGCTGAAGTTTCTAGCCTTTGTGGTTTTAAGTCAGACCCTTTAATGTTACTTTAACAAATGTTACTTCAACATAGTCTTTTGTGGTTATGCAATTATATAGTTGGTAGCCACCAGCTAATGGGGAATGGAAGCTTCTAATATTTGAGATGTGAATCACAGTCACTTTATAGAACATCAGGGATACATATATAATAAGTCATATAGAAATGTCATCTGCCTTTGGCCAGATGATTGCTTACTTAAAAAAATACTCAAAAGTAAAATTCAGCTTTCCATACTGTGCTCTCCATGAATTGCTTTCCCACTGCAGCAACACTGCTAAACAGAGGTCTGCACCCAGAATGGTGTTGGAGAGAATTGTTGCATGTTTATCTGCACTGTGTCATCCCATTTGGTGCCTATTGCTGTGTGAGCCTGATGCAAACTATATCGCAGAAGTGAGAATGACTCCTGCCACCAGCCTGTGTACCACATAATGACAGTTAAATAGTCTGCAGAACCTCTAGTGCGGAGATTAATTTCATCAGAGATGATTATGCTTCATGCATTAATTTGAACAGTGAATGCAGCAGTCACCTCTCATATGGAGAAATGATATGCTTAATATAGAGTCTAACTGTAGGCTTCAGGGTTACCTGTCAAGAAGATAGTAAGTCTGGCTTTAGGGCACTTCAGCCATGGCCGTATGACCCAAAGCACTGAAATAACTCTTCTAGTTCAATTATGTTAGTTTTCTTTTGAAGGGGTAACTTTTCCTTGGCAGACTACACCAGCTTATGTATTGTCTATCTGTACCACTCATAATTTTATGGCAGCTCAGCTGTCATCTGTCCTCCCACAACCAGCATAAAAACCCAAAGTTGTCACAGGCACCGCTTTGTGTGCTCTGGCTGATGTGGCATAAACACGATTGGATATTCCTGCCTGACCCAAATGAAGCTTGTGTTGCTGGATGATGGTAGGTTGCCGATCTACTGTGACTGCAGAATCATAGTCTTGGGAAGACCCTCCATTAACATCTTGTTACAGTTTAGGCAGGATAGGCCGGCCACTAAACAAATGGCAGATGCTCTCTTCTACATTAGTGACGCTAACAGCACTTAGCAACGGTATATAGGAAACAGGATGGTGTTGGCAATGGTGTCACATAAGCACCTCAGAGAGGTATGACTGCGGATACAGTTGCCACTAGAGACCTATTTGGTACTGGCTCCTTCTGTACAGACTCCATCAGTTTTGGCTTATATCTTTCTCTCTTCTCCAAGGCAGAGGAAAGAAAGGTATCCAGTTTCACAGGCCAGAAGGAAACAGAGACTAATGTGTAAGGCTCAGCCGTCCCCATTCTTACAATATTATTTCTTAAAAGAACTATTAAGCCTTTATGAGCTGCTTTTATGTGGAACCAAAGAAGAAGAAATAAGAAATAGAGGACCTTGAGGCTAAAGCATCTTATACCTTGTGTGAGACAGCTGGAAAACTCTGTTTTGGGGAATTCTTACCCAGTCAACGATGCGGTGGAACCAGTGAATCTGCTACAGCACACGATGTGCTCCCTAAAGAAACAGATGCAAGTCCTGCGCTTTGGCATTTTTCACAATAAGAGTTTTTTTTCCTGCACCATAATAATAGGGCTGAGTCTCCTCCATTTTTCCAGGAGTCAGAAGGAAAAAGATGACCCTCATGTGGGAAACTCCACTCAGACCTTTCACAAAGTTGTGAGGGAGTCAGACCTTGAGTAGGACTATCTGCAATCAGGAACTGCAAAAATTCTCCTCTACAAAACTGGTGATGATTCTTGTGACAATTTAGGGGGATGTTTTTTTGCATCACCTTGTTTTTTTGCATCACCTCCAACCTTGCTATGTTGTGTGCAATTTTTTGGTTCTGTTTCTTAAAGAACATCATTTTCCAACTAAGCTTATAGACACATACTGGATAACTGTGGGCTTTGCTCTATGCTTTGCATTTCAATAACGATTGCTACAGTATATGCTTTAACCGCTCTGCTGCCTCTATAACTTGTACACAGTTATAGGTAGTGTTGTTGCCAAAGCCATCATGTGATTTATTGACTCTCCACTGGGACAAGGGGGAAAACAGATACAACTTTGTGATTTTATTATAAGGAGACTGGGTTAATATTTCTAGGTGAAGCAAGCTACTATACCGAGTTCAAACATCTGAAGAGGGAGGTTAAGAAATCCTGAGTGTGGGGTGTAAGGATTATTCTGTCCTGGGGCAGTGCAGACGTCGTCTGAGGCGGGGAGCAGGAGAAGAAAGGAGACATTGTGACCCAGTTCCAACACCTCCTGTGTATACAGACGGAAGTGCTTAGCCTGTAGAGGGACACGCGCGGGGGAAGAAATAGGAGAGAATTACAACATGGCACTTATATAAACAACACCCCAAATGATATAAAACATTAAAGAAAATTTGCACGACATCAAGCTCGGAATTTTTATAAAACATAAATATTTGGGGGGGGGGGGCTAAATGGGGGTTCATGTCACTACATAAAATAAAGATTTAAAGCTGCAATGTTCCACATTAAAACAACACACGCAGGCACAACCCCCCTGAAAACAACATTTATGTTTCTTATTAGGCAGAAAATGATCACATGCCATGTGCTTTTCAAGATTATGATTGCATAATTATGTGAAAACATGAAAATGGATTCAATTAAAAACCTTTAAGATTCAATTTAGGGTTGGTTAAGAGAAATATGCAGCTCTCCCTCAACACAGCACTGAAAAGGTTTAACAAGTGCTGCAGCAAGAGAAAATGGCACACACAGGAGTTGGCCGGAGGCTGCTATAGAGCTGCTGTGTGCAGCACCACATTTTACCCTGGGTATGCACCAGTGCCACTGTCCGTGATTCTGTTTACCACAAAAATAATAAAAATACATAAATAAATCTGTTGAATTAAAATTTCAATTCACTAACATAGAAGTTTGGTCCTGAGTCATCAAAACATTTATAACTGTGTTTTACTACAAGGTCATGTTTATGTCTATCTCTCATGCACAATAGATGAGCTTAAATGCTTGGCTGAACCGCAGCTTAAGGAACATATTGCACAGTGATTTAAGTATTTTAGTCCTTAGCTCAAAAAAAAAAAAAAAGGAAAAGATGCACAAAAGCTATAACTTCCAAGAAAATACACTAGCATAGAGACCTGTACAGAGCCCTACTGAATTAGAGTGACTGACCACAAGGCAGCACACCATCTGTCTTAATTTTGGATTTACTTGAGTCTTACTTGGCTCTTCCCAGACTAGAAGGTGCAGCACTGATGGATTCCTTTTTAAAAGCAAAGCCTAAACCGTTCAGAATCAAGAAATGTAGAACCAGATTAATTTATTTTAAGGCCACATCTTTCTAGCTGCACAAACAGACCTTGAAGTGAGTACAAAGATGATTTACTTTTACTTTAAGCCCTCTTTACCCTTATAGACCAAAATAAAATGGAATTCATGTAAACAAGAAACAAACTCCTTAGCTTATTTTTCGTGGATCTTTCACATCATAGATTATCCTCCCTGACTTCTTTATTTATTCACATATGCATTTCTGGTACCTAAATGTAAAGCCAGAAGCCAGATACCTCTCCTCACCCACACCAATCTGGAGGTCTGGAACTATGTGTTTTAGAAGTGCTATGTTTATCTGTGTGTAAAAGAATAGCAAAACGCTGTGTCTTCAGCAGGCCTTTCATACACCCACACTATTACCTCCAAAAGGACAGTCGATTGCCCTGCTTGCCTGGAAAAATACCTGTTTTTCTTTGCCAGCTTGGTAAAGGTGCTCGCAACTACTAGTTTCATGCAAAAGTGCTTATTTGCACCTGCCTCAAGTTGCACGTATATGCTAACAGAAGCAAAAATAGGAGCTAATTGAAAATTTGTCTCTTAATCCTCATATGTTCAAATATCCAGGAAAATAACTTTTATTGAAGATATTCCCTCCACACACACTTAGAATAATGGAATATAAAACTCTGCTTTTCTTTTCTTGTGACTGTAATATTTAATCCCCACTTGCAAGTTACACAGTTTGTAGCTTTTAGTTCTGTTCTTAAGAATAATTTTTTAAAAAGGTGATAAATACCACAAAGGAAAATACCTGATGCAGAGGTAGATTGATCTGTTTAAGGAGAGCTTTCACTGCCATCTGGAGCTCATACAAGAACAATTGAGTAGGGCAGTCTGAAGTATGATCCATACTTTCCACAGATTCTGAGCCAGAAAGTGTTTGGATCCATTCCCACTCATCTCTGTATGTTGAGTCAAGTTAAAATTAGAAATAAAACAAAAGTTCAGTGCGCAAGGAAGAATTCAGTGTATGTGCATTTGGGATCTGTTGATAGTTTAATCCTCATATAGCAAAACATTCTAAGCTTGTGCAATCTTGATTGTTTGTGGTTAAAAATCTAACTTTGAAAAGTTTAATTTTTCTAGCACATGTACATCAGGCTGAACATTCCTTGCAAACCTCTGAAAGTACAGCTGCCTTTGAAATATTTCACTAAGGCTTCTTACTCCAGGCTTTCTTTTTCACATACTTAATTCCCTATCTACCACGATATTTTAAAAAGCATGCACTGGAAATGGCAAGCGTGCCAATTAGCAGGAAGGTTAATTTCTGTGACAGACTCCCTTGTACTCACTGGAGCCAAAGAACTTCCTGATTTGCTCGACATATATCCATTCTAGACCTGATAAACATGGGAATCATCCTTTTGGATCAAATCCTTAATTCACCCTGCCCAGTATTCAGTCTTGAAAAACAGCCAGCACCAAACATTCAAGAAAAAAAAGGACAGGAAACCCCACTACAAGAGAAGTTATAGATGTGGTACAATTTGCTCCTAAATAAAGATCTGATCTTCAACTTCTAGAGTCAGCGATTGTTATAAACTCTGAAGCACGAGGCTTTATATTCCTTCCAAAGTTTTTGTTCCAATTAACTACTACATTCTGGATATCCTTGTTATCCATATCCAGTTCCTTTTTCCTCATGCAAAATTATCAGCTGGTTGCTGAAATGATATGGGATTAAAAAGCTCCAGAAAAAAGCCAATAAAAAGTGTAGCCCACTAGGCGAGGGCTAGGCAGTACAAATAAGCGCACTTGCCCAATAGATATGGGAAGCAATGGACAAAGGGGAAAATTCTTTTCCAGAGCACAGCAGTTCAGTGGCTAATAGCATTTGTCTGAATATGTGTTTTCAATTGCTGTATATTTGCTGTGGATTAGAGGGAGAAACCAGATATTACACAACAGAATACACAGAAAAATCACCAGCCCCAACACCCCATGGTCAGTGAAGATAATAGAAAGGTTGACATTGAATTCACTGGAGGCTGAATCAGGGCTGCTGGCTATGATCTTCCTGACAGATATATGCAAGATCATTACCCCCGTGCAGGATTTGAGTGACCACAGAATACTGTCCTTAGGAACCAATGGGCTCACGTGGATGTTTTCTGGATAGTCCTTCAGGTTGCTGGAAACACGCAGGTGCACCTGCTTAGTTCAGTGCTGATCTCTGTGGTGGTACACACCTGAGCCAAACTTTGCTGGTGGCTACAATTTTGCAAAGGCAAAATTGCCTTAGTGTTTAAATTTGATCAGTTTCAAACTTAAAACAAATGTTCTCTGTCTACATATGTGTGTGAAAATAAAGTATATATTCACTTACTTGGAGACATTGCTGTTGTCTCGGATTTTAACATGACACAGGACATTAGGCAACTTCTGCAACACAAGCACTTTGATTTGATCCACAGAACTGCAGAGTTTAAGGTAACCCAGATACAAGCCGGGAGGGAGGCGTTGCTGACTTCGTTTGTGATAGGAAAGTATGTCCTGTTTTAAGACATAAAAATCTCTTTTTTTTTTCCACATAACCGGATGAGTTTGGGATCAAAAGGCAACAAATGTTTTTACAGCCATCTTTTTGTTTCAACGGTGTTCCCAATTCACAAACCATTTAAGCACATGCTTAAGCATATAATGATCTCTGATGGTTCAGATACACTTGGACAACTTTTTAGTTAAAGCCATACACAGGTTCTCTAAGCTCTCCATGTCATGCAGGAATTCGCTCTAAAAAAACGGAGGTTTCAATCTTCTATAGCTGTAGTATTTAAACTAGCTTAAATAACACCCACCTCTGCATTCCCGTCTGACCATTTCAGCAGTGAGCTGGGTCAGGGAACTGATGCAGCTGAAAAGCAACTCAGGAACAGGAGCAGTCGTTTTTCAGCCAGAGCAGTTCCTTGGTTCATGTTTGGTGCATGGCCACACAGATGGAGCAGAGCAGCGTGGGGAAAAGGCTATCACCCGGGCTGCATAAGCCAGTACTGTCACCAAAGAAACGCATGTAGAGTCACAGCCTACATCTCTGGGAAACCTGTTTTGTATCACCTGCTGTCAACAAGAAGATCCTTATGAGCATGGGGGTTGGTGGTTTGCAAAGTTTAATTAATGGCTGTGTTTTCTGAACAAATCTCTTTATCAACAAATAGAGCTTAGAATGAATTAATAATGATGGTGCATTTGCTGAAGCCAGGAGACATTTTTAAGGCTATGTATAACAGTCCCCCCAAACTACCCTAAAAATGAGGTCTGCTGCCATCCTGAGAAACGTGTGCTTCTGCAGTGGGTGAGGATTAAGACGCCTGGCCTTATGCCTTTACTCTTGGAACCATCAAATTATCTGCCAGTGCTATGCTTGGCTCTGACCAGTGCAATTAGACCCTCATTTTCACAAGCACTTCATGAACAAAATACCCATTCGATGATTAAACAAGTAATACAAGAAAGGGTGGGCATTAGATAGGAATGTGTAAACCATTAGGGGAACATTTTTTCCACTAGGATCTCTGTGGAAATCTGATCAGGCCTGTATTTTGGGTTTCCTAATATAAAACTTTTGCCCAGATTGACATTTTTCTACACCTTTAACACATTTTAATACATTAAATCTTACATAGATCAGGTAAGTTTTATTGTCTTGCGGAAATTTTTTAACATTTCTTAGACCTGGTAATGTATATTTTGATTGCCTGTCAGTTTCCGGTACAAAAAGCACAGTTTCTGCCCAGGAAAGTGCCTCTAATTCAAAATATAACCACAGAAGTCGTCGTCTAGTTGAGGCTACTAAAGAAGGGACTAAGACAATGATTTGTCTTGTAGCATTTTGGGTAACTATGCAACTGAGTTTTAGAGAGATTGGCTACTGACATGTTGTGAGAAATAGGTTGCTGTTACCTACAGAAAACATGTATTAATCTTTATGTGAACTATCTACGTTCAATGGGAGTTTACAGATAACCCTGATTCTTGAAGGGCTGAAAACCCATGGCTCTCAATGTTAACCGAAATGACTATGCAAAGCAACTTCCAAGATCTATCCTTACCTTGGTATTTTTCTAATTGTGAAATCTAGGGGCATGTTATGCAGAAATTAAAGGAAGGTTATGGTCAGTAAGGAATTCTTTAGCAACTCTACCAGGCTGCAAGGAACTCTGAACCCCACAGAACAAGTTTATTAAGTAGGACAGTAAAGTTTTAAACCTAGGTTTAATGTTCAAGGCTGGATGGAAAAATCTTATGGAGTGTAGAAATTGTAAGTGTCTGTATAGGTGCTTAAGAACATCCCAGAGAATTTTAAAGGTTTTTATATCCCTTGCTACAGAATTCTATAGCATGGTTTCCCGAAACTGATAGAAACTGTACTATTCTCTGCTAGGACTTTGAAGTAATTTCTTTAGAATCTCATGGATATTTTACATATTAAGGATCTGATCCCAGACCCACTGGAAGTAATACAAGTCTTTGCTTTCAATGGGAGCTTTGCCATTAATTTTATTGGGCACTGGATTAAGGCCTAAAATTCTACAAGACTCTTCCAAAAATCAGGGCTCTGGCACAGGCTTTACAAAAGCAAATAACATACAGTAAGAGAAGCAAAGCACTACCTGGATTGTTATAAGCAAGATGTCTAATGCTGTTGGCTCCTCTGGAGTTGAAAGGGATTTCCTCTGGCTTTGTAGTTTGGATACCTGCATCCATTTGCCATTGAAAAATGAATAAAGACTCTCCACTTCTCTTATAGTAACTATCAGCATATTGCCATGTCGATCCTTGATTGGCTCATAAAAAACTCTGCCTAAGTTGTGAGTTCCCAGCAAATTCTAGAAAACAAGCAAATTATAAACAGAAAGTTATTTACCTCATATAAGGAGAGTGGTATTTTTTGAAACTTAACTTTGTGCTCACTGACATCAGTCCTATTGACTCCAGTAAAAACTAGACACACAGTGTTTCTCAAATCCTTGCCCTACAATCATATCATTCAGTGGCAAAAAGAAAAGTTTTTCCCTAGGTTGTGTTTGTGGATTGAATTGTGGATCCTCCAATGTATTTGGTCCAGCAGCGTTTAGTCCAACATTTAATGGAGAACATCAGAAAGGCTGTTATGACCCCATGCTTTGGTAAAAGGAAACACTGCAAAGTAATTTACTTATTTGGAAAGAACTTCCTATTCTTGCCCAGTCATGTAAATATAAAGGATGCAATTTTCAAAAGCACTCAGTGTTGGTCTAGTGGTGATTCCTTTGGTATCAATGAAGCCCTTCTGATTTGAACCTATTGAAGAGCTAGCTGCTTATCTTTAACTCCCCAGAACCAAATGTCAGAGATGATACAAAATTTTTCCTCTATCCCCAAGTCATTCATATTGGACACTTCAAATGTTTTATGTTAGGGTCATTAACTATAATCTCCATTTTCTGTTCTCTGTTTCAAAATTATTCGTATTATTTTCAGCAACAAAAGCAAGAGGCCCTCACATCTGTGTTGAATGTAAATAATTCTGGAGCTAAACTGTGGGGTGTGTTTGTGAAGGAACCCAGAGGAATTTGAAGAGACACGGACCCTTTTCCTTTTACTTCAGATACCAAGAATGTGCTAGACAAAACCAGCAGAAACGAACAAACTACCAGGGCAAAGCTCTCCAGGAAAGTATGTGAGGATTAAAGAAAAGTAATTTTAAAAGACTCCACATAAAATACATATTTTGGTCAAAATCCCTTTCCTCACACAGCAAGGCATCTGCTTATAGGTGCAAACACACTCAATCCAGTGACCAGCCACTGAAGAGATTCCCAGATGTCTTAAAGAAAAATGCCTAACATTTAAAATATGCTCATTACTTTGCGACTTTTCAAGAGATCTACACTAAGCTGCATAGAGATGGAGGTAGTTTAAAAGGAAAACTTGAATTCACAATGCAGCACATTGTATGTTTAGGGAAGTACTGTACATTCACTCAATGACATAGTAAATGGATAGATTATCCTTTATTTATTTATCTGTACTTAGCAGGCAATATTTACTTATAAACTGTAGTATTAAATTGTTTATAAACTCTGTGTAGTGAGCACAGTGACTGCCCTTTATGTGGCATAACTTAGCTATTTTAGCTTTATGCATCCCTCTCCAGCACATACTGTTGACATCTACGTAGCACCTTCCCTCTTCTTTTTTTAACTCTTCTGCCTTTTGAAGTTAGCCTCCATAACTGATTAACTCTGGGTGTCTTGCGTATACATTTTATATTAATCCGTGTGTCCACAGGTGGGACAAATCATTGCAGGTATATGTTAGCCATCTAGTTGTCGTATTAATCACTGCAACATAGGAATGTGCCTAGATGAAAACAAACAGTTTTTACTGTCACTGACTGTATATTCAGAATGGCACAGACTGGGGATACCTACTAATATGAATATGTGACTAATTGATATACTAAAAAAGTTCTGTGTCTGCTTAGCTTGGCACCCCATCACTTGTGTTTTGTTTGCTTTAGTTGTCTGATGGTAACAACAGGCAAAATTACAGTCCCTGTTGTCTCTGAATCTACAGATCTAGTGCCTTAGCAGCTGTGTTGTCACTGTTGTCACTGATCTTTTCCATTCTGTCCTAAATTCCTGCGGAGCCAGTCTATTAACTGCCTCAATAAAATGTATTCAACCGTATAAACTTTATTGAGATCCTTCCATTGGTGGATCCCATTAGGCCACACACCGCTAGATGTTGGCAGATCTGTGACAATCCCTGTGTTCATCAGGGGACCAAACTAACAGAACAAACGTTAAGGCCAATAAATTTGCCAGAAATTCAACAGAGCAATATAGCACATGGACACATTTGCTATATCTCTGTGCTTCAAGCTCTGCTCTTAACATCTTTGGTAGCAAATAATAACACAATGCACTAGGAATCGTGGTTATCTCAAAGTGCAGTCCATGCATGCTAGCAATGCTCCGTTAAGGGCAATCTGCACAGAGGGAATGAAACCGAGCTAACCAAAGGAATACGTGCTACCTAAGCTAAACTAACCACACCAGAGGGAACATTCAGCAGATATAGTTAAAACTTTCTCTATTGACAGCTCAAAGGACTGACAAGCAGCTGCTGTTTAACACAGGTGGTCCTCCAATAAAGGTGCAGCAGACTGGCATTCCATATATTTTGGGATACTTTGGGGAAATCAGTCAAGACAGGTGGTTGCCCAGGAAGGCTACTCTCCTGGACAGCATGCTTTGCCAAAACATGTAAAACAAACCCCACATGGATATTCCTAATAATGGCCACAAAGTATCTGGCTCTCATAGCTGCTATAAAACCTAGCTTATTGCATTGACTGGCAATAACAAGGGATGGCCGTATGGCTAATACACGAGCCAAGCAATATGAAGATCTTCATTAATTCCATGACTGTACCATACATTTTTCTGGGAAGGTTTGGTGACTTAATTCAAACAAAAGGTAGGAGAAAGTGAGGCCTGGATATACTTTCTCCATAAGACTGATGCACTCATCTTTTTTGAAAATGTATTTTCCTCACAAAAGTAAATATTTTATGAAAGTGTCTGCCTTCCAGCTAGAGATTTCATGTTATCATGAAACCCATTCTTCAAAAGCGTTATGATAATGTCAAAATATTCTGCTGGAGAAAGTGCATAACAAATAGCGGACCGAGACACAGAAGGATTAAGTGACCTGTTCAGTACCACTCAGGCTGTATCTGTAGCACAGGCTGGAATGGAACCATCCTGAGAGTCCCTGCTATGCCTTAACAACATGATATGAATAGTGCATGTAGTGCTGCTGGCCTTAACCACTGTGCTGAGGGGTCAGCACAAGATCTATGCACCACTTAATCTCTCTTAGTCTCTGTTTTTAAGGGTCTAAATAGGTCTCTGACTGGTTCTCTGCACAAAGGTACCTTTCACCTTAAAAATGTTGACAGCTTAATTAAGAACTTCATGAAAGATTAATTTTAATTTCCCCACTGACAATCCACAACAGCCTACCCATCCTGTTTGTCTAACAGGGTGGTTCTGCCCTAGAAGCTGTACTTGAGCAGTTTGTAAGCCATGGGTGAATCAAGAGGATTGTTTTGGCAATTTCAGCAGTCTACTTGTCCTTCCCATCAGGGAGAGAAGCTACCTACTGCTGCAGGTTCCTGTATAGCACAGGGGAGTGCTACATCTTGCCCGGAGTTTAAACACTTCATTAATGTATTAATAATTAATAATGAATAGGGCTTTTAAGAGCCTTTTGAACAGCAAATATTAGGATTATAACTCTTGAATTCCCAATCTGCAAACCCACAGGTTTATCTGTGGTCATTATTTACTGGTTCATATCTGTTTGCTTCTTCGCCTGCCACTATTGATTCTTTCCTTTCTTTCTCCTACTCTTTACTTTTAATGTAACTCCTTCCTTCCAGCTGGCAAGAGAGGCTCAGTGGCACATTTCATTGTAGATGATAATGCTGCTCCAAAGAACAGGCCAGCGGGGAATGATGAACAATAGGACAGCTGGCAGTACTATACCTTAGAGATCCGAAAGTTACTAAGTTAATAGCAAGAAGTATGCAATGCAACCAACCTGTAGCTGTGCTGCTGCTGAAAGCATCTTTTGCCTGGCTTGAAGTGCTGTTGATGAGGACATGGATATAGACATATTCTGCCTTAGCCATCTGATATCATCCCACATGCAAGACAACTGCAAAAATATATCCAGTGCAATCAGTTTTTGTTCTAAGCATTTACAAAAGCAGAAATTAAACTAAAAGCATTTTGGACTTGGAAAAATCAGTAGCTATTGCTCATTTTGTGTTTCTGCGGATGGCAATGAGTTGCCTAGATAAACATGAAATGGATATTGAATCAGGCACAGAAGTTGGTCTGTAAACATCACGCACCTATTGCAATTGCTTTTTGGACTATCGTGTAAAATTGATTTACTCTTCTTTGGGTTACAAAAAATAGTGTGAAGATATCTTGAATGATGGCTTAACCATAATACCAACTTTAAAACATCTGGTTATTTCTTTAGGCTCTTCCTCTAAATTTTCATAAAACCTTGATGTACCCAAGTAGCAATCACTTAGGTAGGATCATACATTTAAAAGAATCAATTGTGCCACTGTCAGTGACCCAGTCAGAATTTAACCCATATAAATGGTTTGTGAAAATTGCATTTTAACATGAATGAAAGGTAAAGCACTTCATCATTTAGCTTTTTAATGACATCATTTCATATATTCGGAACGATGAGCTAAGGCCTATGCGTTGCTAGCAGCAAATTGGTAGAAGCAAGATATGAAATTAGGCTGGCATTACCTTTGTGAACCACAGGAAATCCTGCATAACTGAACTACTGTGAGAGTCATCAATCTCCACGATTGGGATTTGATCTTCATTGGTTACTAATAAATTGTCTTTGTAAAAAAATATAACAGATAAGTAGAGTCCCCTGAAGAAAGAAGGAAACGTTGTCAAACACCTTTCATGTATATTGACATCCGTGCCAAATTTTAGTCAAAGAATCATAGATGTTAAGTTCTGAGGAGACAAATCGAATCATCTGGTCTTAACTTCCACGTTATATAGATCATGCAACTTCAGACAGTGAATTCTGAAAAATATTTGGGAAGCTTATCACTTTAGATGATGTGAGACTACAGGAATCTAGGAAATTATGAATCTGTGCAAGCCACTGACACCAGTTTTAGTAAGAATTTTGCCAGAGTAAACAGTACACAACAGAGGCTTTATGCCTTTTAGAATCAGAAATTTTGCTAAAACTTTTTATCATTAATGGGCTTAGTTCTGCCCTCGTTTACTTCAGAGTAAATCTGAAGCAACTCAATTGAAATCAGATGGGTTATTATGGATTTACATTAGTGTAATTGAGTGTAATTTGGCCAGCATATCTGCAAAACTGTTTATAGAGATCATTCCTTTCAATATTTACCCTTGCAATTAGTTACATACGTTAAGTAGTTGCCTTTGGGAATTTAAAGACTCTGGAGAGCTCTTCTGAAAGAATCAAACTCTTATCAAAATACAAAGAAGAAAAAGCAAACTGAACACTCCTGGCAATGAAAGAAGAAGTAATCCGGCATAAGCAACTTCCATTTGCTAAAACAAATTATCAAGGCTGAGGGTTGTTTGGGTCACACTGGGTTGCAAACCCAGCTAAAGATGTTAGGGAATTCTAGATGTGTTGCTTGTTGCCAGTGGACTATTAAAACATGTTATCTGAGCTCTGCATTTTACATTATGAATGAAATAAATACCATAGTTTCATTACTGAGCAGCAACAGAGGCAGTACTTCCAAAATACCTCAGTAACCGCACTTTGCATTTGCACAGACTATTTCACTGTGTTACAATTCAAATCCATTTCCAACAGTAACAATGAAAACATTCTATTGATTTCAGTAGGAACCGTGAGCATTATTTTCCAATCAACTGCACCAGTCTCACATGTATGCAATTTTATGCGGTTCATTCTGATTGATTGCTGTTTCATTAGTAGTGGAATCTTCACATACATTTCTAAGGCGCTTTTCCCTATTACGTAAAAGCAACAGCTGCTAGCTAAAACTCAGAATGTTTGGGAGACAAAATGAATGACAAACCGTTTCAAAGTCTTCACAAATTTGTTCGATGAATGGAAAAGGTGCTTCAGGCTTCTGGAAACCGATTGCTTGCGACCAGCATTCTGTAATTTAGAACTTTCTAAAATGGAAAATAAAAAGCAAACCAAACCCAGCACTTAAATTTCAGTTAGTATCTCATAAAGAACCTTTGTCTCTCAAACCACAATACTAAATTTCAGTCAGTGCCCGCTATATTCCTTTAAAAAGACAACACTTAGAAACAGGCTCAAATACAACTTTTTGCTTGTATTTCCATTATCTCAGTGATATGCAACAGCAATTTCCTTACTTGCAGCAAACTCAGACTTGGTAAAAATGTTTTTCTCCTAGGCAAAGTACAGCTTGAACCAGTACTACATACTCTTAATGTTCAGAATGGATGTGAATTTTGCAAGTGGTCTTAAAAACCTAAGAAGAGATTTGAACCATCAGTTGACATTTTAGGGTGTTGTAATTCTTCAGTTTCTGTCCATATGTAGCTTAAACTTCTAAGAACTGAATAATTGGTGCTCTTGCAATCACTAACATCACAGCATCACCAGGCTAACCAAAGTATAAGCTTTAAGGAAACAAGTAGATTGCCCCTCATCTTTCTCTGTATCACGTTAAATGCATGTGCTTCTGTTTGGATTTTTTTTTTCCCCATCACAACAGTTTCCACTCACCTGTATTGCTTAAGAGCTTTCACAGTTACATTTGCTACCTAGTAATCTGGAATCCAAGGAAGAGGTGTTTAACTCATCTGTTGACTTCATGTCAAAGCCGAGACGTGCTGTGTGCCTGCAAGGATCTCTGGACCAGCTCTTTCAATAGAAGGATTTTATAAATTCCAGTATTTGCCCAATATTCTAAAACTTGTGGTTAAATGTTTATACATTGTATTATTTTTCACTTTCGTGAATTTGACTTAATGTCTGTCTTTCTCTCATGCATGGCCTGAGTTTCCTTGTAAGCCAAAGAAAAATCTTCCAGTGAGAACTGAAACTCGCAAGCTGTGTGAAACAGCAGTGTCCACCTGTGCACCTGTCAGCAGATTTTAGAGGGTGTGCCAATAGATGGCAGTCAGGAACATGCAGGATTGTATAAGGTATTGTCAGTTTTTGTGCACATATGGCATTTAAAAGGAACACACACTTAAAACTGTTTGGGTTTTCTTTTCGGCATTGTCTTTTGCGATGTCCCTCCTGTGTAATGCTGTTGTACAACAAACAGCAGAAATATTTAATTTAAAAAAAGAATTATTTCTTCAGATATTTACTGTGATCTGAAAAGAAAGACAAAAAGAAAAATGTAACTGTGAAACTACATCTCAGTTTTCCAGGATCTGACTGTTTATTTGGTTGAAGCATGGATACCTATCCAGACTGAAGCGTGAAACATTTTGAGGGACACCCTGCTCCAGTGGGGAAAAAATATGACTCATGAAGAACTATTTGCTGAAAGCTGCTAATCAGTCTGCTTAGGTGTTTTCAGAGTAACATATTCCCCACTTAGCTGCAATGCAGAATAGAAGGTGTCTGTCTGTGTCTCCCTATTGAGTTCTAAGTTTGAACATTTAAAGAACGTCTAAATTTGCTCTTGTCAAAACCCCATCTGTGGAAGTTCTCAACATATTTTTAAATGATGAATAAATTTGCACCATAATTTGCACATTGAAAACCACAGAAAGAAGACACATTGTTAGCAATAATTACCACTCTGCTGAACAGCAAGTACAAAAAGAACAAGGTTCTATTGGGGGTGAAATCATACAATTCAGATGTATGAGACTTATTAGATCATCAAATCCATTGTCTTCCCAGTGCAAACTTGTTCTCCACGGAATATTCTCCAATGTGCTGTTCAGTTTAGTTTTAGCAGACTCATCCAAATCCATGACTGCTCCTTTGATGCAACTGATCTTTGTTTTCCTTTCCTTTTTAAAAAATCATCTGTTTTTCTATCCATATGTCCTCAGATAATTTTTATTTTACTGTGAACTTTTTTCAGTATATCACAGTAATGTAAACCAAATGCTACATGAAAACTCCTGTCTTACTGTTTCCTTCTTCCAAGGTTAGGACCAATTTAGGAATATAAATTTCATTCTAATTATGCAATTTTTATTTTCTTTTATATTCAGGATGGAGGGAACGGAGGAGGAAATTGCTGAAGGCAAAGCAACATAATTCTGTATAAAACACCCAGACACTGCAGCATTAAAATAAGAGGGCACATTACAAGTGAAATATATGTTATTGGGCTATTCAGTGGTTTGGGTTTAGTCCACAGCTTTGTAGAAGCCAACAGCAAAAGAAATAATGTAAAACTAGATGGAGACTGTAAATCCTTCTGCATTGCTATTTACTTTTGTTTTACAGTATAGTGTGTCTAAAAGCCAAAAAACATGGAGCTGAGATTAGAGGATAATTTGGACCTACGGGAAATGGAACGTTTTATGTTATTTAATTAACTAATAAATAACACAGAGTAACCTGTATAGAAAAGCACCAGCAACAACAAAATAAGTTTATATTAATAAACAATACAGCAATAGAGCTGTGAGCTCTTTTAATAGAAGCTCAGGAGTGAACAAATAGTGGCCAAGATTAGAGAATTTCCAGTGATTATATTTACATCAGAAGCATTCAAACCTGGATCGAAGTAGGCAATTAACTAAAAAAGGTATATTTACAACATTAGCAGTTTTTCTCTTCTCAGGTGGGATATATAAGGATTTGCTTGCAGTTCACTTAAAGACAACAGATACAAGCAACATTAGTCGGTTGTGGAAGAATAAGAACAAAGTTGCATACTCAGGCTGCTAGTATGCATCTGGGGGCTCTGCTCTAGAGGAATGTCTGTTATGCCGTGCCATTTCTCTGAGGAGGAAGATCATCTGGAATTCTTTGTCCTATCACTAGACAAGCGGGTGCCTCTACTCAAGTGGGGCAGATGTGAAGTAAATGGAATGACCTCAGTGCGAAATTATCTGAGATCTTAGCCCCACAAATCAGACAGCCAGTGGAACAGCTAAATATCATTTAGGGTGACCCTGAATAAGGAAGCAAATTAGCAGAAGATGAGCTAGATCACACTGAAATCCTAGTGGAGGGCATAAAATGGGGTTTAGAGTTTTCACTAACTGTGTAACCTTATGAAAATCCATCAGATAGCTGGAAGCTTCCAGACAAATTCAAACTTGATTTAAAGCTGCACATTTTTAGCAGTGCAGACAAGTGACACTGGGATAATGTGCATGGAGACATAATTCCATGCAGCAGTTAAAGGCATAGGTAGTGTCCAGATACCTCGATAGCTTGAGACCAAGATAGATGCTGTATTACCTGATGTCAAGGTGGGATGTGTTTCAAAAGAAAATGCTGTATCTCATGAAGCAGCTATTGGCATGATGGTCATATTACTGAGTGGTATATTTTGGATTACAAAGTCAGGCTCAACAGCTGAAACTGTAACTCCTTAAATTCCCTACCTGAATTTCTCAGGCTGTGGCTTGATTCTGAAGACTTCTTTTGTATATTCTCACAAATAATTATAATCTAAACATTTTAAATGCCCTGTGGAATCAGAGATCCTTCTCTTTGCTAAATGCAATAAAGCTATGTGCTCTGCTTGTGAATCAAATTACAATTAGAACATTTTTATTTTACCTCTAACTTGTCTAGTAAAACACATTTCAACCAAATTTCAGAAAGAAAATATCTGGTAAGCATTTTACTGAAGAGTTGGGTTCCTTTCTTAATGAAGCATCACACAATTACTTAATCCACTCAGAATTGTTTAGAAAGAATGATCTACAAGAAAAAATACTTAAAAAATACATTTGAAGTGTTGCCAGGACATACAATTGTAGTAACTCAGTTATGATAGTCTGTAGCATGGTATTATGAAGACAAATGGATGACTGTTGTTTGTAATCATCAGGGTTTTCCAGAAGATTAAACATATGAAAGCAAAGCTTCCTAAGTAATTCCCTAGGAGATTTCATCATATCACAGAGCAGGTTCAAAAGCAACAGCTGATCTAATTCCAAAAGCTCTTAAACTCACTGTACATTCCAATGTATTCTTCCTGGTATTTTTGTAAGCTTGTTTTCTTCAGCCCCTGAAATGCAAAGCATGGGGCAAAAGGCAGGCTTCAGTGCAAAGCCTGAATGAACAGACTTGAGCAAGAGATCTCCGTGGAATCTGGGCTATTTAACCCTCCCAGATCACGCTGGAGCAATAGCACACAGCCTTGCCCTCCTAGCTCCTCTGTATTCTGAGGCTTTTCCCTATGTTATCCAAGTAATCTCAGACCTTTTAGATCAATTACCCTCGTTTTTTTCCACCTCCCCTGCACTCCTCCTCCACTCTCCTTCAGCCAGCCTGAGCAGCATGGGTGCGATGTGCCGCAGAGGAATCACTCAGTGAACAGCCAAGGTGCCAGGACCCCAGGTTTGAGTGCTGTCTCTGTCTTCATTCAGCTTTAATTCATGCAGAGCTTGATTCTGCTCTCATTTATAAACAACAGCAAATCAGTGGTTGTAAGCAGATTCAAGGATACTCTACAAACAATGTCCAGCTATTTACTACATCTCTAAAACAAATGAAGAAGACAGAAGTTGCAATATTAACGTATAGTCGAAGAAGAGTGTGGTAAAGAGAAGCATGGTAAAGAAAGGATAAATGCCTGGGCAGGTCCTCAGCTTATTTATAACAGCATATCCATACTGACTTCTACCCATGTCAGTCAAATCATGCTAATTTGCATTAAGAATCTAGCTCAGGCCTTTGTATTATATTAAGTGAAAGCCATTATTTGGGCTTTTCAGTCATGTACAGTAGCTTATCTCAGATCCTTGATCAAAGTCCTCAGATTTCACTGAGGTTGATCAATACCAGAATCAAATTTCAGAGTCAAAGTGATGTCATATTTCTTACTTTTTCCGCAAACTCTTTGTCTTGATTCTTTACCAAATTACTGAAATACAAGGGACTGTCACCAGTCATATACTTAAGGCAAATTCCAAAGGCTCTCCTATTATGTTACAGTCCTGATTTATCCAAAATATACTACTGTGTAATGGTAGCATTACAAGCAATTATGAGATTTTTACTTGGTTGGAGGGAAGGGTGTTGCTTAAGCTGACTCTGCAGTGTAGTACTGCCACATGTAAGCTCCCACATCCTCTTTCAGACATGCAAGAAAATGTTTTGAGCTAAACAGATTTTCTATATTGTTGTTATTTATTATTTAAGGACAAGGATTTAGGAAATCAACAACAAAATTGCCTGTGCTTTGCTTTGAGACTGGGGTTAATTTCTGGAGCAGTGGAATTTTATAAGAACCAGGCACTGGTGTCACATTCTCAAAAGGAGGGATTTTCTGCATGTTGTTTATAACTGCTTCTGTTCTGGGCTGGTATGTCAGAAAAATAATTTATACTAAGAACATTCTCAGATATTCCATCACTTGTTCCCTGTTGACTAGGAAGGTGGCCTGAATAACCTGAGATATGCACTAACTTCAGAAAGGAAAAACTGTACCAGGGACAAAAGACTTCTTTAATAGCATGAAAAAGCTATGTAAGAGATAGCATACATCATCTGTATTTTCAGTATGAAGACCACCTGCAAGTGATAATGCTTGTATGAATTTTAATTAGAGAAACAACATTTTCTTGCAATATCTTCTTTCCCTTTCCAAGCAACATAGCTGAATAGTTTAAGTTGCTATGGTTACAATGGGTTGTGGCAGACTGTGGATCATCATGACAGTGACATATTTGCACGTAAAGAACAAAGGCCGCATCTTCCATTTCAGCCAGATGATTTTAGCCCTAAGTATTTCTATGATTTTAAATCAATTGATGCAGCTTGACATAACAGTCATACTAGGTGAAGAAAAATGAAAACTTCACGGTAGTTCAACTTTTCAGTTTAAAATAAGTTCCTTTGCAATGAAGCATTATTCCAGTTAGAAGTTTATTTTAAGAAAATAAATAGTACTTTTCAACAACCCGTATAGAACAAGGGTTTTTATATATGCTTTAAAAAGAATGCCAAGCTGTTGCCTTGGCTCTTGAGCTATTAAAGGCACAGTCTGTTTCTCATGAATGAAGAGCAACGAGCTGGCTGAGATTCGAACTCTTTCCCAGTTTTGATCCATTCTATTTGAATATGTAGCAATCTTATCTTCCCACTGCATTGTGCAAGTATTTTTCATTATAGATTGGCATCACATCCACTAGTGTACTTAGTGTCTTCCATTTGGAGGCAGCCAAGTCCCTTTTTTTGATCCAAACCAGTTGTTAACTCTCCAAAGTATTTCTTTATATGAAAAAATAAAAGAGAGATCCTGCATTTTAGTAGAATCCTGTGTGAAACTAATTTGTAGGAAAAAACAAATCAATTGGTGTGTAGGGTACAGAGGGAGAAAGGGTGTGTCAGTGCTTGTGTGCATTCTAGCTTTCTGATGTTTTCATCCAACTAATTTCAAGGGTTAAGAGCAAGATAGTGCACTAAAGTGATTCCAGATGGGCCAATATTAATATCTTTCTTTTCCTGATGAATGAGAAGGTATGACCTAGTTAGAAAACTGCTAAAATTACAGGCGCCACAGAGGCTTCAGCTGGTGCCCTACCACATAGATATTTATACTTACCTCTGCAATTATAATGCTGATGAGCTGCTCGAACCTGCTGAAGGAGATGTTCCAGGGCCTCAGTGTGTCCCCTGTGCCGAGGTTCTCTTCCACTGCAGTCTTTCCAGTCTATTGAACGAAGGAAATAAACAAAAATGAAACACAAAGGAGCAGGAGAAGGTTTTAAAATATTTTCTTGCCTCTGATATTTCTTGGGTTTAGAGGAGTTTTACATCTGGGCACGCAGGAAGAAATGGCAGTTATTTTTAAGTCTGATGTTGTTACTTGTACAGTAAGTTTCTTTTGCTTTGTGCCTGCTAGGTAATTAATCATATTGATTATTATCAAAAAGCTTACAATCAGCTCCTAGAAGCTCCTGTAGTGACTGACTAGACAATGGCTATTTCTCTTCAGTACATAAATGGCCTCTGTTACTGTAGTGTCAGAGCTGCTCTCAGCCTGTACCGTACCGACACTCCCAGCACCTCACTGAGATCACACTACTGCTCCCTCTGTGTTTTGTTGAGATACCGGGATGCTAAATGGTGCTCCTACAGTTATGTAGGAAACCGATAGCAAAGCAGAGAATGAGCATCTTCCTACACCCAGAGCTAGCTCTGTAGCCACAGAAACATGCTCTGAGCACAATCGCTTCTGAAAATCTGCTCCCAGCAGAGGCCTGAGCAAACGCTGGCAATTCCTGCCCTAGAGTCTACGGTCTGCTCAGCACTGCACTCGTGAGGCAAGAAGCTGCGGTTTCTGTCCCACATACCTTCAACCTACAAAATACTTTGTTTTCACTTATTTGCTGCTAGCAACAATCTCAATCATGATTTTAAAAAGCAGGCAATCTCATCACAAATAGGAGGATGAAACTCTGTGTGTCAGAGAGGAGTTTTTAAATTCCAGACTGGACTACTTTCATACTTTCATTATAATGAGAAAAAAGTATTGCACCAGTTTCCTGACTCAAAGTAATGGTGGATCAAGGTGTTAAGAGATCCGTCTGCAAGGGAGACACGCTTCCTTCCATCTTGCTGGCGTAGAGGCCACATACATATTCACAGCCACCGACAAACAGTTTGCTCACTCACTAAATACACAGATCTAGTTTCTAGTGCAAGTTCGGAGTCAAGCATTCCTTCCAATGGGCTCGCTATGCCAAGGATATAAATATATTTTTGCTGCCATTTAGTATAGCAGCTAGAGTAAGCCCTGTGAAAGGGTGGAAAGAGAAGACATTTGCTATCCTGATAGCCTGTGGGCAGTTGTAACAGCTGCAGAGCGGCCATCCTGCACGTTGTATGTTTTTGCAGAGATCAAGGGCCTGCTGCATTTATAGCTCTGTGTGGGGAGGCTGGTTCTTAATCTCTTGTGAGCCACCAAGAGGAACCAACTGGAACTCACCAATCTCAAAGTGCTTTGGTGTCATCAGACTGGTAGAGTTTCGAACAACCTCCTGATTTCTCTATCCCAGAGTGGTTTCCAAACTTTCTGAGCCTCCAGATTGCTGACTACCTTAAAAATGACATGGAAATCAGACCAGCTTCTCACATGCTAATGAATAAGCTTAGAACTGTTACTATCTACTGTGATTTCACAGACCAGCTGCACAACACTGGCCACCACTTTCCAGGCTGCTACTGTGTATGTGGAGGAAACTGGAGGACAGTGGCAAGCATTCACTGTCACACTACGCAGATGCATCTCCAAGGATGTCACTAACCTTTGATGCTCTGGGATTGGAATGGATCAGGATTAAACTCTGAAGCTTTCATTTCCCTTGCATATTCTTCTGGCTGCTGTTACAGACAACTTTATAGAGTATTACTATATTCACATTTAATTTTTAGCTTAGGGCCATATTTTGTTATGCAACACTGGTGTAATTTCAGGTTGCTGCCGTCTTGCCAAACACAAATTTGCTAGTTTTCAAAACCAGTGGTGAAGGCAGTCACATGGATAAAGAAGCTCTGCCTCTAGTAACTGCAGCAGTAAATAGCATCTTGTCTCTCAAGCAAAAATTTTGATATTAGTATTACTTAATGAAAGAATTTACATTTAGGCTCTGTTGGTCTCACTAGCTGCAGAGCTTAAGCATGTGTCACTAAGGATACTTAATGAAAATGCCACATTCTTGCCAGCTATCTGTATACAGTGAGCTGAGTCTGCCTAATGCTTCTGTGTTCACCAACAAAGAAAATACACATATATAGCCATGAAGAAACATTTCTCTTTGCCATAAGCTCACAAGAAATCCCATATATATTAAGTGATGCTCCTGCTTTCCTACAGGGAAATCCAAAAAGCTCCTTTTGTTACCTTGGCTGCCTTTCAGAAAAACACACCCACAATGATTGTCCCAGGCCCTTCAGTAGTAGTGCTCCCATGGATCGTCCTGCTCTCCCTGGTGGAAGCCAGGACTTCACTGAGTTCTGAGCAGCTGTACGTGACAACATGGCCCTAATGCCAGCAAGTCTAGGACTTTCTGCTACTCTAAAGCCCAGAATCCCTGATACACTAAACATGGGAAATAGACTTAATTCTCTGCATAGTTTTTGTGTTGATCCACTGAAATATGCAGGAAAACTTCCCTTACATGCAAAAGCTTTGGAACTGGCACATATTGCCAGATTTCAGAAAGTGACAGCAGACAAGAAATAGACAGGGAAGACAATGCAATAGGCCTAAAGCAAAAATTCATATCATACAAAAGCTACAGTTTAAATGAAACCTGTCTTGCCAGGAGTGTCCCGTTCTTTGGCGATATTTAGCTGAATAACTAGCAGCTACTGTAAAAGAGTCTGTTTCTCAACTGATGTAAGTTTTTGGTTTGTGGGGCCAAATCCTGTGTAGTTATACCTGGGTATAGTCAAGGTAATTGCATGTCACTAAGTTATTCTAATCAACTCCATAGTGGTGAGTTGTCCGCATAGCCAAAAGTAGAAGAGAGTACCATGAGTGTAGCACATTTTTGTTCTCAAACGGAATACTTCTTTAGCCTAGTTCTGGTTTTATTCTGGGGTAAACAAGAGCAAAATTGAAGCAAAAGGGAACAACGGTACTGCAAGAGCCTCATGTATCCAACCTTTTCCATTACAACTACTGAGAGTAGGTACATCTTTCTTTATTTTCTCACATTAGCATGCAAGGTTATTTAATTATTACATTAGCCTAATAAAAACAAGTGCTAATGCAATAAAATGAGTCCCACTTCACTACATTAATCAATACAACGGAAGCTGTAATACGCTGAGCCAGTTTGCCAGTGAACACTAACTCTGGAAAAACAACTGACAATACAATGTGATTATAACAGATTAAAAATCACAAATGAAAAATCATAGTCCTGATGGAGTCTGAGAAAACCTGTCATAGGTTTGAAAAGTAAGACAGGCTTTTGGACATGTCTGGAACATTTTAATGCTTATGGGCTAGATCCTATCAACATGTGTGTCCACACTAGAGTATTTTACATACAGGATGCTATGAGAATGGTCCAGTGAATGGGAACTCTAATGCTACAAGGCAGAATACAAAATTACATATGATACATGTAAGTGTTTTTGTTCTAGCAGTTCAGGTTTAGGTTTTGATCCATTCACATATTGACAAATGAGGTTCTATATAGCAGAACTCTATTAAAGGAAATGAAGATCAAAATACTTCTCATTTTTCTTAAGTCTTAGTGACTAGATGACAATGTTCTGTCAAAGGACTGGAGAAGAATAAAAGATTAGACAAATAAATACATATATATGATTATTTTGCTTATTTTTGGGTGGTGGGAGGAGTTTTATTTATTTATTTATTTAATTCCTAGATGACAGGGACAATTAAATCATGAGCTCCAGAATATTTGTCTTTTTCTGTTCTTTGAAGAGGGAGAAATTCTGACAAAGCAGCATCACTAATCAAACTAGGAGTGTAGACAAACTCAACCTACTTGAGGGAGAAGCATGTGCAGGAGTAGATTTGCGTGGAGGTCCCCATCCTCTCATGTTGTATGCTGAAACATGGACATAATACCTCTGGCCCTGCAAATGGAAACGACTGCAGTCAAAATTATCACTGGATTCAAAATCTTGGCTGTAATAAATGGAGAGCAGTCTCCTCAAAAGATGTTTTCTTTGAAAAACTTGAATAGCTTTCAGCAGTATCAACTGTTGCACCATGACAGATTGAAACATAGTACAAAGATTTCAGGACAGGTGATCTCCTGAGGGTTAACAGAACACACCAATTCCAAGCGACATTCTCTTCTACCAAGGCTAAACCCTGGGAGCTCTTGATTACAATCAGACTTCAGGAATAGGGACTCCCCTTTTCCCTGTTGTATTTAATAGAGCTTCTCTACCAGCACAGCAATGGAAGAAGCTGCATTTGGCTGCCACTGAAATTGGTCAGACCTTTATCACTGATTTTGATGCATAAATCTAGGCCAATGGAGAACACTTCTGAAAGTCTAACTTTTAATTTAAATATGTTATATACTTCTGAGAGTATAGACAAATGCACAGTAAGCACTGTGTCTGTGGAAGGGACTGTGCAAGCTTGCTTGATTTTAACTTAAGAACAGTTACTCTGGTTTGTTGTTAGAAAATGAGAAACAGAGTAAATGCATATTGTGGCTCAGCTCCCTGGAAAACAGTGTGCTTCAAATCAAAGATTTTTTCAGATAAAAGGCTGGAAATAACCAATGTTGTTCCTATTCTATGTAGAGGGTTTTATATTGTGCCCATTGCTTACTCTTTTAAGTTAATTCTTTCATTTTGAGAGCCCGTGTTTTGGGGCACTGGCCAAGGGTCACATGCATGCCTCCCCCCTACTATAGGCCTGATTCAGTGTGCAGTGAATGCAGTAGAAAGGCTCCAGCCCAGTGGATGCTGGATTGGGCCCCTCTGATGACATTTCCCGTGGAAATTGTTGTATTTTGAGCAAGCTTTATTTTCATCAATGTTTTTGTGAATTAAAATTTTCTGCAGAAATGGTCCTGAACACCCTGTAGGAAAAAGACTTTCAAACACATGGTCAAAATTGTTCTGCTTAAGAAACCATATCAATATTCATCAATTTTCTCCATTGCTGACCCCATTCTTAGAAGTGTGAAAAATGTATACAAAAATAAATAACAAAAATGAAAGTGATTGCCATAAACATGTGTGTCCCTGGAAGAAGTAGAAGAGAAAGAACTGTTATTTTAGCTATTGGTCATCAGAGTCAGGACTAGATCTTTTACAAGCCTTTGATCTGCACTAAGATTACCCTGTGATCCATAAAACAGCAGCTTTCACTCCAGTCTTTTCTGATCTCCCCTAAGCATGACAACTTATAAAACAGTTCATGCTGTCTGTCTATTCCTTTGTGACTTTCGGATTATGGATACCAGACATATTATGCTCAATGACTGGAACGTGTTGCTAGAAGAAAGGCACTCCACAGTTATTACCAACAGGCATGGATGCAAATTATCAGTGTCTTTTTATCACTGGGGCGGCAGGGGACATCAAGATCTAAATGAGTCATTTGGCACTTACCGTTCTGAGACCCGTGATAGTGCACCTCAAAGACTGAAGATTATCCATAATTATTTCACCAACCAAAGGAGAAAAGTCTTCTGAAGAGCTCCATTCCACTAGGAAACAAGTAGAAGGAGAAAATCCAATCAGATAGCAGTCCAAGCAAGGAAATCAAAGCACTCAAATCACTCACAGGTTAACTTTTCTTCTAGCTGTTTCCCATTCCACGTGGATACTAAAAGTCACGCTTAACAATAATGTTTAGCAAAAATTCACACAATAATTAAATTATATCCCTGTGTACGAGAGAGGAAAGCAAAATACTGCTCAAAAGCTTTTCAGGAAAGAATGCTTAAAAATACACTGCAATACAAACTACGTTCAGCCAACATTTGTCTTCATTTAAAGAATTTCCTTTAAAGAAAGAGAAGTAGTTGAAAAGAGTAGGTAGAGGATTTGGACCTGCTAATGCCATTTGGCAGTTTATACATTCAAACCAACAAAAAGTAGTTTGGCAATTGGATCTGCATAGGTAGGTGTGGGCAGAGAGTCCTTTTGGCTCCATAGGTCCACAAAACTCTCATCACCTAACCTTCAATAATTTGTATAGAGATATGGACTATGTATAGAGATCCTTGGACTAAATCTGACACTCACTAGAGTCTCTTCATTGGTTTCAGAGGGTTCTGGCTCTTTTGTCCAGGCCTGATCCTGCTGCGGTTACTGAAGCTACAGAGCTCCACAAGGACCTATTAAGTTGTATCCACTTTTGAAGTGAATTAAGTGGCGCTGGGTGGACACATCCCTCCCAACCTGTCCTGCAGCCTAAATTAAAATGGGTACCTTCACCAAAGCATTCCCATCAACTTGTACAGGCGACTCATATTCCTGCTTAAGGGGTTATGAAATTAGTAGTCCTGCTGTCAGTACTCTTCCTCAGTACTTCCAAAAATGAATGTGCATGTAAAATAGCATCAAAGAGATGATGAAATGGATGGTTTTCAGATGATGAACTAGATGATTTTTAAAAAAGGATATATGCAAGCAGGGAACTGATACTTTATTTGCGTATTTATTATTTTTGGAGTCAATAATTTAGAATAGATGAGAGGGTATAGGTATTGTAATTTCAGCACATGGAATCTTCATCTGGCATTTTCATGTTAAATGAAATTCTGGTATTTTCATGTTAAAAGAAAAAAGCTTCACAGAATTTTTTGCTCAGCATATACAACATTTAACTGCCAACACATTTTTCTAAAATAGCCAAGTATCAATAGCACAACTCTTTTTTCCTTTCTCTCCTAATTGCTCCTTTTCTGTGATTGCAGGTTGTGAATGCACAGCATGTTCTGCAACATTTTTGTATTTACTGCAGTGAAAAGGATATTGGTTTTGTCTGTTGTCTTTGAACTTTTTCAGTGTATATTTTTCTAGTTTCCCATGGGTTTTAAATACTGAATTACTGCCACCTTTAGTGGAAGCAATCTCTGTATACAGTATGAAAATGTAGAGACTGTTATGGTACCGTGTTGTAGGTTTTTGTTGACAATTAAATTATAGGAATGCTTATGTGTACCACTGAAGTTGATGGCCTGTCAGAGTTTCCATTATAAACCATGATTTTCAGGGTTTATAACTCCACTGTATTAAATCATTGAGGACATTGTATACATGATGCAAACTTAGACATGTTGTCTGTTTTCCGGAAGGATAAATTGGAGAAATCCTGTGTGAATTGCTGAACATGTTATTAACAGGCTTGCAATCACTTCAGTAACCATTTCTCTTTTCAAAGATTCATGTAAAGCAAGACAGTGAAACTCAGGCCGGGTTCTGCCAACAAATTCTGTCTTCATTGAAATTCCCAGGCACGACTTACTGTGCTTCTTAGCGTGAGGGGCAGTGGTAAGGTTGCGCTTTAGGCAGCACAAAACAAAAGCCAGGGGTGAAATAAGAAGCTTTAAGCTGCTTTTGAGTTTCCCAAATTTTTAGCTGTCCTATGGACTGGAGAGTGCCCAAACATAAACTGGTAGTTCAAGAGGCATATTTAAATTTGGGTAGCTTACAGAAATAACGTTGCAGCCCTATTCTGTGGGTCTCCTTCTCAACCCTTCCACTTGTATTCTGGCATTTAGAAAAGTGCTCCTAATATTTAGACATCCTAACACACTGCCTGAAGAGGAATTAACTGCCTTAATCTCAACCGGATTGTAATCCTACAGTTTTGCAAGCATGTGTACAGCAGGAACATCCCGATGCTAGAATTACGACTAGCAACAGCATGGCAGTTTGTTCTCAGAAATAATCAAGGACCACTGAGTTCAGAGAACGAAGCAGTTACCAAGGGGAGCAAAGGCTGACATCGCCTATGAAGCCGTCTCAGGAGCAGGTGAGGAAGTGGGTTTTGGAATAATAAATCACAGCTTTGCTCTCATGTTCTAGGGCAAACTATTGCCCCAACTTGCGTTGTTAGTGAAACCCCACGTGCAGGGCAAACACCCTCATCCACTTACTGGGTGACAGTGGGTCTCCCAGTCCCTTGAGGGACACCTACTCGCTAGGGACAGCGACCGAGGCTGCTAGCTCTTTCACGAGGTACTGAGGAGCACTGTGTACCCCTCTGATCCCCTCAACCAGCTGAGTCTTCACTGCTCGGCTGAGGCTCAGCTGTGCTTCTCATTATACAGCCAAGTAATGCCAGCATTTTGCACTTATTTTTTCAGCTTACTCTGTGGTGGCTGAGACTCATGAAATTGAAAACATAGGAATATGATATTAGCTTGTGGATTAGGTTACGGTTATCGTTATGATTGAGAACCCCTCTTTTGAAGGATATTTAGCTAACAACATGGCGTATACAGAGTTACTCAAAATTCAGTTTTCAAATATATATATTTAACAACATCACATTTGGAAAAAACCCTGCCCCCCAGTTTCAATAAAAATTTCCATAACTGAAAAATAAATATTTTTTTAACAGCTGCATTGGAATAGTGCCTTCTTTTTCCCCTTGTTTCCAAATACTACTGAAAACATATCAACAGGATACACTGAAGCATTGCTATTTTTGACAGAATGTCATTCTCTGACTCATATCTGTCATAAAGAAACTCATAAAAAATTTTGGATTTTTTTGCTTACTTTTGATTTCACCAAACTTTTTTTCCTCATGATTTTACTGATTCAAGTGAGCATAGGATGACATTATATAGTTTCAAAGAAATGCAAATCAACTTAAGTCATTTATCCAAAAAAAACCCCCAAACATACTCCTGAACTAGCCGAAAGGCGCAGAGAAGGGTGGACCGCTGCTTGCAGAGCCAGTGCCACAGTCTTACCTCCCCCAGCTCCTCTACCACAGCCACCACGAGCACGACACCTGGGGGTGAAATCCCCCTGGGGGATGCCACACTGAAGAAACACTTATTGTTAAATATTACCCAGCTTTTTGAGATTGGCTTTATGAGATCCAGCAGTCTTCAGACCCAACATTCATTCTTTAAGGGGAGAGGGGAACTATAATCTCTAAATACAGCCTCGTGTTTCTGTACGAGCACAACAACATCTCTTGGAGATGCAGCACTGCATACACACCAACAGCCGAGGCTGGAAGCTGCTTCACAGACGGGAAAATGAACAGCCGGCGAGGTCCCAAGGGCAGGAGAAAACCTTGTTGGCTTTGCCGTTCAGCATGAGAGGAGATCACATAAATGTAATTTGGCGGCTCCTCCTCTGCTGTCACTCTGGTTGCAAAGAGCTAAATCAACCTCAGAGCCGTCGCACCCAGAGAAAACTTAGAAATTTAGGAGATGCCACACCAGCATCGCCCCACAGTGAAAAGCCAGGAAGGAGAAGGACCACTTTGTTTGATAAGGCAGAGAGAGACAGGGGACGTTAAATGTCTCATAAAAAACATGTTTAATTGTCTATTGGCAAGCAATATATTCACCCTTTTTCACCCAGTCCTCCAGCGCTCACCCCTTGGTGCCCCCCGAGCTCGCTGGACACAGCCGGAGTCCCAGCAACCACCACATCATAGAATCAGAATTGTTGAGGTTGGAAGGGACCTTTAAGATCATCGAGTCCAACCATTATCCTAACCTGACAAAACCACTTCTAAACCATATCCCCAAGTACCACGTCTACCCTCTTTTTAGACACCTCCAGGGATGGCGAATCCACCACCTCCCTGGGCAGCCTGTTCCACTGCTGGATAACCCTTTCAGTGAATTTTTTTTTCCTAATATCCAACCTAAACCTCCCCTGGCTTAACTTGAACCCATTTCCTCTCGTCCTATCACTTGTCACTGGGGAGAAGAGGTCAGTCCCCATCTCTCTACAACCTCCTTTCAGGTACTTGTAGAGAGTGATAAGGTCTCCCCTCAGCCTCCTCTTCTCCAGGCTAAACAGCCCCAGTTCCCTCAGTCGTTCCTCATCAGACTTGTCCCCCAGACCCCTCACAAGCTTCGTTGCCCTTCTCTGGACACAGAGAGACACCCAGGAACCACAGGGCAGTGCATCAGAGCACAACATACTGTAAAATGTGGCTTAAAGCCACATAAACATACAGAAACATAAATTACAGTCGTGCTCTGACAACTTCAGAGCTACCCAGACCACAGGGGACCTTGTGCCTGGCTACTCCCCACCAAACTGTGCTGGCATCTTTTAGACCCCCAGGTAAAACCACCAATGCCAATGGGGATTTTGCCCACAAGGCAGGCATCAGAGACCTGTAAAAGTTTGGATGTTCAGCGAATGACAGGCAGGAGAGGAGAGGGATTAGGGAATTTACTGCTCTTCACAATGGCCACCGTTTTAATGAAGAACTAATAACCCCTCTGGCACCCCTAAGCATAGCCCTTTGCCTGCGGGGCCGCTGAACCAGTGGGTCACTAGTCAAACAAAAGCCTCCTGAAGCATCAAGACTTCAGGTGGGGCCCTTAATTCCCCCCCCAAAAAAATCAGGCACTAAAACACTGCAAGGTATAAAATCAAGGCAATGACCCAAATGAGAAATTGGCTTTTAGGGGGAGCAGCGTATGAACACCTTCCCCATTTCCCTGACATACGGTTGTCTTTTTTTTTTTTTGGAAGTCATTTGCTAAATGAATGAAGTGGTGCTGTGGGCAGGCACCGCTTCTGCTGGTGGAGTTGGGCTGGAGAAGGCTTTGGACCAAGGCCACCCCTCCAGTGCTGATGAACCCTCCTCCTACCGCCAGAGATGCTCTACCAAGCATTTTGTCACCCCTCTGCTTCCCATATCTCCTTCTTCTTCGCTCTGCTTCACCTGAATTTTCTTACAATATAGAGCAGAAAACCATCTGCTGTTATGTTATGATAAATACAGCCCTATACTGTACATTTACACTTATACTGAGTATTTAATTCTCATCTCTTCAGCTGATGGTCTGTTTTCCATCCATACAATTCAAACATTTACCTAAAAACTTCAAATGATTTTTGTGGGTACCTCCTCCTGCTACAGATAACTCAAGAGCTACTGAGAGGTTTTCCTCTCCTGAAAACACAACCTTGACCGCTGTTGGGAAACCAACCAGCAAGTTTTTAATCCTGCCTGCAACTTTTTACATTTCACTTGCCAAAGGTCTGTGATCAAAGGTTGGTGATGATCTTACGTGGTGCAGAGCACATAGGGAATAGATTTATTTTCAAATATTTTAAATATTTCATATTTTCATATTACATTATATTCATAATGCAAAAGGTACAAAGAATCTCTTCAATCTCCCCAAACACAGCTAAAAATGTGGACCAGAACTGAAGTTTAACAAGTATTATTATTGTTTGACAGGACGAGGGGGAATGGCTTCAAACTGGAAGAAGGGAGATTTAGATTAGATATTGGGAAGAAATTTTTAACTTTGAGGGTGGTGAAACACTGCAACGGGTTGCCCAGAGAAGCTGTGGAAGCTCCATCCCTGGAGGTATTCAAGGCCAGGCTGGATGGGGCTTCGGGCAACCTGGGCTGGTGGGAGGTGTCCCTGCCCATGGCAGGGGGTTGGAACTAGATGATCTTCAAGGTCCCTTCCAGCCCAAACCATTCTATGATTCTATCACTTAAGTTTATATCTCCTGTTACACGTTGCCAAATTTCAGCTTTCTGCCATAATGGCTGTCTAAAATGGTTGTCTAAAAATAATACATAATACTCTGCTATACTCATTCATTGGCTTTTAAATCTCTTAGAAGGCTGTGGATACCAGTGTCCCTATTTTATAAGTGGAAAGGAGAATGCAAGGAGAGGTAGAGCATCTTGTCCACTCAGCAGGCCCCAGAACAACAAGGGACAAACTCCTATGGCCTGTATTACATTTACTAGGCCAGTGTTGCTCACACCTTCTGGCTGTGTGGGATATATATCTCTCTCTTTCTGGTACCAATGCAAAGGTACACATCCACGGTCTTGCCCTTGTGATTAACCTAGATCTAAAATTAGGTAACTTTTTGCATGAGCAACCTATCATGAAGATTTTGCTAAATCTTTGCCTGCTTTGTGAGGGAGAGCGCTGGGGCAGACTGCTCTGGTAGCAAACAAAAAATGTCATTTGTGTAACTCTAAAGTACTTGGGACTTTAAGAAAGAACAAAAGGCTGGCTAACCTCAGCACTTTAAAGGTTGAATATAAAAATGCTCAAGTATATAAACCTGAAGATGAAGAGGGTCCTTTATAAGAGCCCAGGAACAAGAGCTGGTCTTGTAGCCTGTATCAACTGTGCTGTAAAGGACCTGAAAGCTGTTGGGTGAATTAAGGATGGAGCATGTTCCAGTCCTGTTCCGAACACCCCAAAGGCCTGCTTTGTCGTGAACGGTGAATGTCTTTGCTGTTGCGGCTTTCCATCTGACACTTCACGTTATGTCAGAGCAGGGGTTTTTTGTGTGTTTAATATATTGGTCACTATGTGTTTTAATGAAGGTGCCCTGTATTCCAGAGCTAGCAAATGCACGATGTGTTGCTGTGGTCGCCAAGATAAGTAGTAATTTTTAAATAAACAGCAGTATAAACAGTTACATAAAACTCATGTAAATTGCTGGCACATAATTTTAGACTGGCTTAAGTTATGTAACCTACTTGTGGCCAAGTTGTTTTTTTTTTTTAATACTCAATTCATACTTTAAAATAAAGGGAGAAGTTTATTTTCACCTGTTTCTTTTCCACTCGCTATCTTTCTGTTACATGGAGCACGCCTTGAACAGCTTATTAGAGAGATTGACAGACAGACAAGAAAAAGTGAAGGCACAAAACACCTCCTGACCCTGTTGTAGGTTCATTCAGGAAAGCACCTTCTCCTGAGTCAAGTAAATAGCCTGAGCCACAGTAGAATTTGCCACTTCTCTTGGCATTTGATTTTGCTTGCACTTACATTACTCACTGAATTGCTGAGTAGATTAATTAGACAGAGGAACATGAGTTCTGTTGCTAAGTTGATGGAGTCTACAGAATAGTGTACTGAGCTGGGCTTCTGAGTTTTATTTTTGCATTTGCTACTGACTTGCTGTGGGACCTTGGGCAAAGCATTGTGCCACTATGGCTTTTAACCCACATTTAAGCAGCAAGGATTCTCTCTTTCCTCCCTTCCTCCCCAGGTCCAGGGCCTAGGCTGAAGGACACTGTGATCTTAGCTTGTGTTTCCAAGGGCCTCCAGACAAATAACTGCATTGTTCAACAGCTTCCTTTGAAACATAAAACTGAGAGTAATAACATTAGAAACCACTGCACACCATTTTTTTCTGCCTGCTGAGCTTTACAAAACAATTTTAATAATTTACACTCATAATGCCTTAGCAGCTTGATTTAAAGATATTGAACACTGCCATTCATGTGAATGAAATCAGGATGAAAGTACCTAAACAAATATTTAGAAGTGTAACACAAACGAAGAGAACTGAACACTAGAGAAAAGCAGGAATCGGTTTGTTGGTGTAGACAGCTTCACCAACTCAGATGGAGAACACTGTTTGCAGTGTTTGGTCAGCTCCTCCTGGCTGCCTTGAACTCTTCTTTCCTGCCTGAACTAAGAAAGAAACCCAATTTTGCAGGTTTGGGTTCAGGCTTTGTTCATGCCTCTCTCATGTTCGGAAATTCTCCACAGAATGATAGGAGAAAGACAAGTCATACCAGCGCTAGGGAGTACTGACAGACATCCCAGCACAGTGCTTCCATTAGGAAAAAACAAATGTTTGGCACTGAGGAATTTGTGTTTGTTCTCTTGGATTTTATTTTATTTTTTTGCCTGAAGGGTATAATCCATCCATAAATGCACACTGACTTAGAACGTCTGGAATTGGTTGCGTTCTGCTCAATAAGAGCATAGACAGGGACAATATGATACAAGCCATAGCATTTACAAAGGGACAGGTGAACTATGAATTTGTTTGTTTACTTCGGGACTCTAACTGGGATTTATTACGCTGCCTAAGTGACTTAAGCATATTGCTTTGCAAACACAGGAGTTAAGACAGTGTAGTCATGGCTTGGGACTAGGATTTCTAGGTACTCCTTAAATTAAAACCTGAGCTCCTAATTGCTCTAAATACTAGCGTTCATTATTTCAGATCTTATCTATTATTTCAGTTATTTCTGTAAACTTATTCAAGGCTCTTTGTACTGGGTCAGTAGAAACATCAATAAGGCTGAAGAGGAATGAAAAAGATGCAAACGCACACAGCACTGCATCCACCTGAAGTAAATAAAGCTCTGCTGTGTTTTAGTGTCAAAGAGCTATTGGGCGGGTTTAAGGTCCTGTCATCAGAACAACAGTCAGGACAGTACCAAGAAGAGCTTTCCTAGACTATTCCTAGAGAGCACATCTTCATTTGAAAATTTCGTGGCTGTAAAGCTTCATGATACTTGTTTCAGAGAATTTTTGTAATAATCAAACACTTTATTTGCAGTAAAGCTTCTTCCCAAACACCTGTGGGCTCCTTTACATTTTACGCCTGCTAATAATAACCAGTGATGTTAAATAAACTTTCTTGTGGCCCTGTTTCTGGATGTTCCTTCGACCGAGGCTAGAATACTCTATTTTATGTCTTGATGTTTATGAGAAGCATTATCACCGCAGACTGGGTGCCGAAGACACATCTTTGCTTGATCATGGTTTCACTAATTCATCTTATAGTCAATCTACGTTATATAAATTATTTACAAGATACTATTTTTATTGCATTGTAATAAAATTCTCACAAAGATAAAATAAAAAAATTATTGTTTTCTTTCAATATTTTGTTTTCTGAGTACTAACGATTCTTTATCCATTTGTAATAAGGTTAGCTGTTCCAGTACAAGAAGGAACTTCTTTCCTTTCTGTTAGTGAAAATGACATTTCTTACTAACATTGTATAAATAACTAAGAAAATGTGTCATGTGGGCGCATAGTGCCTTCTGATGTGGGCCAGTCGTTAAAAAGCCACAATGGATTATAATATCAGCCAAGATTTGTGTCTCAGCCCTGCAATGGCAAACATATCCCACTCTGGCTGTGGAAAGAGAAGTCAGAAAAAATACATGTTAGAACCATGAAAAGGGACTGGAGAATAAATGGAGTTCTTATGCAAAGGCTTCACATCCTAGAGAGGTATAACAGGTTTGGCTCCAATTCTGCAAATTTCCACTCCCAGTGGGTATGTTTTACTCATGTAATCTGTGTAGCCAAAGCTGGTGGGGAAGCTTATGAACATAAGGACTAGTCATTTGTGTGAAGCATGCATGGGTTAGGCTCAGCTTCTTCCCAAAACATAATACATTAAAATCTAATTAATAATGAGCAGTTGGGAAAATGCACACAAAAAGGTAATCTATCACAACATATGAGACAAACCAGAACACTGCACAGCACTGTTAACAAAGCAAGTAAATACATAAATCCTAATTCAAGTAATCAGTTTAATGGGATTCCACTGCTTTTCCTCTGGTCTCCTTTAATATATTTTTAAAGAGGGACTTAGCTGCATAGATGTTAGTTACATTGAAAGGCTTTTATTTCTTTATAAACTAATCCCTACAGTAACTTAAAGAGCTTTCACCTCTCCCTAGCATTGCAGCCAGGTATTGCAGGCAAACCAGTCTTGATTTGGGGAATTTTTATTTAATTTAATTTTTTTGCCAGTTAGTACAAACTTCTAATCATTCAGAGTGAGAAGAAAAAAAACTTAAGCAATTAAACAAACATTTAAGTGAACACCTTTCCACTGCCTTTCCCAGGCTCAACTTAAGCTAAACATCTACCCTCCCCCTTTCCTACTGTCAACTTCCCTTGTCTCCACCATGGCGTTACCCTCAGCAATGGGGTTTTCCATCCCATTTAGAGCTAGCCCGGATGGTTGTGACCAGCACCCGGCATCTCCTGACCTCCTCCCACATCTGTGGCCCCTGGCTACTGAAACTTGCCACATATGCCCAACACAGTACTGAGGCGTGAGCTAAGAGGGTGCTCATGCATGAACTCATTGGGTGCTCAGACATGAGTTAATAGGGCGCTCATGTGTGAACCAGCTGGGTATTCATTAGTAAATTAAATGGATGCTCATGCATTAACTGATTGGGTGCTCATGCATAAATTGATTGGGTGTTCATGCGTGAACTAATTGGGCACTCATGCATGAAAATAGTAAACCCTGCAATTTATGCTTGATACATGAGGTAAGAGCTTGAAGCAGATCCAAAGGCCTGATTCCAAATTTACATTCATTTATCATTTCTGTGGGTCATGTTCTGGTTGGAGAGGAAAATGACTATGTTTTAGACCCTTTATGCTTGTAAATGATGCAGAAGAGTCCACAATGGACCAGAGATGACTTCAGACAAAGTGGTGAGAAGGGAAATTTTGCCACAATCCCTTTGAAGACATTCTGGTTTTGTTTAAGCCTCCAGTGAGGAAGCATTCCCAAACCCATGTATCAGCAGATCTGCTAAATCAGGAACCTTCTTTGAGGCAGGAGCTGAAGGTCTTGAGTTCCAATCCTGCCACTAAATATAAAATTCACCTCTTCTATGCCATACCTATGAACTAGAAGCTACAACGTTTAGCCACATACAAATATTTTTTAAAAATACTTATTAATTTTGGTAAGTCAAAGAAAACGTAAAAGGTAAAGCAATGTCTAAAACTCAGCAACATCATGATATGAACCTTTTTTCTTAGACACCACAAGCAGATAAAACCAGAGCCTATATGTCTGGGCTTTCTCATAGCCACTCATCTTGAGCTGCTGTTCAAAATCCTTACAAAAGACAAAGCAGGAGGAAGGAATGATTGAAGTGAGTAACTTGTGTCTGATCAACTACATTAGTTAATTACACCATCACTTAATATGTGATGCACGTTCAAAGGTGCTTTTAAATACATAGCAAACTTAAAAAATAGAAGTTCTTAAATTTTATGTTAAGTCCAACACACACTACAGACATTGGCAGGAGCTAGAAATAGAAAGGTTTGTTTTAACATTTATACATTTCTGTACTAGCTAGACATAAAAATAGAAGTCAAATTGCACAGACCCGTTAGCTACCAAAATGTAATGTGCAAATAAAGTGCCCAGGAGACCTAATAAAATGCCATAAATGAACTACTGTAAAAAATATCAGACCACACCTATTCAGCAGGATAAATTCAAATGTTTTACAAAGAAATGTATTCTCTTTCCTTTTTATGGAGTAAAAACTGTTTTGGGGAAATAAAGAGTTCAAAAATATACAAAGAAACTTTGGATAATAAGCGAAAAGAGTTTCAAGATCAAGTTGAATGCAGAATGCTACTTAATTCCACTATAGACTAGAACAGGATCAAGCAGTGACATATCTACATTAGAAAGATGCATAGGTATTAATATTAAATATTATATTATATTATATTAAATATTAATGTTAAAACATTTTCATACCTAAGATTCACTTCTACAAGCATTCATTTCCATAACCAGGGTTCTTCTAGAAATCAAAGAAAGCACGGGCTTGCTGTTTTCTACTCTGACACTGTTATGTGAACAGTTCGTTGCCACTAAGTGGGGAAAAAAGCTGGAGATGTCATATCTATATGTATTTGTGTAAGCTCTGCCTATTAGATTAGCCAAAACTGTCTGGAGTCAAACCCTCTGTACAGTACTAGAAGGATCACTGCAGGAAGCCTGCTATGGAACAAATCCAAACTCAATCAAACATGGCAAGTCAACCTGAGAGTAAAACATGCAGAATCACACCAAATTTGTAGATAGTTTTTGTAAAGACTTTGAGACTTTTTCACATTGAAATTTTCAATGAAAAATTTATATTGACACAGTGAGATGTCAACTGAGAATCTCAAGTACGGATATTTTTTTTTGAGCTACGGAACATATATTGTATAGGCCCACCCTGGCAGGCTTCCTCATCCCGTGATCTCAGGTCCTGACCCTTAAGGAAAAGGCAGCTCTGTTCATCCTTTAGTTGAGACTTCCAATGGTAATACCAAATTGCACCAGCCTCTCAAAGGTTCTTGCCTATAACCAACCCATTTCATGCAACCATGTAATAGCAACATACTCTGACTACTGCTTATGTAGCTAGGACTGAAGCAGCTATTTAAAGACAATTTAAATTATTCTAATGCAAAAAATGCTGAAATGAACCACAAATTACCTTGAAAGAAGGGAGGCAGGGATTAATTTTTTTGTCAAAATTTAAGCAAGATGTAACTCCTTCTTTCCTGATCTATGCCGATGTGTTGGTATTTTAAAGAGCTACATTGACATAGAAAATAAAAAATGTTCCCTCCATCCAACAGAAATCCTAGAAGGCAGCTGGGCAGTTCTGACAAACATGAAATATTCTGCTAAAATAAAAAACTAAACAAAAAGGTAACGAGCTAAAGTGGCCTAGACAAGTTAGCATCACTATCTGGAAAATAACTTGGCATCCAGGTCCACAGCTATATCCAAACAGAGAGACGATCAGCTCCGTTTGCTACATCAAACATGGCTCAGATTTTTTTCTCTCTTCCTCTCTCTTCAAACATAAATAGTTCCAGGCTCTTAAATAAATTAGCTCAACTATGGTGATACAAGCTGTTTCATATTTTCTCCAAAAGGTGATATAGATGTTTGTTTAAAAGTTGTAAATAAAATACAAACAGAGATTTTCCATTGCATAGTGATACTTTCCAGTAGGTAATGACCAGCACTGTGTCCATTTTCTTTCCTTATTCTATACTTGGGGATCACAGCATTATTATGACTACTTCTGATGGGAAATGGATGGAAAAGAAAATGCAGTAAGAGGAGATATACCCGTACTTATTCACCATAAAAGCAAAATAATAATCAGGATTAAAATGCACAGAAAATAAGTGCAACAAAATTATTTACCATTGCTTAAAATTTTGTTCTTTAAAAAATCATGTTTTCTGTATGCGTATGTGTTCTGTGGAACATGTGAACCCTAGAAAGGTTAATTAGTGAAAGACAACAGTTCTTAAAAGCCCTACAAGCACTTAATACTTGGTTCTATTGGGACTGTTCCTAGAAGCGAAGCGGTGCCTATCTGGATTATGTTGCTGCTGGGATTTTTTGCATCAGGATAGTTCCAGTAGTGTAGCTCCAGGATAATAATACATCATGCAGCAACAATATGACAGTGTAAACAGAAGGTTCACCTTAGCTTCAAACTGCAGCAAGTCATTTTGTATGTTAGTGTGGAATGTTTTGATTGTGTTTTCAAAGATGTAAAACTACAGCAGGTCCTAAGTACTTCGATGATGGGATGTGAAGTTTAACATTAGGGCATGATTAGCCAAGGGGAGGAGTTTTTCTTCTCAATCTTACAGTGATGCTTCACATCCTTCCTAAAACTGGCTGGGGTGAGGTGTCTCTGGCTTTGAATCTTTCTCTAGCCTGGAGCAGATTCTTACTGTTATTATTGATTTATGTCATGCCTGTCTGCTTCCAGCCTCAAAACACTTTACTAAGTTACACTATACATAGGAATATTTCACGTCAGCCACCACCACGCTGTAGCCTTCTCTGGAGGGAAGCTGAAGGGAGCCATTAGGATGGTGCCTGCAACATTAAACAACAATCCAGGAGAGGAAGTAAAGAATACTCTGGCTCCTTAAAGCAATGGCTCAACAGAATGCAGTCACTGAACTGCCATCCAGCTGGGACACCAAAGTCAATACCCATTCACCGTGTGTGGTTAAAATTAAATCTCCTAATGAAGTGAGATGGTTTCAGTGGTTAGAGAGTGAGTGCAAAGTATTATTCTCCTGTATTATTATTTGTAAGTTATACAGCTAACAAGGGAAAAGATCACACACAGGAAAATAGCAGAGAGGTAGATAATGTTCCAAGCCCAGTTTCTAAATGACATTTGGGCAAATAAAGCTTTGGAAAAATATGTTAAAAAAAAAAAAAAAGAAAAAGATGACACAGAAAAAGGAATTGGCAGTTTCTCAATGTTTTTAGGGAACTAAACTAAAATGAACAGAAGTGATGTCAGTTTTTATCCCCTATAATTCAGGTCTGGAGAAAAGAACATTATTAGCTTCTGTTAATGAGCAGGTATTCCCTAAACAGTGCTGCAAATGCTCCTGAATTTTAATTTGCTTAGAAAAAGAAATGGTAAAGTATTGAGGGGGAAAAAAACCCTAACAGCTTATTTTTGCCCCTGAATTAGCAAAATGCATAGATGGTTTTCTGGATAGGAGGTTTATATGTCTGACTAAAAAGATCCTCAGACAATGTTATCAAGCTCTCCTTTCAGGGCTAGTAATTGCTAGCTGGTTCTAATCATTCTTGCAAGTGATCATTTGAAAGGTTCATTTTATGACCCCTCAAACTGGCACAAAGAATCTCACTCCATAATGTAATAAACAATTCTACAACCAGTGCTTAATTAATTCCCGAAAGTCACCAAAAGGAGCTATTAATGATCTTTCTTTTTATCTAACCATAAATATGCACGTCTCCTGGGATAAAGGATTTAAAAAGAACATTCTGGCAAAAATAACTGTCAACTTGATAAAGCATAAAATGATCACCAGTGAGGGTAATTCAAAATACAATGGCAATGCTGCCTAGTCTGATTAGAAAGTTAGGTCAGGTTGGATTAAATTTCTTGGAATGTTGTGCTTACCAAAAAGAGGACAGAATTGACATGGTCCAAAACAGACTCAACCCAAATGAACACACAAGACAAAAATACTGTAACCTTTAGAAAATTATGTTAAAAAATCAATTCTATTTGGGAATTTGCTTTACTGCGAAAATATTAACAGTCATTATAATTAGAGTGTGGACAATATTTCAGGATTGTTTAAAATACATGTATTACAAAGAGCAGGCTGATATTTTCAGGGAAACTTAAGTGTTTTAGGAGCCCAAGTATCATTTCCACAAGTTAATCAGACAGTAGGAAGCCCTTAAATGAAATTTAGTTTCCTGGCAACCCAAGCCATTGCTGAAAATTAGATTTAGGCTTCTAAAGGTCTTTGATGTTTTTGAAAATGACACTTCCTTCAGCACTGCACAGCTGACTAGGTGTAATACAGTAATTTACTCTTCTACTGAGGCCATTGGGAAAGGAATCACTTTGATGGCTTTGTAATGTCATGGAGGTTGTTTTGTTTTTTTTTTTTTTCTTACACTGTAAAAAAAATTTTTACTGGGCATAGCCAGTGATGACTGTAATCTCAGACCAGAAGCAGGGGGAGGAAAGAAAGAGAGAATCTGCCTTTTCCAGAATAAACTCATGCAGTGCTTTGGGTGCTCGTGCTTGATGCCAGTGGAGCGTATGTACTGGCATGTCCCACCTTCAGAAGAGCTCCATGAGCTGTCGGACCCTCGATGGACTGGGGCTTTCTGAATCTCTCCCATTGAAGCAATGCCTGTGACACCCACACATGGAGGCATGAAATAGACCGTCCCACAACACAACCATTATGGTTCTTGCTATGTGTATGGGAAGCCAAGGTTAAGCACCTCTCAAATGAGTTTTTAATTATTAATACAAAAAACAAACACAACAGGAAACATTAAGGGAGACAGCAGGAAAGGACTTTCAGGCTCCCCAGTCCTTGACTCTCCTGGGCTGGGCAAAGAAGGCTTCATATTTTCAGAACAGTGCTTTTCAGTCCCTTGACCTGTCGAAGGACTCAGGCTCCCACTGGAAGAAGGAAGCTGTGGATTGCTGCACTTCACACTGAAGAACTTACTGTTCCAAACATTTTAGAAAGCCTGGAAGTTCCTTTAAACAGGAAATTTTAAAATTTCTCATTTTTGTTCTAATCTTAAATAAAACTTTTTTTTTTTTTAATGCTGGAATTTCCTGTGGAACAGAAATTCTGCTTTGAATCCATTTCTATTCAACAGTGCTATTCAGATGGAAGCATTTTCCTATTCATTCCACTTTGCAAGTAACTGGTGCCACCCCAAATGTATTGCTCTTCCAAGAATGATGTGGCAGCCCTGGAATAGCTGATTAGTTGGGCTGTATGATGCCTCTGCCAAAAGTTTCAGCTTCCAGAGGCATTCCTTTAAGGAATGGTGGTGTGGGTTTGGCATTTACAAGGATACACATGGTTTCAGGAGCCCACAGGCACCAAAACTTAGCTTGTGTTTTATAACTGCTCATCTCAACCCAGTCATTGAGCTTATGTCCTAACCACAGTAAGTCAAGCAAACTTCTTCAAAGCACTCAGGAAGAAAGCTTTTGGTTAATTTATTTTTCTTTTTTAATAAAAATTTTGTCTTTGGGGATTCCTTTAAGAAAATTCCCCTTTTACAGCTATTAACTGGGAAAATAATTAAATTCAAACATCACTAGCAATATAATATAATCTCTTGTAGATAAACACCTTTGTCACTTAGCTCTCAATTTTTGTACATTGTTAAGGTAAATAAAAGATGTCTAAATCCAGTACCTTTATACTTGGTCACCACAGCTGAGTTGACACTCAGAGGTTCTTGGAAGGTGACAGTGAGTGATGTACTGCTTGTTACCATGAGACAGACATTGGTTGGCGCCTCAGGGGCTCCTGGGAGAGAAGAGAAAACATCAGCTCTTCAGCACAACAAATCCTATTCAAACAATGTTTCTGAGTCTTCAAAGAACCCACTGAAAATCACCCTGCAATTGTGAGCTTTGGGTTGTAGGTGTTTGTGTTTTCTGCCTTTTGAGCATTTTAATTAGTGCCCCTGCTAACAATATCCTGCAGACACCGTTTGTTTCTATCATGGTTTTTGGCTCCTTTTGGTTAAAAATATCTTCCTGCATATATGTAACCCAATAAAACAGATTCATGCTAATTATGTCAATGAAAAGCCCCTATAAATCTCTTGGGGTGGGTAGGAGGAGAGAGAAAGGACAAAACCACAAAGAGCTAATTAAACCTTTACGGTTTCACTAACAAACTCAAATTTATCAAATAAAGAAAACATTTTTACATCATTGTGATTCAGAAATTGCAAATTCCACAAATGTTTCAGTGTAGTAGTTCCAAAATACACTTGTCAGTTGAGATCTACCATCTCTTTTTTTAAGGAAAAAAAAAAAAAGTGCCCTTAATTCACAGAATATTAATCAAACTCAATTCAGAAATCAAAGAGAAAACGTTATGACTTACTGCTGGGATTGATTTAAAAAATCATTTTATTAACTTACACTGCTGCTGTATTTCCTATATTTAGTATATAATACAATGAGCACTACATCTGTCTTGAAGAAGTAATCTTAGAATACAATAAATTTGAGAAAATTATTTGTAAGTACATTTATATAAAGATGGTTGTAAAAATGTTAATGACTGTATTTCATTGAATAGCTAAAAGATCTACATGTGAAACAATTCAGCCCTGTTTACTCCTTCCCATGGGCCCAAATTCACATTTTTTTGGGGTACAGACTCACTTGTAAAACTTTTTAAAGTGACCCAATCTGTGATTACAATGACGAAATGTTATATGTGGATGCCAAAATTAAGATCAAGTTTTCAAAATTTTTATGAAATGAAATGAAATTCCATTGTTTAATTAAATGTTTAGAATGACTCCTGTCTTTTAAAACAGTTTTTTTTAAAAATCAAATTACAACAGAAAAAAGGCCAATGTCTCCATCCCTCTTCCTCCCTATCCATATATTCTTTTCTAATCATCCTATTTTAAACTCTGGGCACATTAAATGAGATCCAGGAGTAAGTGTGAAGAGAAATAAGCAGGACAGACTCATTAGATCCCGAACCATTCCTAAAGGAGCAATGTGCTTGTCGCTGTCAGATGGTCAGTCCTCTATTGTCCTAACATCAATTTCCTTCTCATTCTTGGGAAGGCCATGTAGTCATATGCCTCAGTTTCCCCACCCTAACATTCATCTGCTTCACAGCAGTGCTGTGAGGATCAGTTCACATCAGTGACAGCGTCTTTGCTCAACAAAGGCAGAGTGTTCTCAGTTGTAGAGTTCTTATCTTGAATTTTGCAACTACTTTCTTCTACTTACTAGCATGCTCGTAGCCTGCCTTCATGCGCTTGTATAGCCTGTATCTCCATTCCCATGCTTTTAGTTGCTTCTCTTTTTCTGTGTTGTCTGTACCATGGCCTTCATCCATCACTTGTGCAGACAATTCAGTAACTCGCTGCTGTGCTTCCTGGACCAACGTACTCAGATGTACTGACCTGCTTTCCATGTTAACAACTACCAAGAAAAGGGAAAAGTAAGTAATTGCTTGGTGGATTTATGTGACAAAATTCTGGCCTTACTTATTCCAGTATAACACATGTAAGGTCAAATCCTTGAATCCTTCCAGTAGTTATCTTGTCATCAAGTGGATTAGAGCATGCCAATTTATAGCACTTAAGGATTTGGACACTTATGAATGAATAAATAGAGCAAATTTTATCTTTTAATATATCTCGCATGCTTAAAAATGTCTTAATTAGACTGAATTTGCATATATGTTTTAAGTTGGTGGAATATTAAAAATGAAGTAAAATAATAAAGCATTTGGTTTCTATCCAACCCCTTCTTTGCCATAATATCATAAGATTTCATACAAAAAAAAGAAGGTTGTACTGGTTATAAACACATACAATATATAAATCTCTACAAGCAAATAGAGATCTAATTGGCAAACTTAAGAATGAGAGTTTTGTGCTTAAATGCCACGGCTGGTATAGAATGGATCTCTTTCCAGGTCTTTTTTGTGCCTCGGTTTTGCCCATGTAATATCTAATTAGTCCCCTGACAGACTGGACAGATAGAGAGCAGTTTGACACATGGAGATTTTGTTTTTCTCCAGTGCTCAGAATAATTTAAATTTGACATTTAGCAGTTCACATTTCCTGTATGAACTACTGTCTGCTACATAAAGGTGAAAATGAAGATTGCATAGGGTACAAACTAAAATAGGTTTGATTTTAGCACAAGTGCACAAGACTACCCTAAACCAGCCCCTTGATTATAGAGTGAAACGTGGTGAATCAAACTCTATTTCACTCTTAGCCTGAAATTGTTCAAACTATTTGCAGTTTAGAAGACAGGACTTGTAAAGGTGTTTAACCTGAAAAGAAATGCAACCACTGATCTAACGTTCAATACGCAGGAAACGGTGTACAAGAGAAGGAATTCTGACATAATAGAAAATAACCTTTTTCTGGTGTCAGGTATTTTTGCAGAAGAGCTCTAAGATAGTCTTAATTTAAAAGGCTCCTAGTTACCAAAAACACTGCCCTAGCACAATCAGCTACTCTTAGTGGTGATGGGGAGTTACTATGTAGGCACAGTGAGGCTCTTGGTTTCCCTAAGGTTTTTACAGGAACAGTATGAACCTTGCACAGGATGCACTGGTCGTTCACTTGCATAAGCCAGGAGCAGCAGACATTTCTGAAAACATCAAACAAAGGACCAAGACTCTCACAAGTTTTTGACATCAAAACATCACATGAGCAAAAATATCTGTGCAAATGAATGTGTTATTCCTAAACTGGAATCATAGGATTATGGGACAAATCAGGTTGGAAAGGACCTTCTCTAGTCCAACCTTCTTGTTCAATACAGGGTCAGCTATGAGGTCAGACCAAGTTACTGAGGGCATTACCCACTCTGGTCTTGAAAACTTCCCAGGATGGGGACTTTGCAACCACTCTATGTGACCTGTTCCTCTGATTTACTGTCCTTATGGTGAAAAAGGTGTTTGTTTTATCCAGTCTGAACCTCTCATTTTAACTTTTGCCCTCTGTTTCTCATAACAATACCACAATCAAAGTTTAGCGGAGTCTAAGAATAACCCTCCATAGTACTGTGAAAAGTGCCATGGGATCTTTAAAGCCACAGGAGGAGAGCAAAGAATTACTCAACGTTTCTGACATCCAAAAGGTTGTTTTTGAAGAATGTTTGTCTCTAAAACTTTGCTTTCAGATGCTGGCTTGAAGCCATCCTTCTTGAAGTTTGATCATTCTTCATATGGACATCAGAGACATATGGCTAGGCTTACTGGAATCTGCTGGTATCCTCAAACTGCCTGTTTACTGGGAGGCCAAAGGTGATACAGTTTCCTGGATCCATGCCTACAATAAGCATGCAACAGATCTGATAACACAACAGGACTGAGAAAAGAGATTTTATGTGCCAGAACTTCAGGTGATTGAGAATTGGCATTGGTTCAAGTTCTCACTAAGGATCTGGCTCTATCTGTTTAATCAAGTTTTTTATCCACAATTGTCAGGTTTTGTAAATGTGTCCAGTCAGCCACTGGAAATTTTAATCTTATTTCTATTTGGGTTCACATGAACAAGCCAAACCATGAGTATATGATGAATAAGAGTAACTGAAAATATACCACAGTAGACTTTGCCTCCTCTCCAACTAAATTAATATTTTAAATGCTGTACTCTCTGATCTTACATACTTTATGTTTAAGAGATGTTCATTTCCTGTTAAGATTTATACAGTCTAAGCTCCGTGTGGAAATGAAGATCATAGTTTTACTTTCTATTCCTTTATCTGCTGTTCTTCCTATTCCAGGCAGAAATCCAGGTGATACAGGTGGAATCTGTCTGTCCTCCAGATCCTCTTTTCTACAGCGTTAGGTTAGGGACTATAATGAGATTTCAGCTGGATCACTACGGCTAATATAGTGGAAGAGCAAGAGTTCTCTGTAGGAAGCTTTCTGTGTGCACTTGGAATGGGGAATTCCTCTACCTTGCAGTCTCCTAGATCTGTGTATCTGTCCTATACACTTCCAATCAGATTAAGAGATGCTTGTTTCCTGTCCCAAAATTAGGCTGAGTCAGAATTTTACCTTAAAGTCCCCTCCCCTCCCACTCAGCCTGGGGAAGTCTTGCTCAACTGCCCACCACAGAGAAATGAAAATGCTCCTGCTGGGTGCTGGATCATGTTCTTGTAGCCCTGAGATCATACAAACAGAACGGATTTCATTCTAACAGGGTTGGTTAAGTACAGAAAGCAAAGCAGAAAGACTAGAGAAAATATAAAGTGACTGCTATCAGTTCCACAAGAATGAAGCCACGTACAAAGATGCTGTGAACCTTTGTTTTGCGTGCTGAAAATAACTTTTTGCATTTTGCTCTCAAGTAGCAACTGTAAACCCTTAAGGTAAAAAAAAAAAATACAAACCAAACAATTGCTTGCTTTTTATTGAGAATGCTTCATCCATTATTTCAACCAGAAAAAGTAAAAATCAAGATAAGTGAAGTGGAAATTTGGTGGGTATATTTTGAAATGGAAATGAGGTGGTTATATATTCATATTCTCTGTGTTCATAGGCATGTTTGCATTAATTACAGGAAATGAATACTAATTTATGATTGCCCCTGCTCGCCATCAGACTGCATTTATTTACAGATGAGGTCAATGAAAAATTAGTTTAGTCTTTTTTACTGCTGTTTAGAACACTCAAGACTGTGTTTTCCTCTAGATTTGTCATGGTTAATGAATGTTGCTTCAGCAGTCAATCATGTACTCTAAATGCTGTCACACTTTTTTTTAAAGCCTCAGTCATGAACCATGACAGAAAAATAAACAAATAAATATAAAACTAAAAAACTCTTTTCACTGAGCAGCTACACTATGCAAAAATCTCCAGGGAAGGTTAAAGGAGGCCAGAATAAATGATAATATAAGTGCTGTGGACATAGAAAAGCAATAAAGGTGTACCAACACTGAGGGTCTGGCAAAAAAACTCAACACACACATGCACATGCACACACACTCTCCAGTGAAAAAACTGGCAATGTTAGTAGCCTCAAGGTGCAATTTCCTGGAGCACTGAGATTGACATGCCAGCACTAAATGTTGTTAATTTAACTAACTTCAAATTAATGGCAGAGTCTGCAGTGGCCGAACCCCTCAAACACAGTCTCATTATAGCCTTGCTGGGAATGTCCTAAATATAGGCATTGACAGTTTAAAACAAATTCGCATACATTGGTGTATTTTTAGACACAAGTAAGGCGTCAGAGTTTGTGTCATGGTATATGGTTGATTAATTGGGTTGGTAAGTCACCCTCTAACCCACAAATTGTGTGTAAAAATGCCCATGAAGAAATACAAAGGCTAGTTTTATAACTACAATATATAGTTATAAGCAATATTGGTATTCCAGTAAAGTGAGAAGGTCTGGTTTATGCTTAGATTTTCTCTGGTTCTGTAGAACTTTGAAATTCTCATTTAAGTGGTATTTTAGGCTATTTGAAGACTAGGAGTGAGGAGTCTGTGGTAATGGAAATGATAGATTTCAACACAACCTGCCAAAAATCAAAAGGATAATAAAAATAAACCAATGTCTAGACAACCCATCGTCCTTTAATTTTTGATGACAAACACCGTATTTCAGGCTACGATCTTTGAATCACTCAGTTCCTGTTTCTGTATTTTTTAAGATTATTTCTCAATATTGGTATTAACTCAGCTGCCCCAGTGTTAATCACATTACAAGCTCAACCTGATTCATCAGGTGTATATCTCACATAAAGAACAAAAAAGATCTACTGAGCACGCATTCAACAAGCAGATGTTGCTGCAAATGTTCTCCAGCACTGTGGTGCTATTGCTGTTATAATCATCTTTATGATACAACCTGTCGATTTTTGTGTGTAATGTGATTAATTTCCCAAAACAGCAGCAAACCTTATCTCCTACAGATAATTATCTAAGTCAATTCAATTTGTGTTACTTACAGTGTGGGCTTTCCTTTGCCCCAACGTGTAGAAGGGTCCTAGCAATAGGGACGTTGTTTGTCAAAATAGCAATATCCAAAGGAGTTAGTCCTTCACTGTTTGGTGTGTTTAAGTCCAATTCCTCCAGTGTGTATTGATAAAGAAGAATCTGAACAGCATCCAGATCTTGCTGTTCTACGGCCTCAAACATAGCTTCATTGCACTGGAAATTCTGTGTAGCAACAAAACCAGAAATTCAGTAAAACTTTTCAAATGTTGGTGTTTTAAAAATAAATTGAGAAAATTTGTCTTTTGTGAGATTGCTAGTAAATATTGATCCTCCAGCCCCAGCTTAGGTTCAGCTAGAAACACGGAAACTGATCTTGGTCTGCCTCTGGACTTGTGTGCTTGAACTTGCTTCAGGTCTGTGGGAAAATTCAAGTGAGGTTCTAACCCGTACAAAACAAACCCATACTTAGACATCTGTCCTGTAATCAAGCTATACGAGCAATATTATATGGTTTCAGTGTGAAACTGAATGAAAGATTACGATTTTGGCAGTCAGACTACTGTTTTTCAAAACTCGAAATTTAAATAAAAAAAATCTACAAACTCAGGTGATCAAAATCCAAACCAAACAAGCTATTCTGGAGAAAACTCTTCACAGCTCCAGTGTGAGCTAGTAACAGGTACTATTCATTCAAACACTTCAGTCATTTCTAGGTGCTCATATTTTTGCATTTAACTTGTAACTGGAAGCAGCTTTGAAATGTACAGTCCTTAAATAAAGCAGTAGAAATGAGACTGAAAAAAATGACTGTCCAGTGTGCATATCCGGAAAGTGATGTGTCTGAACAGCAGAGAACATAAGCAGCCAAAACCAAGAACATACATGACACCGACTCTCAGGCAGGGAGAACCACTGAACCTTTTCCCTACGAATGTCAAGGAGATAAAAGAATGGTATAATACAAAGCAACCTATCGTTTCTTAATTGAGCTGGGGAGAAGCAGGTGCAGGAGAATAGCATGGCCTGCAGGTTTCTGTTATGAAAACATCCTTCTGGAGCCTACAGTAATGGCATGTTATTTGCCAAGATTCTTTAAATTCTCTCCCAGTGTCCCATTGCCATAATTACCCAATAGGTTTTTTTCCCTCTTAAGAATGAATTAGTAGAAGCAAGAGGCTCAGCTAAGCAAGGAGGGCTCTGCATGTGGTCACATAAAGGAACGGAGATCTACATAGACACATTGTGCCAATGGGCATACTAAAGAAATGCATACATAAGAGAGATACATGATGTAAACCAGCTTCCTGTGTCCTGAAATTCACATGGAGGATACACAGAAGAAATTCTTATATAATAATGTATTCTTTATGATGTGAAATAGATGTTGAATTGAAACCCTCTTCTACTGTGATTAGAAATTAACATTTCAGCCACATCAAAACTTCATTTTCATTTTTAAATTGATGCAGTTTTATTTGACATATCCCTGCCCAAGTTTTGCTCTCAGTAAAACAACACTTTCTGAAAGAGCACTGATCTGCTGCAACATTTTTTTGTCTCCTCCTAAAATGCATAGACTGATGGTTTGCAAGCAGTTCTGAAACCTAGAGTCCACATCTACTCCTTGGAATTTGATCAGTTCTACAAGTTTTTTTTTCAGTTATGATTGAAGTTAAAAGTGTCTTCAGAAATTCTCAGGCCTGACAGAGATCTTCCGGTCTACTTTTTTGCATGTGAAGTATTGGTACCACACTACAAAATTGCAAAGATGATGTTATCTTAAAGTTTTAATATGGATCTCACCTATGCAGAATATTAGGGATCAGCAGAACAAGAAGACAGATGTACGATGTAAGATGGTCTTTACCCAAAATTGTCAATATAGAAAAATGTGATACTTATTTAGATGACTGTCTAAGGATGAGATGAACTATGCAGCAATGAAGCAAATCTAGGAGAGTAGTGTTGACTTGGGAATCTATCTTTTAGCCACTTAAGTACAAAAAATAGCTCATGCTGGAGAAATATTTTTTCTGTAGATTTCCATGCTGAATAAAATACACTGCTCAAACAAGTTTTTCATCAAAATGGGTTTTTGACAAATTCTTTTTTTTTCAGATTCTTCTCTTGATTGTAAGATTCGGATTTAATTTCATTAACAAATACTTAGATCATACTTCAGTGTTAGGTGTAAGAGAAGAATCTCAGAAAAAGGAACAGCTGAGTGGTAAGCAGCTAGATTTATCATTCCTTATCCACCCCTCTGTTCAGTAAAAAAATGTCTATGAGGACATATACTGTCATTAGAGAGGGAACATCTCCAGAAAATTTTAAAAAAAGAGGCCAGCACGTATTTCTCTTGTTATAAGGTAAAACTTTAAAATGACAGATTTTTTTTACTGCAATGCAGCAATATTTCTTTTATTCCAGTAGCTCCACACATGTGCTGTCTCGCTTATATAACACCTTATCATCCTGAAATCAGAGCTCTTACTCTTATTCTGGTATTTTGCCCCTACCCTGAAGGGATGAAGTGCTCTGGCTAGAAATTAAAAGAATTTTAATTAATTTTAATTATAATTACAAAATATTTTAATTAATGGTATGATTCTGATACATGCTATATGTTATCAACTCCCACTCAAGTCAATGATATGCATTTAACAGCTGCATGTCACTGTACTACGTACTCAAAATTAACATAAGTAGATCATTGATGTTCCACCTAAAGAGGAAAAAAAAAGAAAAGCTGTGCTCCTTCACTCTTTGAAACGTCATTATTATGAATGCAGAACTGTGAACTGATAGACTCTTTTTTCATATAAATTAATAGAAATGCAAAATATATTTACCAATTCTCCATATATATCTCAACATTCCAAAAAGCATTAATTTCATCACAATTTACACCCTTTTCAAATTCTTTTTCTACTGATTTTGGAACTTCCTCTATACTTTTTTTATGGAAATAAAGGGTAATTATGCTTCAGAAGCATCTGCATTTTGGTCCAGTCAGACAACAAGCAAAATCATATTACTATTGTAACTGATCACAGCTAGGAAAATCTACATATTTAACAATAAATTTACAAAGAGCTTACTACAAAAGGAATTGGTTGAAGTAAACTGAATGACTACATTAGTTTCTGTTTCGTTTAGTTAAGTTCATTTTAGGAAACACTGGCTAACAGAGAGCAGAACAAAAAGGTACAGCTGGTGATATTATTTGTGATGTTCACTTAGGACAGGAAACTAAGTATTTCTCTGTTCACATTTCCAGTTCTGTGGCACTGGCTACATACATGGTTCTCCCCTTTTTTAAAATCAGAATAGTCAGTATCTTTTATTTGACTTTATGTATGTGCATAAAAGTTAAACGAGTTAGCATTTGTAGAGTGCTGCCCTAAGTGCTCAGTACCATTAACGGGCTTTGATTCCAGTTTCGTGTGAAACTCAATAAATCTTGTACTACATCTCAGGAGTTCCTTGCATTATATAAAACAAACAAACAAAAAAATCCTTGTTATGTAATAAAAGAAAGATAGGTAACTTCAGTATTAGAGCTGAAATTAACCCAATGATATGGCAGATTAAAGCATTCGGCCCTTTTCAAATACATATATACACACTTTAAGAACAGATTTTACCTACCTGAATGATTGTCATAGAATTATTTTTAAAACTGTGATTGAATTGTTATTTTTGGATTCAGTTATCAAGATTTAGACCTGCCTAGATGCCTTTGAAAATGCATCTTTGGATTTTTGCTTGCCAAATGAAATACCTGAAGTATTTGTGAAATTTTGGCCTTAAGTAAGCTGCTGAACCGAATCTAAGCTCATGCTTAAATTAATTCCCCATAAATGCTCTTGCCAGCTAATCTGTTGGCAAGAATGTTTTGCCAAAAGGGAAAAAATAAAAGCAAATTTCTATTTCTTCATTTCATTAGAAATCTGATTGAAAAAGCTGCACTGATTTAAACAAGAAACAGAGCATGAATTTTATAAGCTACTTCATCCAATCCAAACAATTATGAGACCAAATTGCAAATATCAGGTTTTCCAAATGAGCGATTCAGACAAAACTAATGGGCTGAAATACGTTGGCAAGTCTCATAGCTTCAAACAGTCTAAAACTATGGGAACTGTGATATGGCCTTTCTAACTGGGCATGTACACATCCCTCATCCACGCAGCAGCGCACATCTAGCTATGCTATATCAATTTCAGTCAAAAAATATCCTGGTGACACAGCAAAATATCTACCACATTTTCAGCCATGCCAGTAAATTGCCCCATTTGGAAGTTGGCATCGAGCCCAGCTCTCCAAGTCCAGAAAAACATTCTACACACCTGACCAACTTTTCCTCAACTATTTCCTTTCACACAGAAAACAAATATATTTGAAGACTATATAGTTTTCTGCAAAAAGCTGATCATATTCTACGTAAAAGACTCTCTAGTATTGCAGCGTTATTCATACAGCTGAAGCCCAGGGATAAGAAATTCAAATAGAGGTAAGACATAGTATCTTCAGACCCATGTGCTCAATTTTAGTCCAGCTGGTATTGTTGCAAATACTAATAAGAGCCTTCTGATTTCTGCTTTCATTTACCTTTACTAGATAACTTTCTTCTGCTCTGAAAAGACAAACCCATTGAATTCAAAGAGAAACTGAATCACATTTACAAGTGGTCACGTAAAGTTTAGGGGCAGTTTTTACATTGCTTTTTCCTTGACTCAGTCCTGCAGCGTCTAATCATTAGCTAGACAGCTGTGCTATGTGATTAATTTATTTAGGTGTTACTCTGATGCACAAATGTATATACTGAAAAGGACTACAGTATTGCTCTGCAGTAAGTAATAACTGTGTTCCAGTAAGTGATTCAGTGCTGGAGTGTTTAGAAATGCAATCTTATGTAGCTTAATTAAAATGAAGTGCCCCTTTCAAGATATTTGCTCTAGGTTTGACTGAAAAAGTCCACTATGTGCTACTGGAGTTGGAAAAAATGTTAAAGTAGTTTCTGCAAAGACTTGTTTTGATAAACATGAGTTCAAGAATAAAGCTATTTTGGGACATTGCTATGTCTGCAGCAAGACAACAATTTACTGAATGGAAAGTGTTGCACAGCAAGAGAGAATGGAAAGAAAACTCTTCACTAGCCAAAGCTGAAAGAAAACAAATTCTAACAAGTGTTGTTCGCTTGTCTGGAGACATGATTTTAACCATTGACTTAGCTCTGTAGCACAGAAACTCTATGATTAGAAAATACATCAGCTAGCAACTTGACCTGGAATATTTCTGCTCCTTCACTGATGGCTTCCTGGCTATTTATTTCTAGGGAAAACTGAAAACAACAGGCAGAATGGATAGAATGGGATCCAAAGCCTTTTGAGTTCACTGGGAGTCTATTCACTGACTGTTGTGGACACCAGCTCATATCCCAGACTGGTAATACATGGAGGTGCTTATGGTCACAGCAGGTCAGCAGTGACAAAAGCTATGTCACTCCCATGACAGCGTTGGGGGAAACAAAGTTAGCACAAATAAGTCTATATTCTATTAAACCACCCTCCACATCACAACATAAAATCAGTTCTCCTAATTATGATTACTGATTGAATAGGCACTCCCACCACCTGACAGATCTGGACTGAAAAGGGAGAGAAATGAGATTGTAAGTAATTATCTGTGGAGAGCAGTGGACTTGAGCCTCAGATGAAGTACACTGCGCTCAATCTTTGGGCTGTGCTTATTGGCCATTTTTTTCTCATTAGTTAAGTATGACAGAAGACCCCATATTTGAAGGAGTATGTAATTTGAAGCATATATTTGGAGAAACACTGGTCAGAAGATATAACAGACCGGTATTCATTCAGTCTGCATGTCAGTCTGCTCTGGCATGATCCCTGGCACCTCTCTTTAACTTGCTTAGTCACACACAAGCTTGCACTTGAAAAGAAAAAGGCAAGAAAAGATAGTGGCTAAAAAATTCATGTAAAGAATCTTTTCCCACAGTTCATACTTAGAGGCCCAAATTCAAGTGGTCCGTACAAACTGAAAGTATCTGGAAATCCGCTGCCTTCAAAGCACGGCTGTTGGCTACTGTGCAAAGGCTGTTCTCCTGCCCTGCTTGAGTTTCAGACTTCTTCTGTAAAACAAAATCTATTGGTTCTGGCAGAGCTGAGAGGAAGGAGCCGTGATCCCCTGCTTCCTTCAGGTCATAGTGTTTCTTCATAGGAGAGAGACAACAGTCTCTTGACTTTCCAGTGCACTAACGCTACGTGTCAGCTTAGCTCTTTCATGGGGCCTCTGACTTCAAGAAAAGAGTGATCCTAGGGGATAGGATCATTGAACTGATTTTATAACTACTTTCAATTCTTGCACTGATTCATATAATTTGTCTTATACATAACAAAGATTTGTGAGCATTGAAGGAGTCTAGAGTGTTCTTTTTCTTCTTGACAAAGTGTAATACTTTTATTATCTGGCCCAACCATATGTGGAGTTTAGTTCCGCACTGCACTAAGCATCTGCTTTAGTGCAGCAGAGCAATGGTTCCAAGAGGTGTCTCCTGGCACATTCATAGACACTGTCATAAGTCATTGCTCTTCAGAAGCAGAGAGGAACTCTTTCCCTCAAAATAACTCAAAGGAGAAGTTGAAGGATGTATCTGTTCTTCCTACTTATGGAAAAGTGCAAGTCTGGGAAGAATGTACAGCATTAGTCAGGGAACAGACAAAGTGAGATGAAAATTTACAGATTAAAAGGAAAACAATTAAGGAGATTAATAGGACAGTAAACTAGCAATTTGATTAATATCAAGTAATTACCATTGAGGTCTTACGGAGACTGAGCCGGTCAGATCGAGCTCTGAAATATGCTTCGTCAAAGGATGTATGACTCCCCTTAAGCTTCTCTGACAGGTTCCGATATAACCGCTTCGCAGCATTTGGAGAGGATGGCATGCTGTTCTTTTTAGTCTGGAGGAGACTCAAGTTATGCATTTGCTGTGTCATTTTCAGCTAGTATTTTCTAGAAGAAAAACAACAGCTGTTTAACAAGGTTTTGCTACACTAACATCATTGATCCGCACTGTATCATTGAAATGCACGTTGCAAGACTTCTATGGCAAAAAGCACTTTCACACACAGTTTTTGAACACTCAGAAGCATGATTTGGGGCTTTTTCAGTGGCAAATTGCTCTTTATGGAATTATTCCCATGGATATCTATGGGGAGGGAGAATTAAGGATGGAAAAATAAACCAGACTACTTCAGAACTATTTGCTAATTTGTATAAGAAGGGGTTTCATTTAATGAGGGAAATGGCCTTTTGACAGAGTGAGTTCTAGTAATGCAGATATCAGAAAAAATTACATCCAAATGTAAATGTTACTATACAATTTGGATAACACGTACATAATCCGTCTTTTGTCAGTACAATGGTTTCTTAAAACTAAGAGGAAATAAATCTAACTGATTACAGAACACAATGCAGGGCTGAATTTAACTGATCAAGTGACTTAAGTTTGACACAAGCACAACTGTAGCAAGACGTGCTTTATTTCCCACATTACTATCTGCTAGTAAACTGCATGCTCCAAAAGCATGTGACGTTTTCAGTTGCGTGGGTGGATTCTCTTTCTGTAGAGACTCAAAGCAGCATTTCTCACTCACGAAGTATGGCTACATTCAAAATATTTTTTCATCTCTGAACCCATCACAAGCTATTACAGCAATAATGCATGAAGTTCCACTTAATTTGCATCAAATGCTGATATGTTATCATCCAAACTAAAGTCAATTTCTACAGAGAATTTTTTGTGTTAGTTTTGAGGAGCATTTGGCAGGGAGGGATCCTGCTCCGTGACCAAGAATCCTAAGGCATTATGTTTTAGCAAATAACAGCTGAAACACAGAAAACTGATGTAGGCTCTGTTGTCAGCATAATGAGGTGTATGTGCATGTTTAGTTTAAACTACCTATGGCCAACTAATGTCCAGGTTATTGCAAACAAAGACTTTACACTTTAGTTTTACAGTTAAAATAATCTCTGACTCTAACTGTTGCTGTTTACAGTTTCATACTGAGTAGTTTCTTCCCTCAGTTAGTGGACAGGCACTGGTTTTGTCTATATATTGTATAACTTTTATCCTGCTGTGTGTTTGCTCTGTCCATTTAAGACTACAAACTCTCCTGAGGGGGACTGCCTTCTCTCTCTAAGACTGCCTAGCCTAATAGGATTTCCATATTATCTCATAATTAAACAATACTTTCTAAGATCTAGGATTACAGACTTTTTACATATTAGGAAAAATTGAATTAATATTTAACTCTCTGGAAATACTTTATGTGGGAGTAGTTTTGCCTTTCTGAAGGGAAACTGAGAATCAGATTTGACTCAACTGCAAGCACAGGAAACTATACCCAGGGATCTCTGTAAGTGAAAAGGTGACAAAAATGCACAATTTCTTCACATTTCCTTTTTCCCTGCTAAGAGTGTGTATGCACATTTGTAAGACAGAATGTCTCTCTAGAACACCTCACAGTTGTGATAGTAAATCCGGCTACCCTTTCAGACTGTCTTTTCCTGGAAATAAGCTTTAGATTCTTTGTACTATGATACAAATCCTGTAACTTTCTGTTCTTGTGGTCTCAGCCTGCATCTAAGCAAATCAGACTGCAGGACCGGAGTCCAATTACTATATACAGTCATAAAAGCATTCTTTACTAAACACTCGCCCTGCTGTTGAGGCATGAATTGGTCCCTAAGATTAAAGACACCACCCAGGTTCCATACCCTGTCTACATCTTCCTTTCTCATTTGTAAATTGTGGTGAAGCAGACATCCTGAGCACAAAAGTATCTGGTTACGAGTAATCTTACGTATTCTCCAAGCTCATGGGGTACTGAAGAGAGACCACATCTCTGAATGAAGAGAGACAGAGTCAACATAATTGTCATGGGATTAGAAGATTTTGTCAAATTAAAACAGCAGTGTGTGCAATCAGGAGGGAATTATGTGAGCTGCATCCCTGAAACTAATGTACAGGAGTGGGTATGGTAAGAAACAAGCTCTCTGGGACTCAGGGAGTGGCAATACTACAATGATTTTGGACTGCTTTTCTCTGAGATTATGGAATAAAGGTAAAGTGAGGCTCACAGAAACAATTGATCCTGCCTTTTAATTATTACATGCATTTCAGCAGTGCCTACAAGGACTAACTGAAATCACTGTCTTTTCAAATGAAGCATTTTATTCTCTGCCCTAAACAGCAAACTTGCATAGAATAGAAAGAAAAGCTGAGTGGAAACCAAGGAACATAGCAAAGTACTTTTATCCAAAGTCTCTGTCATGAGAAGTTGATTGTTAATGTCGGACTAGAGTATAACAGTAAAATTATGATGACCAATGCCAGAATTATTTGGAACCTTGTGCTGGAATCAGTATAGGTTAGGCTTTACTGTGTGGAAGTTGCTGGTAAGTGTTGAGTTTTAATATTAGACAGACTTAGAATACAGCCTTTTGTTTTACAGATACATCTGTGGAACCATTTGGGAGCATAAACATGAAATAAAATTCTTTTTAGATGGTCAAAAGATTTCATTCACATCTGTCTCTGTTTAGCATAGCTTCAAAGTAGTTATGTTCAGGTATTTATTAAAAATAAGCTCAAGAAATGCCGATTACCCATCTTCCACTGTTCAGTGTTATTAGTATTTTAAAGAAATTCAGCGATTTACCAAATACAACAATAATAATTAAATTTTCAGTTATTTAGAGTAACACATTCACAGTTTTTATTACTATATCGAGCTACAGATTATCCCACATAAGTTTCTCCGCTTACCTCCGTTTTCAAGAATTTCTTCCTTTCCTCAATAAAGTATGGGTGAAGAATCAGTCCCAAATTGTGGATAAAAATAGGCCAATAAATATCATAGGCATATTTGTAAAGGAATTTTCAATTTCCCCAAATAATTTGATTCCAAGAGTGCAGTCATCGAATACCAGATACCACACAGTTAGTAGTAAACTCATGAGAGAGAACAATTTGCATTTACCACACAAACCTAAACATCACCAAGATGAGGACAAAAACCAAAGAGTAGACTCATCCAATACTTAATTCAAAGGCAGCTCAGCATGCTCCACTGTGTTTGCTTCAGGATTTTTTTTTAATTTTTTTTTTTCCAAATCAAGAACAGGCTCAGCACCTCTGCATGGAGGAGAGGTTCCAAGCTTCATTAAGCTTGTGTGCCAACATGGAAACTTATTGAGAAGCTGTGTAGACATTTAGTAAGTTTACATTAAATAAATTAGGCATATCTACTTAGTAGGACTTCTCATACCTATTGTGGTATTATTAAAACCAAACAAGAATGCCTGTTATTAAAGCTAACATGGCTTATGCCTTTATCAGTCCTCCCTCAGCTGATAAAGTCCTCCCTCCATCTCACTAGACCAAATTACCTGCTTGTTGACTTCAAGTCCCTAAGTTACCTGTAGAGAGGACAGCCATTGAAGAAGACTTGATCTTGGCTGGAGATTTTTGGTTTTGATGTGAAGAGGCATTTATTTAAAGTCATGCTAATAGAAGTTGTAGTGCTTCTAGTTCGTAGAACCGGTATTGTGACAATACTCTCAAGGATTAAAACAATTACTAAAAGAGGAAATTTGCCAGCCTGACTCCTAAAAAACCCAGTCTCTTCTCCAGCCTTCACTAATGCAGGAAGTGTATTTGTATACATCTCCTTAAACTCAGTTGCCCAGATGTCTTTCACAGAATGTCTTGAAAGTCATCAAGTTCGAGCATTCCTTGAGAAGTAGAGAAGTTATTTTCAGAATCACAGCTTTTTACAGATAACAGCTTGACAGCAACATTTTCTTTTATGGGGAAATACTAGCCCGAGCAAGTAAAGGAGAAGCACCTCTCAGTTTTTGGACAATTCTCCAGGAAATCTGAGGGTTTGGTAGAGGTGTTCTAGTCACACATCTCCAAGTACACATTCAAAACTCAGGCAGTTTGCAGGTCAGTTCTCTCTATTTCAATATGTGCAACGTAAAAAGAAACCAGGTTCTCTAAATATGTTACAGCAAGCTAGGATTCTGGTATAGTCTCAGGACCAAAGCTAATTTAGGTATCATCGAGCTGCTAGCCTATATCTCCAACCCAGAAAAGTCCAGCAGCAATTTAACAGCAAGTCTACTCAGACCTGTTCTCCATGGTATGGGTTCCTGTTCGTATTGACTGTATCTAAGTATAGTTTGACACCAGCTATTGCAATTCCTAGGTGTTGCTGGAGTCTGTCTCACCTTGATCTGGTCAATGTATTGGGATTTATACATTCAGAAAAAAACAATAGTATGTTACTAACCATATAAACAGTGACTTCTGAGCACAGTAACAATGGGGTGTCCATATTATACATAGAAGCTTTTTCAGTACGCAGCCAGAGCAGATCCCCAAGACTAACATTAATGTAAGAAGAGGATAGAATCTTCTATAATCTCATGAAAGTTTCTCTTAAGTCAAGAGTGGGTAAGTCTGTAGAGAAGCTAAGTAAACACTGTAAAAATTACAGCTATTCAACAATAAAACAGATGACATTTTTCTATCCACACAGAATCAGTGCATCACAAATGACTTGAAACATATAAACGTTTCCTGTATACTAACCATCAATATCCTGAAATAGTGCATGGAATAAATGCAGAACAATAAAGCAATAGTTGGAATAATATAATGCAAACAAACTGCATTTTTTACCAGTGTATTGAAACAGTAAGATGCAAACTGCTACCACGGATTATCATACTTAACATGTTTTCTAGTCACATACAAGGTATGACATGAAAAAAGGTAAAGGTATCTGCATATCCTAGAAAACTTTGTGAAAGTGTGATCTTCTTAGGCTGTAGAAGTGACTCCTAGGAGACCAATGGAAATGAGATTGGGCAAAATCATGGGTAAAATGTATAAGAAGAAATAAGGAAAACAAAGGCAGCTCAATTCACATGATTCTGTGATTGAAATCTTGTCAGTTTTTATTGGATGTTGGCATTTTATTTTTACAGACGTGAAATATTTCGTAAGAGCAGTTTTAGGTTCCTTTTTTAAGTCATTCATTTGGGGTTCTTTTGTTGGTTGTTGTTTTTTTTTGTTTTATTTTGTTTTGTTTTTTTAACAACCATGTCCTCTCCTCACCGATCAGGTGAAACCCTGAAATGTGCGTTGCCTTTATTGAAATTACAAATCTGCCAAATTAAATGCACTTAACCTGAGGATATCTCATTGTCACAACAGGTCAAAGACTGACAGTTTAGAAAAAGGTGATGACCAGAACTGACCTATTTGAAATTTTCACCTATGGAAGTCTCTGAGCATACCTAGCACAGGTCAGAAAGAATGAAATGATAAGGACATTTCAGTATGGTTTGGAGTAACCCCCTGTGATCTAACTTGCATTCTTACAGCAAGTCAAGAACAACAAGCAGCACATTACAGTTTCTCAGTAAGAGGCAGAACTAGACAGAATAACAACAGCATCTCCCCTTATAATTAGTCATAACTAACAGTAGTTTGCATTTCCAAGAATTAAAAAAAGATAAAATGAAGGTCTTATGACAGTAGTTCCAATAACAAATGACCTGAATCTCTGAGGAAACAGTTACTGCATTACCCTGGAAATAACCACCAAACCAGGTTTGTTTGTGTTACTGTCACCCTGCTTCATCGTGTACCAAACCAGTGATCGAAGTCTTCCAACACACATTTAATGCTGCACATACTGTAGCTTAATCTTTGTGATCAGATTTCTACTTGCACTTCTAAGCACTGAAGTAACTGTTTTATTCCTCAACAGCAGGGTGCCTTAAAAGTCAAATTCAAATACCAATGAAGATAAGTTAGCCACCCTTAAAAAAGCTATTTTTTTAATTGGAAAATACTGAGGTAATACTAATGTCTTTTTAAAAACATACTGCAGAGAGAGAGAAAAAAAATCTAAATTATAGCTCACTGTCTGTTGTACGTGGCACATATATACTGCATGTATAGACAGGTGAATTAGTAGGACAAAGCATAGCTGTAAAAGCATTAACTTCAGATTTTAGGAAAACAGCAGCCAAGAAACCACTCAACACTATACTCGTTCTTAAATATGTTTATGAAATAGTTTTATACTTGAAACTACTAATTAAGAATATATGCATTAAAGAGTTCAATTAGACTTACCAGCTTAGGCTATCCAAGGCAAAATGTGAACCGGTTGCTGATAATTGTCCACTGCCTTCATTCAATGAATCACATTGGCTTTGCTGTCTCGGCTGGTTCAGCCTCTGAGCAGAATGAGTAAACCTCTTCCTTATACTGCATGAATGATCAGATATGAAAAAGCTTATTACCAGCAATTACTGAAATCCAAGATCACTGATAAGATCTCAGAGCAAAACAGTATTTAAAGCAAATAGTGTTGTATCGCAGGTAAAATGTTTGGTGCCTTAACTCTATACTAGTTACCTGTGCAGCTATAGGAATGACTAATATATAAAGCTCTTGCCTCCATAGTCAAAGATGCAATGACTTCTGTATGCTTTTAGCTTGTTGTATCCCTTCAAATTGATCAGTAGCACAGCGTGCAAGTAGAAAAAATAATTACTGCCAGAGTAAACAAAACTGCGATTGTAATTAATTTGCCATGAAGTATGAGCACAAAGACATTAATGCAGCCGTCTTAAAGCAGTTAGTTTTATATTAAACCAATAAAAGGGGAAAAAAAAAGAATCACAGTCCTACAGTCAGTCCAGTAATGCATGTTGCATGTGATGTATTGTTTCTTCTTTCTTCAAGCAAGCTATCACTACAGCTGTCCGCAATCATAGCAACAAAAGCAGCAACCATATCCATAGCTATGGGACATCTGCAAGATCATTTGAAAGCTCCCAGCCTGAACAGGTTACGCTTAAAAATGATTATTAAATTAATAAGAAAAATGTCTTTTATTGATGCCTATGTTTTTGCTGAAACAGATCCTGTATGTCTGCATTAAGGGCTTCCGAAAAAGTAAATGGTAATATTTGAAAATATAATTTTTTCTTTTACTGTAGGGCAAAACCCACAAATGCTGGATCCCACAGAAACCCACAAAGATGTTACAAAGTCAGAATATAGAATAACCATATGCAGCCTTAGAATTCTAAAAATAGTGTAGGCAATAAACAAAGATAAACAACAATCTAGAAAATCCTTATCCTTCCTGGACAGTTCACAGGGTTAAATTTCATGTAACCAGAACACTCCTGTGTAACATCTGGCAATGGAAAAAAAAAATTAAAACACACTAATTCCTAGGTCTGTCATAGCCAATATCATTAATATCTGCAGAAAAGATAGTTTTGATTGTTTTTAAAGGGATACCAGAGCTACTGTTACAATCTGCTGAAAAAATTTCACTGGCTTTATTCAGACATGATGCTTGATTTTTGGAAAATGTTGGAAACCTCCCAAAAGCTGGTGATCAGTCTGATTCTCTCACCCTTCAAAACTCAGCTAAGAGTGCTGGACCTCATACCAAATAGTGTCCTTTTGCCAAAGTAGCTGAAGCTAAAACCTAGTCCTGGCCCTGACATTTGTATGTCATGGGACTTGAACTTATTCTATACTTTTAAAATCAGTCCGGATACAGACCAAACCATTTCTTGGGAGATTTTCTCTATGCACATATGCATGCATATATGTATGTGCGTGTGTATGTAAACATGCATACGTACATATTTCAAAGACATAACCAGAACATCAAATGCAACTACCTGCACGTTTTGCTGCAGCAGAAAATTACAAAGTGCTATGACAATATGCTATGCACAGCATTCCTTCTCCTATACCATGAAAATCACAGGCTATCCGCGTATAGGATTCCTCTTTTTTTCTGCTGCTTCAGAGGATCATTAGTCAGAAGGCTGCAGGACAGCTGACTGAGGTCACTACTCCTTGCCAAGAGGATGAAGATTGGAAATCTTTCAAAACCCACCAAATACTTCTCTAACACTGGGATACTATCTGAAAAAAAGCATGCTGAAAAACTGAAATGTCTAAATTATCTAAAATTAAATGCAAGTGTAAAAATTCCATTTTCAGTGCTATGCTGAATAGGGATGATTCTTCTGAGTCAAAATCCCCTATTAATTTTTTTCAGTTTGTATAGACCCCATCTATGGAACTCACTTGTGAGGGAATTCTCAATTTCCAGCTGTTTTCAGTTGAAAAATGCTAAAGGGAGTTTACTGAAACTAGTCAATTCTTAAACATTTTCTAGCAATTTCTCACTATAGGTCAATACTTGCCCTTCTCTTCTTTGCTTTCTCCCTTCAGACATAAAACAACACTCAGTGAGGTAAAAAAAAATCATAAATTTATCAAATGATAAACCCCATGAAATTAATTACTGAGAATGATGTATGAACGTGTGTAAATAAGTGTGAGAGGCATCTACATCTGGTTCTGGAAATGGAGAAGACAAAGACCTAAAGAAAACAAAAACTTGGGTTTACAATAAAACACATTGAAGCAGATCCATTAGTCTGAACTTTTACAAAACCCTGCACGTTCTTAGCCTGTGATGATTCTATTAGACAGTTCAGAAATGCCAGCCATTTATTATTTCACCTGCCTATTTTTCGTACTTATTAGTTGAACAGAATATTTTGCTTGCTGTACTTATACTATTTACTTAACCTATTGTGACAGATTTTCATTTCATATTTGATCACTTTAAAAGTTTCCCTACCTGCAGTACACATCATAAGCTGATTCCACAAGCTGCTATTATCATTGCTATTGCTAGAGCTGCACATTTTTATGAAGATGTATGTTTAGCAGTACATTTCATTTAAAAAGGCCACCCAAGTTGACTGATAAACTGACACATTTACCAAAAGTTTACCCTGTATTGTTCTCAGCTTTATGTGTAAAGATATTTTTAGTAGCCAAGCAGGACTTTGTATTGACCATTAATTCCATTTAGCAAATTCTGTTTTGTTTTTGGTTTGTTTTGGTTTAGTTTTTTTTTTTTTTTTTTTTTTTTTTTTTTTTTGTTTTTTTTTCCTTTGGGACACCGGTAACATTTCTGGGATGAGCGAGGCTGTTCTCATGCAGAAGATGGGAAGCTCACAAAGCTGTTCTGTGAAAAATCTCAGGGTAGCTGGGAGACGTTCATTTTCATTTCGTCAATCAATAGGTGGCAGTATTCACCCAGTTCTTCAAAAGCCTGACGTGGTCCATGGAGCAGCAGCCACACGCAGGTATTACATTGTTCCAAGTACACAATGTCTGCTTAATTGCAGATGGTATTTCAGTAGCAAGTACGTCCTCCACATACAGAAACTAACGTTCCTCTGTTTTATATTGAATTGTGTTTCAGCGCTACGCATACACTGAGTTTGTGAAAAACGCTTGGTAGACCAGTAGTATGGAAACCAGGTGGGAAGTTTGGAGCAAAGAAACTCAAACATTTTGAATCTGAAAACTTCACATGCAGCCTGATGTTACTTCCTATTCAGTCAATGGCAAAGCTTTCATCACCTTCAGAGAAAACTGTAGTTTAGGTTGTTCACATTCCCCCTAAAAGAACAAATACTGCTCAAAGATCAGAATCCGATGTCCCATACACTGTCGCAGCTGGGGCTGGGCAATGTAGCCAGGCAGATCAGATACCTGGGAATGTGATCTCCTGCCTCCCTTCCAAAGTAGCATGGTTGGGCCAACTCTGCCTGGCATCTGTATACTCTCTCATTTTGGAAATCCATGACTAGAAATGTGGTTAAAGTGGTTCTGCTCCTTGAAACAAGATATTGGGGTGGGGTTTTTTTTTTCATACAGCCAAAGGTATACAGTGGGAAAGGTAAAAAAACCCAAAACCGGAAAAACCCAAGCAAGCCTATAAAAGTGTATCTTTCATTGCCCCCACATTTATTCTTTCTTGCAAACTTTTATACATATAAGCTACTGTAGTAAATTCCAACTCTGGTTTTGGCAATTTCTGCCCTTCTGGCTCTTTGTTTACCTATCATCTTTCACACATATCCTTTTGCCAATTTGTTAATTCTCTGTCCTATTCCCTGGTTTCTTGTGTTTCCTCAAGGACGTTGATCTGAGTCTTACTGTTTCGCTAGTTCCTTTAGACAGTGTTCTTGATTCAAATCCATAGCAAATAACCTATTATCCACAGACACACAGAAGTATTCAGTATATTCATAAAAAAAGACAAATATTTCCCAGTTCATCAGTCATAGACGTGACCAAACTCAAGAAATTCTGAAATTGTGAGTGAAGAAAAAATAATTGTGTTTGGACTAAGTTTAGAAAATTTCCCAATGAAATAATTTTCCCAAGTGCTTTGAAATATTTGAGACACCCGTGATGTAAACGACTAAAAGAAACTGAGCTTGGCAGCCCCAGCTCCTCCAGGCTTCCTGCCTGAGCCGTGGTTCCTAAACTACAGTCCTCTCGGCACAACCTGGATTTCAACACACCCAGGCTCTACTGCAGGGCCAAAGCTGGCAGATGTGCCAGTGCCTTGCAGACTCCCACTGCCACAGGAAGGGATGCGGACGCCAGGAGTTCTCCAGCTTTGTGGCAGCCTGTATGGCAGCAGTGCCTTGGAGCTTATATTTCAGAGCACAGTTTTAGATGAACTAGCAGGAAACCAGAATTGTTTGGTCTGAATCCTTCAAAAGATGGCATGTTTTTTGTAGTTTGTTTTTGACAAAGTGGNATAATAATCCCTGGCTGCAGTGGAGTAGAATCAGGCCTGGAGTGTCCGAGCCATAAAACATTACTTAGTAATTTGGGATCATCTGGAGTGTAAGTTAAGGTAAACAGAAATACCTTAGTATAAGAAGTTCATCAGATCCTTAAAGCCATTACTGTTTGAAACAAGGAATCAAAAAGCAGCTGCTGTTGCCCTAAGTGATCCACATACATATCAAGAGGAGCTCACCAGCATTGCTTGATGGAAATCCTCCCGTATTGCAAAACAATGTAGAGCAGAATGCTCTTAGCTAATGGTTCCTACAATTGTTCTCCATATTAGGAAAAAACCTAAACTTGTGCAAACACATCCATCTTCAGAAAGCTTATAAAAGTACATACAGGCCATTAGACATATCTGAAGATATTGCTGTTCCTCAGAAACAAATTACCCAGCTGAACATCACAGAAATAATGAAGTTGTCAGCAACAACAGTGCAACTGTGTTGTTTTGTCAGCCTCGTGTTGATTATGCTATCTAGTCAGACACTCCACATAGAGATAATTTATGCCATGTATTGTTTGGCCCTGACTACTCCCAGCTGCACTGCATGTAATCCAAGTTACAGCAGAACATTTTACAAACAGAAATTAATAAGCTTTTCATAGCTGGCAATTTCTAGATTAGGAGAGAATAAAGGAAAAATAGGGTTTACCGAAATTGAGCATGGAACAAAGCTGAACAGAGGCAGACATGCACGATTCCAGAAAAGCACCTTTTTTGTTTTGAAAAAAAACATAGCTATAAAGTCATGCTGTCTTCAAAGATCAGAACAATTTTTAGGGTTGTGACATGGTTATTAGAAAGGCCAAAAGGAACTTATAAATATATAGGTAGGTGTCACTGCAACTTTTGTATGATTAATTAGCAATGTCCTTACTAATATAAGGCCTATTTCTGAAGGTGAATCTCCTTTTTCTTCAAAACTTGATGTATAAGAGCATCTATTATAAAGCAGTAAACAAGTGTCATTATTTTTCATACTGAGTAAAGAAAAAACTTTGATAACAAAAGAACAACTTCTTACTAGTCTGTAAACCCCAAGCAGTGTTTATTTCACTAAATAGATATTCCTTAAAGAGCAGCTTGCTTGTCCTGACAAAAGCAGAAATCTGTTTAAGGGCAATGACTTCTCTTTAATAAATATTTTATAGTGATTAAAATCAGGCATTCAAACAAGAGGTACCGTTTCAGAAAAACTTTGGTACTGAGGACAAGGTGTGTGTGTGTGTGTGGACGGACTATTTTCAAAGGCTAACATTTACCTGGGGAGAATAATTTTTACAGATCCTCCTAGACACAGACTATTCTAGATAACAACAATTCAAACCAAAAGCCTATTAGTCTGCATTATCAGAGAAAGAACCACAAGGAGATCTGTCTCACTAGCTCAGCTTTTGAGAATAGCCCCATGGGTCATCTCTAATAGAGAAACATCACACATCCTGGCTATGATAGCTTTACACAAGCTGGAATTCATACTGCAATCATTTAGTCTGATGTGACTGTTCATTTACATTTTAGTTAAAACGAAAATAACTCTGAGGAGTTCCAAACCAGCATCTCACAGGAGCAATACAAAATCCTAAACAGAGTAGAAGTGATTGTCAAAGTAACTCCACACTTTCCAGTGCAATTCTATTTCACATTGAGCTAAAAATCACATTTAAACATTCATTTTTGCTGAGCATTTATGATAGCTTTCAAATAATGAAGATCCAAGGTTTACTACAGAGGCAGTGTACGTGGACATAAAAGTTTTCGTTAAAGCCTTTTAATAATTTACGGAGACAAGGACATATGATTATGTGTATTTTACAAGGGGTATGAGGCACAGCAAAATCAGTGGCAAAATTCAAAATATGTAATTTTGAAGTCCAAAATATGGACTTCTTTCCTGAAGTCAACATTTCAATAAAAGTAGAATTAAAATGCAGGAAACACAACCAAATCTTTCCTGTGTAGAATAGGAGATCTGTAACATACTTTGCCAAAAATCATTACTTTTTTATGGCAGTGGAGGCTTTTAAAATATGTAGCAGTTAGAATAGCAGTTCACAAAAATATCCGCTCATCACTTTCCTTAAGCCCTAAAACTGATGAATCCGTTTCCTTTCAGTTAGTTATGCCAGCCTCTCAGCAAGCAATAAACGTTATTACTAGTCCTCACTCTGTTGCCACTAGTCCCATCTCCATCACCGTAAACGAGAACAGAATAGAAAGTGATCATTGCTCTTGAATGAGCACATACTTTTTGGATGGATTTAGTTCACAGCTTCCCTTTCCATTCCTCTGTCTTCCTCATGTCCTAACTAATGCATCAATCAACACCAAAGGTGAGAAATTAATCTAAAATACACTGTTACTTTTCATGGCAGGTTGCAGCATGAATTACTCTGTTTTCCAGCAGGTCAAAGAGAATCCAATTCAGACCATGAGATTTTCGGTTTTATTTCCCACATTCAAATTCTGACTTAGCAAAATACTGGGCATGCAGCCTTCAAGCCACTTACTATTCCTTTCAGGATTAAAAAACCAATCCCTCTCTGTGAGGGATCGTAGTATAGGCCAAATCCTGATATGTTAGCAAAAGTTCCTGAACTTCCATCTTGTTAATAAAGTCATCTGTGACATGCTTTACTGATTCTCACTCATCCTTAAATCAGAAAGAACAGTGCTGGTTAATCTTGGTGCAGAAGGTGCTTACAACACAGCAGTGCTCTGGCAAGTGCTCGGATGCACTCTAGGTTGTAGAACTATCATGGCCTGCTCTAAGGCACACCCTGAGCTGGTTTAGTCTCCAGATGGGCCAAGTTTCAAAGTACCTTTTGTTCTTCAACTCATATCAAAACCCTTGTTAGTCCTAGAGTACAAAGACATTGGCTGGGAAAGTCTTTGTGATACGAAGCTCACATACTCTGCAAGTTTGCTATATCAAGAATGTTTTGTTATCTACACGTTCACCTACATGCAGCAAGTTGAAAAGAACATTAAAAATTAACTTCAAAAAGTGTGAAAACCAGAACCCCAACATCCTATTATACATGACTACTACATATATTTTTGTAAGTGAAGTACTTAAAGTGTTTGTACATCACCATCCAGATATTACATTCGTTAGACTTGTCACAGGAGACAGATGGGGAGAACAATTTGCTGTTGTGTTAAAAGATTGAATATTGATTTGAGAACAAGGACCCATGGTCCAATGAAACAACATTCTCTGCAGCTAGAAGTGCTAATCTGACTTCATCTGAATTGAGTTAATAAATATTTGCAAAACCAGGCAGCTTAGGTGGCTTAATTAAGAAAACACTTGCTTTTCACCTTTAGGAATTCATTTCCTCCAGGGTCAGAGTTTGGTGGTCTTACAGCTACCGCACAAACTTGTCCACAATTTGGAATGATTAATGATCTTTGTTCAGAAAAATTATGAGGTGCTATAAGGAAAAATTAACTGAATTCACACAATGTGAAAACTCTCACTGAGTATGTTTTCTCTGCACCTCTCTTTTTTTTTTTTTTTTTTATAAAAGGGGCATGATCTGTATGCATGTATTTCATAGACAACTTGTATATGAGTAACCTACAAACCTGCACAGAAGTATCTTAGATGGTACTGCAGTTGTTCTCTCCTATAGACACTGAATCCAACTGAAGTCTTATAGATATTAAGTGCTGGACAAGAGAATTACCCTTCAAATATCACCAACCAGTACGACACCTGAGCCCTTGTACAGAAAAAATGCCCACAGGTTTTAATTCAGGTGCTCTTCTTGACCGGAACATTAAAAAAAACCCCAAACAACACAAAAATGTGCAGTTTTATCACACCAATGAGTAGTTTTGAATTTCTTTCATATCGACATGAAGCTTGAATCACCAGTACTTGTCAAATATTAAGAGATTCTCAGACAGGCAATATTTTATTATAAACAGTCCTCCAACAGAAAATCATGGACTCCAGCAATTTGGAAGCACCTGATCCTTTCTGTTGCCTGTACTTTATATTAAAGCTATGTATTTTGTTTTTAATTAAGGGTTTCAATTAGAAAGAACTTGAGAATTGCCCACTATCAGTATGCAGGATGAATTTGCTGTCTTCTCTGAAAAAAAAAAAAACACAAACCCAAAAAACTACTCAAAAACAAAAGGTCAAATTGATTATTCCAGCTGCACTTTGTAAGAAGCAGTGTTAAACATGAATCATATAAGATTCTGTCTTAGAATTGCTGGTGCAGATGGCTCTGTTGCCTACTGTTCAATACAAATAAGGTGAATTTTCTTGAGAGAAATACTGAACTATGGGGGAGGGGGGAAATTAAGCTGATAAGAACTACTTCAACCTTGAATCATAGATAAAAGGCAACCATGACAAAACCACGTAAAAAACTTCATATTTAATTTTAAAAATGAAGCATTCAATTACACAGTAATCCCTTTTACAATAATCTATCAGAAAGCTCATATCCATTTCTGTACTGAAGTCAGTGTGAAAGTGTATGTTTTGTACTAAACTACTGTTGTAAGTACCAATACTTGAAAGTTCGATGGATTGCAAATAGAACAGGAAAAGGAAGGTAGAGAGAGTGATTTGTCCAATGGTTACTCAGTGTACCTGGGGCAGAGCTAGAACTGGACATTGATATTGTTCCTGTGCCTATTTATACCTCATCATACAGCTTAACAGAAATGCTGGAATTTTGTCCAAGCTTGGCTCATCTGACTTATCCCCCCACTTCAAGAAATTACTATGGAACTGAATTTTAAGATTACTGACATGCTACACCAATACTTGTGTTAGAAAAGCCCATAGATCAGATTACATAAAATTAGAACAGAATAGTTAGTGGCCAATGAACGATGCCATCCTTTTCTTTAAATGAGGCTATATTAAGACCCAACTTAACAGTACGTAAGAAGCATTTCTTTACTGAAAGGGCGGTCAAACATTGGAAGAGGTTTCCTAGAGAGGTGTTTGATGCCCCAAGTCTGTCAGTGTTTAAGAGGCATTTGGACAATGCCCTTAATAACATTCTTTAACTTTTGCTCTGCCCCGACATGGTCAGGCAGTTGGACTAGATGGTCATCATAGGTCCCTTCCAACTCACGACACTCTATTCTAAGTGAACCTGTACTTCAGCAACAAGCTGAAGTGTTTCAGTTTCATAGAAAAGTTTGATTACTAAGCCATTATATCATAATCTCACAGTTTAAATATAACTTTCTATTTTCTGAAAAACATCCAGACACTTAAAAAAGCATATTCAAACAAGTTCAGTCCTTAAAGAATGATTTTTTTTTTAGAAGGGCGAGATATCCAAAACTAACTACCAGCCTCCTGAAAATACAAACTGATAGTGTCAAAGTGTCTAAAAATTGAATGCTCTGATATAACAGATAAAAACTGTGCTGGAAGAATACAAAATTGTAAGACACACAAAAATGACTGGTGAAACAGCTATGTTTTCTAACAGTGGAAGAAACACAGTTACAAGCTTAATAGTACCAGTCAAAGATTGCCTAGTTTTTCCTCTATTTACACCAGAATTTAGCTTTTTCTATTAAAAAAATAATAGAAAAAAATACAATTGATAGAATTCCAAATAGTTCTACTATGTTTAAAGAAATAATGCAGTCATAATTATACAACATTAAAAAGAGAAATTTTGGTCAGAGGGTAGACGTGGTACTTGGGGATATGGTTTAGAAGTGGTTTTGTCAGGTTAGGTTAATGGTTGGACTTGATGATCTTAAAGGTCCCTTCCAACCTTAACAATTCTATGATTCTATGATATGAAACCTCACTGCATATGAGAAATACCTACTTTCAACTATTAAAAACAAATAATCACAACAAACATCAAGCCTAACAAAATTCAGCAGTACTAAGCTACTGCTGTTCTATGTTGTCAAGATGTAGAAGAAAGCTGTTTCTAAGTTCAGACAATATTTCCAGTTGTGCACATGGTGCTTACAGTAGATGACAGTGTAAGAATTAAAGGCCACTTGCATACCAGAAATACCTTTGAAATGTGAAGTGGGAAATAAAAGAGTGATCACAAGTATACAAGAAAATAAAATAGCTAGGATTGCAGTGGTAAGTTTTGAATTTGGAGTAAAAGTTTTCTGCCTGCAAGATGTGGTTTTGAGAATGCATGCTCCAAAGCAGAGTCAATTCCTTTTCATTTATTTTGTCTGTCTATCCGAAGGAGCATCTGAACTGTATTTCCAAGCAAACAGTAAAATAAAACTAGATAGGTTCTCAGAGATAACTCATGAACTTTTCCTTTCCTCAAAAAACAATGCAGAAAGTAATTGATCTTTAGATCCATACATTCTGTTCTTTCATTCAGGTGAAGAAATTACTGTACTGAAAATTATTATATCAATATGTGTCCATCTAATAAAAAAAGCAACCAAGAGAGTTAGAATATATTAAAAAAATTAGATACACACAATGAGCTTTTTCAGGCATGATTCGAGAACAACTATTTCCTCAAGTATAACTACTAGGTAGATGGTTTTCTGCAAACAGTACTTTTGAGAAAACTACTTGCAGATGATTTCTAAATAAAAAGAAAAGCAAAATTCACTACAGCATTTACTTCAAATTATACAACCAACTATCAAGTAGTGTCTTTCAATATGGAATAATTAATACAACTGAACAGCATACATAGATGGGTGAGAAAATTAAGCTTATGAGTGAAATATGAAAGTCAGTGAAGTCTTAAAGTAATTACAATGGAATTTTATTCCATTAGTTCTATATAAAGAGATATTCACTCATTTTCACCTCTGTCTCTAAGACGAGAAGGCAGTGCATTGATACACAATTTCACCTGTTTCAAATAACACAAGATTTTACACATTATTAATCCAGGAACAAATGGAAGGGGGGGGGGGG
>VZSZ01007639.1:722133-822475 GCA_013398815.1 Ibidorhyncha struthersii
AATGACCTTTCTTTACAGTTAACAGTCATGTTTAAAAATGTCAAAAGACAGCATTTGCATTATCTGCATTGTTCTGAAAATACTATAGTAAGAGTGAATGATAAAAAGTGTCTTCAAAAAACCTCAACAAATGACAAATGAAGACATCCAATCATGGATCAGAAATTACCACCCAAAGCTACTGACCACTGTTAACTGCAATAGCATTTGAGCCAATCAGTTGCTTCAAGACTAGACTTTGATTGGCTTAATTCTTTTGCTGGACAGCACAGATGTGGAAAAATTTTCTTAACTACAAGTTGAACATCCTGCAACTTGTTCCTATTACCCACAACTCATCTGTCTATGTTCTTTTGTGAAATCTGAACACCAAAGCTGAAAGCTTCTTTGACTTCCACTGGTATCATTGTAGCAACAATAAGCAGCTGTCAGGGAATCAAAACGTACAGCATCCGCCTACTACAGTTTCAGAGACAGATTTTTTTAAATCTTGAAACACATTTTGTTTAAAAATTACAGATGCTTAGAAGTCTTAGAGGAAGTTACTACTGCATCTACAGCATTCTTCCAAGATAAAGACCAAGGCAGGAAGACACTAAAAATTAATTTGGTACCAAAAGATAGAAAAAGGATAGATTATAGTGAAACTAAAATAGATAAAAACGTACTTTCAGTGATAGAATCATCCCTTGGTTTACAAGTAGCTATACTGTTAGATAAATAATTCTCACCAGTTTAAACTGAAACAGTCTCAGCCAGTAGAAGAAAGCAAGCCACTATTTTGGTAAATAATTTTGAAAGCCCCAATAGATGTGTATCTGAATCATCCAATGTGCAAACTTTAAAAGAAGAAATTATCCAGGATAAGTTAACACTTATCTTTATAGAATGGATTTCTGACAGGGTCTGGGAAAGGAAAACATACACGGGAATTCTAAGAGCAACTTCTGTTCATAGTTCTTCAATTACAATAGCAATTCGTAAACAGCTGAAAAAATAGGACACTGTCCCCATTAGGTATATTCTGTGACAGAGGAAATAGGAATTTGCTTTTCCTAAAGCTAAATGAAGCACAATTACACAGACTTTATGTAACAATGAGAACGACACTCTAATTTATTGATCTTGAAAGTATAAACAAACAACACGATCTCTGCTAGAGTATGTCTTTCTGGAAAGCCTCCAAAATCTCAGTCATTTGGCTGAAGTATTATACACAGAAATATAAATAATACTAGCTTATTGAAGAGATGAACAAAGTTTCCGGTAACTTTTGAGTAATAAAAAGACATTATAAAATAATAAATCTGTACAACTGTTCAACTTGCAGTTTTCCATTGCAGTTTAGCAGTTGTTTATTACAGTCTAAAGATGCTCCACAGAATCACAGAATCGTCAGGGTTGGAAGGGACCTCTGGAGATCATCTAGTCCAACCCCCCCGCCAGAGAAGGGTCATCTACAACAGGTTGCACAGGACAGCATCCAGGCGGGTTTTGAATGTCTCCAGAGTGGGAGACTCCACAGCCTCTCTGGGCAGCCTGTTCCAGTGCTCCACCACCCTCAAAGTAAAGAAGTTCCTCCTCATGTTAAGATGGAACTTCCTGTGTTCAAGTTTGTGCCCATTACCCCTCGTCCTATCAATGGGCACCACTGAAAAAAGACTGCTCCCATCCCCCTGGCATCCTCCCTTCAAGTATCTGAAAGCATTAACAAGATCCAGTTATTACTTCTGTGCTGTCTGGTTATAAGGTAATAGAAGACTTTTGTAAAAGTTGCATCAGACTTCCTCAAGCAAATATCTAGATAACTGTTAGATTGTTTCACTCTTAGAAAATCAGGATCTTGCTTTTCTCACTGCTTTGATGGTCACCTTCATGACAATAATCCTGTGAAATATGCAGCTTCAGAGAAAGATTGGAGATAAACTGCTCTGGTAGCTCTTCCTTTTATTTATGCTTTATATTGATAGATCAGAAGCATGGTGCATTTAGCAAGTGTTATCAGTATCTTCAAATCATGCAAACTATTATTCAGAAAACAAAGCTGACTGTTACCCAGAAAAATATTGTACTGTCAATTTGCAAAAAGCTAGTTAAAGCAAAACAATTTAATGGCAACATATTGTGCCCAGAAATCTATTGCAATGATGGAATTGCTTTGTTGTATTTGGAATTACAACAATGCCTGTTTAAAAATGACAGGAAAACGTGAAAAGGTCTTCTTTCACACTAACACTCTACTATAAAAGTAGTAATTTGGAGGACTGGCAAAATAGTACTGTGGAATGACAGCTCTGATCAAACTGCAAAGCACTGCTTAATATCTCATTAACTTTGCTACTGCCGGACTAAGCCCTTTTTGATCAACGTCTAAATAAAAACATGATTTTTTTTTTAAACTTAATTATGTCATAAACAGTCCACAACATAGTAATTTCATAAGCATTGGCACAATTCCCTTCCCTCACAAACAAAAAGGAAAATTGCTCTCTTACATCCATTCATGACTCTTTAAATGACGAAGGAAAAGATATTAGTCTGATAAACATAAAAGCCACATTCATGATAAAATATCAGCAGAATGATGTTACACATTAATGGTGTCTTCAAGTAGCCTTCTGTAAAGCTTCCTGAATAATTGTGTGACATATCACTACTTCAAAGATTAGCCAACTGAACATATTTTTGCACCAATTTACATAAGAAAACAGGATGTCATACAATTCCAAGCAAGTCTGCTAGAATTTTAAACTGTGAATTTAATAATTAACAGACACCCCTTTAAGTTTCTAATGTAGCTGAAGTTGCTTCCATTCTAGGAAACAAAAGTAATAGAATGAATCCTGCTTTAGTCTACATTTTCAGGCTTTTATGACCTTAACATTTCTTTACTTTTAGATTTCTACAGAGGATCCTGGAGGGTCCCCAAATTATTGTAGAATTTAGAGAGATAAATGTCATTTGTGCAGCTAAATAAGTAGGCATTATAATTGGTGAAGTCTGCATTCTCACTGAGCTCTGCACTTGTGTAAAACTGGATTCAACCCAAAGAATTCAGGAAGATTTCACACACTGAGACAATCGTATATTTACTTATTCGTGAATATTTTTGTAAAATTTAGCTTACACTGTGTATATTTATATCTGAAATGTGGGAGAGGAAGACCAAGAGTAAACATGTGGGGCTCGATCCTGCAAACTCATGAGCACATGCTTCACTTTATACACATGAAGAGAGCTGCTGCGAAAGCAAAGCTTAGTCAGAGCCATCCCTCAGCTGCACATGGGAGAGAGTAAGATGAAATAAGACCCTCTGAGTTGTGACCCTGCCCTTCACTAGTACAGTGGGGACTGCGCATTTCTAGAGCTAAGAGGCAGGGACAAGAAAAGGGTAGTAGAAAGGATTTCTTCAGAAGATTTTGCTATTTCTAAAGGAGGGGAGTTCTCAAGAGGTACAAAAGAAGACCAGGCAGATGAGTAAGACAGTCCTTTCACAGACTGCAAGATGAGTGGCAAATGCCCTCATGAAATACTTGTGCTATTTCTTAATGTAGATAAATATTTCTTCAAGCTGCCTCAGGTGTGCAGTGGCAAGCCATAGGCCTACAAGCAGGCCAAATACCAAAAAATTAGTGAAGGGATTTGCACACACTGAGGCTAACTGATTTCTAAGGCTAAATTATATTAAAGCACCTACTCAGCCATTAAACCTCATGTTCCTTCACCACAGCCACTTTACCAGCGATTGTAGGAAGCAACTGTTCTTTGATGAGCTCCCTAGTGAACAAGGCATTTTAGACTTTTCTTTATGATTAATGTTGCTTTACCCACCCACTTACAACCTCAACTATAATAAGGATATTTATGGTAAGTACTACAAGATAAATTAAACCCACATTTTTGAGATGCATATGCAAATCCAGCATTCCACTTAATTGGTCAACCCTCTTGGTGCCTCATAAGGGCATTGACTGGACTTGTGCCTGACCTGCATAGTTCTGCCATTTGAACATGCCCCTCTCCAACCTCTTGTTGGGATTCCTGTGCCACACAGCACATAGCACTAACCAGCGACATCGTGCCACACAGCTGCTCTTCATCATCAAGATCTATGTTCCTATTAGAAGAGTTAAAGATATCTCCTCAGTCATGCAAAATACAGTGATTTCCAAGCACACGTAGGACACTAGGAGTCAAGGCGTTATTACTGGCATACCACATATCTCCTAGAGCCAGGTACTACTCCAATTCCATTTATAGTAGAAGTCCTTCTGCTGAATTTATTACTAAAATGCATGCCAATTCATTCAGGCTTCAAGAAGGCAGTTACTTCATTCAACACTGGAGATACAACTGGATTAATAAGGATGAGCTTTAAAACATATTGAGAAAAACTGGTTTGAGGTTACAAGAGGCACCTCAGAAAGTTCTTCTGAGACAACAAGCAATTGTTTAAAACAAGGGGAGCAGTTCTGACATATGGGACTCACTATAGTGCTGCAGTTAGATCACTAACCTGGTAAGAGGGAAGCTCGTTACCTCATCACCACACTAGTCTGCAGCCTAAGAGTTTTTAATTGCTCCTCAATCTGCCTCTTTCAGAGAAGAAACATACGTATGGATTGGAAGATCACAAATTCAATGTGCAATGGTCACATCTTCCAGTTCTCACATCCCTTAGTCAGAAATTCAACCCTGAGTGTTAGAAAATTACCCGTGTTGGTGTAATTCTGTTTTGAAAAGAGCTTCAATTTTTATAAAGAGCTTTCCAGTGAAAACAGTACAGTGAGAACACCTAACTAGCTCCTATTTAGTGTTCTGTGAATGTACCATAATGAATACCCTCCATTTTGTGTATGAAACATGCTGAAAGAATTTCAGTATATGAAAAACAGAAGATTGGAATGTCCTGCAATGTACACAGTAGTTTGAAACATGAAAAAAAAATCTTGAAATCTTTACACTACTAAGATATTAATAACAAAGATAAACACACTACATGGTGAGCAACAAGCATAAAGCTTTCATCCCTTTTCATGGGAAATCCTATGGAAGGTGAGTAAACCCATAGAGACTGTTGTAGGAACTCATGCCATGCCATTTGAGAAAGCTTTCTTTTATCCCAATAACTGACAACAATGTTCATTTACAACAGATTTCTTTTTTCCTGTGAACCTGCAGCTAACAGTAATTTTTAAAGCCACTTACTTGTTTAACTACCAGGCTCAACATGGAAAGCTGTCATTTAGAAAAATAAATCAAAATCAGTTAAGTTTGGCACCTTACTTATTCGTTCTTCCCCAATAGTCCTAACTTACAAGTAGTTATTCTCCCTTCTCTTCAGATCCTTCTCTAAGCTTCTCATCAGGATTTCAAAGTTAGGTGATCAAATGTGCAGAGGCACACCTAATTTCTCACAGGCACTTCAGAAAGCTGCTGACTAGGTCTATAGTGAACAATTTTCTTTCTCTTCCCCTGCCCCCACCCTTTTTCTGGCCTTTGATCTTTAGAAAGCACAAATGCCATTACAGTGAATAAAGTCATAGCCCACAGAGTCAATCCCCTACTATTTACCTCTTTCCTCCCTGCCCCCCTTCATGACTAAGGCTCCAGCACAACCAAGCTAGTTAAGTTGGGCTCAGATACAGCCACAGGTATCATCAGCACTGTGACAAATGAGAATGTGTGTCAGGGGAGACTGTTTAAACAAACAGTTGGATGCTTGGGAACGCAGACAGGAGACCTAAGATCTTGCTCTTTTTTCTTTTTCTTTCCCTCTCTGTCTTCAAAACAGAAGATTAAGTTTGCTGTGAACATGAGCTGATGAAAAGAATTCAAATAGTGCTTTGAATAGTGCCACTGGGAGTGTCACAGGAGAATTACAAATTGCTGCTGGAGACACCAGTCTCCCTTTACAGAAAGTTAACATAAAAGTACACATATCTTCTTTCTATAAGGTACTAACTTGTAAATTAACCTTTAATGGAGTATAAATGATGTTCTGAAAGAACTGCTTATGCAGCTATATTTATGATCTAGAAAATTGCAAATATTTACAAGATTATAGGTGTTAATGGTCTGTCAAAAATGTTTGTATATTGTACATACATTAAACCTCAGTTTAAGACCACCCTGCTATAAAGACCACCCCATTTCTTGTCCCATATAGAATTTCACTTTGATTCCATATATTCCATTCCTTATAACAAGGCTAGGCCCCAGCACACACTCAGATCACTCTAGATTAGGAACTTCTCCTCCATAGGATCCACTTACTTTACTCTCTGTTCCCAGATCCTCTGTGCAAGTCTCTACACATATACACACACAGTATTGTAATTGTTATTCACCTTCAGTAAGAGCTCTGAAGAACATTCTAAGTGGCTCCACTGCTCATGATAAACTTTGAAGGCAAAGCAAAGCTGTGGGGCATAGCCAGATACAGCCTTAGCAGAACCAAGCAGTACTTCACTGCAATACAAGGAACAACTCCACCTTCCAACATTCCTGCCTCAGTTTCCTCACTCTGATATAAGCCAGTCACACATCTTAATGAAGCATCTTCAGCATCATTGTATCCTCCTCTAAGGAACATATTTACTGTTCAAACACAGATCATCAATAAAGAAAACAGATAAACCAAATCCTGCTGTCTGGCCTCTCTTAAGACCTCTGTTTCCAAGGGCTTCTGCTGCTGTCCACACAGCAGGTGTACCCAGCAGGGCCTTTCATCTAGCTGGTAGAGCAAGCCCCGTTCCCTGACCTAGCACTTCAACAGTAGCCCCCTATTCCCTACAGCTCCCTCTCAGCTAAGCTGCTTGTTGTTCTTTTATCTCACCACCTGGGTGCAGCTAATTAATCACATGTGGGGCTATGCACCCAACTCCTTAATACAGTATTCTCTCCCTGTGGCTCAGTAAAATTCAAACTTTTCATTTTCTACATTTAGACATTCTAGATTTGTCTCTGATTTAAATTTTCTTAGGTAAATAATTATAAATATACCTTTTCCAGACAGAAGTTATAGTGACAATCATTTCAATGCAAGCTGTTGAATGTATTTGCTGTTCAAAGTGAGAGACTAACTTGCCCTCTGATCTATTACAGTTTCTTTTCTAGGCAACTGAGTAACTTTCTGTGTCAGAAGTTTGGTTCAGACTTCTGAACTGAAATTTCTTTTCCTGCAAACATTGTCAAAGAAAAGCAGTTGCAATTTGTCAGTTGTGCTAGTGAGATCTCAGAAAGGTCAAAGTTTGAATTTTGAAAAAGGAAAAACTTTTCTTTGGAAATGTGCATAACTAAAACCAGTTTCTTACTCAAAAGATGTTAAGTTTTTTAATACTTGCTTTAGAAACATCAGTGTATTCACGCATAAATACAGCTGGCAAAAAAGAAATATTTTAGGAACAAATACTTGGGCCTCTGCCCAGGTTTTATTACAACAGATTATTTTCTTTCGTAATTTATCATTTGCTGTACGTTACCTTGCTCAATGGCTGAAAAAAAGTTGTTCTTTTTTAGGATAAAAAAAGTCAAAGGAAAACTTGAAAAGTCTCTGTCCCCACTGACTTCATGCACATTTTTATTGATATCAAATTGCTCATATTTTTTTGCCTTGCCATTTCATTTTCATACCTACTGGGTCAGATTTTCAAATGATGTAAACTGGCAAAAACATAATGGTTTCAATGAAACTATCAGAGCTGAGGATCTGGCATTAATTATTGGGGATTTTCTGTTATCCAGTGAGATAGTATAGAAGCAATTCCTCTCCTAACTTTGAAACAGAGCTATCTGTAAGCTAACTATGGAGATATATGTCTTCAGTGAACTGCTATTAGAATCATGGAATCAAAGAATCGTTAAGGTTGGAAGGGACCTTTAAGATCATCGAGTCCAACCATTAACCTAACCTGACAAAACCACTTCTAAACCATATCGCCAGGTACCATGTCTACCCTTTTTTTAAACATCTCCAGGGATGGCGAATCCACCACCTCCCTGGGCAGCCTATTCCAATGCTGGATAACCCTTTCAGTGAAAAAGAATTTCCTAATATCCAACCTAAACCTCCCCTGGCTTAACTTGAACCCATAAAACATTAGGAAAACATTAACTTCTAAGATTTTACATAGATCTTCAAATTATCTAATTATTTTTATGTCATAATCCATGTCAAGAGAATAATAAAAGTTAAGTTTCTCACAAATTATGAAACATTTAATTTTCCTAAAAATACAGATTTTGCTTGGATAGCTCAATGAAATGATGCCATTTCAATTTTAGTGTTGTTTTACACAGAATGAGCTGGCTTATATCAGTTTGGCTGCTAATAAGTGGCACAGCAAACAAGAAAGCTTATATATAATTTTTGGACTTCAAGCATTGTATTTGATCTGTTTTTTTTTGGCTGGCATAACCAGATACATTTCCAGGTTCGCAAATATTCCTCTCATCTTGAGTGCATAGTTTCAATGAGTCTTCCCTAAGTCTTCTTCTAAGATTAGTCAGTCCAAAGGGTTTTTTTATACAAGTCCCTAGATAAACTTCAGAATTTTTTTTTTATAGACCTACAGGTTATCTTCTGGTTTTGGGGCATCCACTGAGTAGAGATCAAAAAGCCCAAGATCTCTAGCAGATCAAAGAGGTTTTGTTGCAAGAAAACACTGTCATACAGCTTCTGTGCTTCTAAGGGCTATTCCTCATGTTAAACAAAAGCATTATAAGCTATGTATTTATAACTCTGTTATAGACCAAACAAAACCTCCACACAATCATGAGTCCAGGTCAATGAACTTTGAAGCCTCGAATGTTAGCTTTCAAGGACAAAGACAAAACTCCAAGATCTGTCTGACTAGATACTTGAGACTTCTCTTAATTTTCTCTGATCATCAGAGCACTACATTTCCATGAATATAGTTGGGTTTCTTGCTGTCAATACTCATACTTTAAGAGTGTTTTCCACCAATAGATGGAAACATCCTGATTTACCATATGTAAACATATGTATTTGTGGCTAGTTTATATTATTTTGATTTTTTTCCAGTGTTTTTATTTGGAAGTGTATGTCCAACTCTGGTGTCTTCCCTCTTGATACTTATACAGAGAGTGATCATGGACCTTGAATCAATTAGTTGATTTCAACAGCAGATAAATGTCTTTGTTGATCTGAGCCGTGTTCCTGCATTCAAGGTTTTCCTCTGTAAAAGAAGAATAAACAGTCCTTCCTTTCCTCTCCTTTTTACGTTCATGTTCAGACTGTAAATTCTTCAGGGCAAGAATTCTGTTAATAAATGTTGGGTTAGTGCCTACTACAATGGGTATCTGCTCACAGTGGGGTACTACTATACTACAAAAAAAAAAAAAGTAAATATTACTGACATTAAAAATACAGCTCGTCGACTAAAGGTGCATGAAAAGAATTTTGTCCTGTAGGACATCAAAGTTCTTAAAAATTCATATGTCAAGTATTGCCATCTGAACTAAATTAGTTTTGTAGAACTAAGATTTCATGGCAAATAAAAATAGTATATCATCTTAATAAAAGCATCATGTGCGAAGGGAAAATAAAAGCAAGAAAGATATAATTTTATAGTACTTGCACAGTTCTTCTTACTCTGAACTGAAATTCAAAACTACCAAAAGAAGCAGCCGTCAACAGCCACATAATCAATCTGCTGCGAAGCTGGTGCTGGTCTCCAACTTATTTGATACAAAGGACAGTGGAAACAATAGGAAAGTTTGCAGGAGTGTAGTAAATAACTCTAATGCTTTGAATTGCAAAGGGTAAGCAGCCTACCAAAAGGATTTATCAAAGTCATACTGGGGGAAAGAAACATCACCAAACAGAACAGTGCAAGCCAGATGCTTGGAGATTAAATGGGGTCAAAAATGCAACCCTAATTTTCATAACATCCTCATAAAAATTCACAGGAAACTCCTTTCTGAATCTGTTATGGAAGAGATTTTTCTAAAAGTTAAAGGGGAGCTGCAGAGTGAGATTATACTGAATAAGGTCAGAATTACAGAGGAAGGGAAAAATAACCTATTCATTAAATAAAACTAAGAACATAAAAATCAATACAGAACAATGGCTGAAAGTAGCTGACAGTTATGTCTAGACTTGTGAGATCAGATCTACATCTTTCAGTTTGCACTTGTGTTGAAGGTTCAGATCAGAGTCAGATCTTTAACCCCTTCAATGAAAGAACCGGAATTATTGCATAAAAGGGAACCAACATATGTGACTTTTGTGAACTCCCTATACTTACCCCTACATATAAACAAAATAAAATAAAACAAAATAAAACAAAATAAATTAATAAAATAAAAGGTTTTTCTTGTATTAGCAGCTCCATTCAACCCTTGTGTCGCTCTGCCTTTATTCCTGCACACCATCTGCTCAGCAAACTGAAATTATAAAATTGAAAATCAGCACTATAGAGATTAAAATGGTTGGTTTTGAGTGTTATTGTTTCAAGCTACTCAGAACCATAGAAAAATGTTTAGCTGTATCAATGATTTTAATATTTTTTTAATCCCAAATTTCAATGAAAGTTCTTAAAAAGAGTTCTTACTTTTTTTACCTGTTACACAATGGGTTGAAAATAAAAAAACAATTCCTTCTACTTTCAAATTCAGAAATATTGGACCAAAATGTTTTTGAAATGCTCCGAGACCTTCCAGTTTGGATTTGTTTTTTTTTCTACATGAGACAGCAAGATTCAATTCAAAATGAATTATTCGCCTCTGAAAAGTCTTATACCATTTAAGATGACCTGTTTCCTGTGTTACCCCAGGAATTTTGAAGCAAGTGCTATTATTTTTTTGCTGTATATGTAATGATAGGAGATGTCACTATTCTTATTTTCTCACTGGGACTAGAGACCATATGATTCAAAATACAGAAAATTAGGTCACCTGAATTTTATCAACAAGGGCTCACAATCAGACTGGTTAGTGGTGCCCATAACTCAATTTCCAGGTGAATTTCTAGCAGTAGAAGCATTGGTAGGACATTGATAAAGTATTTAACCTACAAGATTGCAACTGCATTACTGATAACCTGTATTCTCATAGATCTGTGCACTCTAGTAAATCATAACTGAGTGAGCCAAGAGAGGTGTAATAAATAAGGAATTGAGGGGAGCATGTGCATAGGGGACTGGATCACACTCTGTATATAGATACTGTTCTTCCTCATCCTTCAGTAATAAGTCTCTTCAGTTTATTTAATCTAAACACAGGTGTAAAGAGTTGGGAAAATACATGCACTTCCAACACTGTACTTTTGTATATATATAAACCCAAGCCTAAAGTCCATCGAACATAGTGGAAGATGTCCCAGATTGTTTCTATGGAGTACAGGCTTTAGCAAAAGAAAGGATTGTATTTTGAAGAAAAAATTGAGATTAAATCCACCCACGTGCAAAGGCCAAGATACCAGAAACCTCAAAAAAGTAAATCAAGGCCAGGTTATTCAATATCTCTTAAATATAGTGAATGATGAAGCTCATTAGAAATTAAAGGAAACAGATTTTTTAAGTCCTCATGATGCCCTTTAGCTGCCATTCAAAACGCCATCTGACATTTTCACTTACCACTAACAGTTGCTGACCCAGCAGCACTAGGACAATGCCCAAAGCAATGACAGGCATTTAATTTTCAGGCTTTGATATTGCAAAACAATGCAGCAAAGAGAAATGAAAACTTAACAAATTGGTTGACAATTTTCTTTTAGACTCTTCCCTTTCATTTCTACCATACCAAATTACCTCCTGCTGACTTGCAAAAGAAACACAGTGTAATTAATTTGCTTTAGTGGACAGTGAAAGAATACAGACTGCAAATATGAGAACCATAGCTTTGGAGTATTTTGGCTGACAGTTTAAGCTGTAATTATTATCTGCCAACAATTTGCAGAAAAGTGTAATTTCTAATGCAAATGAATTCTTGGAAGAATAGACAATGAAATTTTAAACAAGTGAAAACCAGCCACATCTGAACATACTGGCCATACTCTTTCTGTAAACAGAAAATTTAATAAGTTGATACGTTGATAGGACATGCGGTATAAATAAACTGTGCATAGGAGTGACTACACAATGCAATTTATTTCCATCGATGATTAAAATAATCTACCATACTTATAAAGGTCCAGGAACAAATTTTCTTCTGTATTTCAGGAGAAAAGTAATTTTTAAATAAGACTGCAACTGAAGCACAAGTTGCAACTCCAAAACATTCAAAGCCACTATGGTTGTAGAGCATGGTTATGTTTTGTGTTCCTACAGCCTACGAGTGAGTCTATAATCAAGGCTGCCCTATGCAAACATGGTCCGTGTATCAAATATACGGTTAGTCTAACACGTCTGCAAGTCATCAGACCTAGTGCACACGTGCTGCATACACTGTTCGTGATCAGACCGCCTGGTCTGTTGAGATATGTTGGATTCATATGCATGCTTGATGTTACTCTATGGTACATGCACATAAAGGCTGGAGTACTAGAAGCACTTTCTCTGTCAGCAGAGTTGACTTGGGGTTTCTCTACCAGCACTCATCTCCATACAGTAACAATTCAGTGCCCTATGTTCTGCCATAGCAACTATTTGCAATTGCAACAGTTTCAGCTAAAGGTAAGACATAGCCCTCTTGGGTTCCTATAATAAATCCAGATTGAAATACTTACACATATGCTGTGCAACACCTGTGCAGCCAGCTCAACACCTTGAAAACATCATGTCAGACCTACTGTATGGAGTATAATTGTTGTGCACGTGAGGAATGGAGCAAATCTGTGTGCGCAGGGAAAAAATATACAGAGCTTTGGAGCAGGTCAGATGCTTCCTGAAAGACTTGACTTACTGAGTGAGTGCAGTCTGAATTGAAAGCACATGTGTGGTAGGGCAGGTCTGCCCAAAACTTCCGGAAAGTGTCAGATCTCTTGCAGGCAGACAGCAACTGCATAGCGTGTGTGCCCTTACTCAAGCATTTCTTGAAAGAACCAGCTTAATGCAACTGCTGCGGGGGGGACGGTCACTGGTGCTCCAGTTGGCCTACTGTGTTACCAGAAATCATGGATAAATGTTTGAATATGGCAAAATCTTTGAAGCTAAAGTTTTTATCCAGAACAAGGAAAATTTGGAGGTGTGGTATCCCATATTTCTGATTTAGTAAACTCCGGTGTGAGTAATTGTTTCCCAGTTGAAATTCTTGAGTCACTGTAATGACTATAATGTTAAAACATGTCAATTGTACCTAGTCTGACACATGGCTGAAGTACAACAAGCTAAACATTCCCATGCTGGAATTGTGAGATAATGTACACATATACAACATGGACAATATTTCTTATAACTGTGGGATACTTCTTCTTTCTCCCTGTACCCTTTGTTGCGCTCCCACTGCAGCATAAAGGAAGCGTTATCACTCCTCCTCCTCCTCCTCCTCTTGCTACAGAAGCTTTGCCATAAAATTGCTTATTTAATTCAGGACAATACGATTGACTTTCTCTTTTTTGCAAAAAAGACAGCTTATTGTAAGATGAACATGGCGTGCCAGGGAAAAGAGTCCACAGACATTATGACTTAAGTTTAAAAGCTGGTACAAATTAATTATTCTTCTCAAAGCTCAAACTTCTTGAAAAGAGGTTTCCTTTGACAGTCATCCCTAAACCTAAAAACTTGGCTGCAGATACCACCAGTTTTCAGTCCTTTCCACACAATACACTTTTGTCTGTGAAGCAACTAGAAATGCAACTTTGAACCTATCATATGCACAGAGGAAAGAAAGAGATGATAAACTCACTATTTGTGCTAAATTCATTTTGCCTAATGTGATATTTTAGTGCTAAAATACAACTGGAATGATGGTCTCGCAGATAAAATTAGAAACCTGATACTACACTTGCTAAGTAATTTGCTATACCTGCACATTCAACTCACCCACTTAAAACTTTGGTGGTGCTTATTGTCACATTGAAGGTAGGTGGGCTCAGATCTCAAGCAGTGGTTGAGCGTAAGAAATAACTAAGCACACAGATGGAGAAGCAGTGTGGAATACTGGATAACATGCTGGGTTTGGGAGTGAGGAGACTTCGTTTCTATTCTTGTTATATGACCGTGACCAAGTCGCTTCCTGTTTCTCTGACCCCTTCCACCCTCATCCATCATCTGTCTGCACAGCAAGCTTTCTTTCTTACATGCAAAACCTAATAAAATAGGGCCTGTAGGTCATCCTGTAACACAAATAATATCTGTACAATGCTTCTTGCCTATGTTTATTAAGACATGTTCCCTCAATGGTATTTTATGTTTATGATTCAAGAGATGGAAACATGTAACGGTCAAACTCACAGAAGAGTTATCCTAGAATTCTTATCCTAGTCCCCAACAGCAAAACAGTCTTACAAATACGTGAACCATTAATGATGCCAAAGTCTTTTTGTTTCCTTTGTACTCTGTAAATCTTCTAGTACATATCAGAAACAAATACTTTTTCAAGCACCAGTTAATTTAATTATTAAAGTGTGTGGAAATGTTTGTCTCTGGCAGTGAATCTCACTACTCTATCTGTCTACTATTCTTTACCCATTTTTAACCCCACAATTTCATATATTGTTCTGTTTCACATAGGGTTTTATTTTTATGGAAAAGGCAATCAAGGATTACTGGTACTTGAGAGTCTAATTTTCTCAAACATTTTGTAACTTTTATCAACAATGTGAAAATGGAACAGAAGTTATGTTCAAAGTTAATAAAGTGAATACAGTGAATAAAGACTGATGCAAAAATTGTATTACTGCTTCCTAAAAAATCTGAACAATAAGAAAAATGGGGAAAAGAGTATGAAAGAGAATTGGAGCTTTTTCACCATTATCTGAGGACCAAAAATGTAGGTTTTTTACACACACGCTTAACTACCAACTGCCATACAGTCTTTTTTGAGCTACATGCCAGCTCTGATCAAACTGTAATACAGCATGGATAACAGCTGGCAAATGTAACACACACTCCCTGGTTAAAGTTCATGTCATCAGCAGAGTAAAATGCATAGCGCTAAACCCCAAAATGTGTTTAGCATTCTGGTATTAACCCTGGAAGGCATTAAGCACATGATTTTCTTTAACCCCTCAGAAGTCTAAGTAGTTCCGCTGAAAACAATGGGACCACTTAAGTACTAAAAATTAAGTGGAAACTCATATAGACTGCTGGATTGGGACCGACACACTTTGCAGATCTAACCACTAATTCATAGTCTTGTTTTCAGTTGAGTGCATTTAGATCACCCAGCTCTGTACAGGGCTTGATACAACAACCTACAGGTAACTACAGAAGCACTAGTTCTGTGAAGGGTAAATAACGTTGCTACAAGTAGACTGGATCAATTCTCATGACGGGTTAGACTTCAGGTAGGACTAGTTACGTCAATCTTGCCTATATCTCTGATATTTTTTGTTCAGATAGATACATTCTCTCTCTCACTAATCTTATACCTGAAATAAAATAATCATAATAAAATTATAATTTATCCTAAAATTGACCACTTAATACTCCATTCAAGCAAATGTCATGGTTGGAAATCTCATAACAGAATCTCTTTTTAAAACATAGTCTCTTTAGAACATAAGACTATTTTACATGTTTACATTTAAGAAGTAGAAAATAAAGCTCAGCACAGCCATTTAATGGGAACAATCTTAAGGCTTGTCCACACAGGAAGTTAAGCTAAATTAGCTGAAAGGTGTGAATTTAAAGTGCATTAAGGTAAAGTGAACTACAGTCACTTTACTTCTGAATGAGAACATTCACACCAAGCTTTAATGTGCTTTAACTAATATACTTTAAAATCATATCTTTAGTTAATTTGTCTTAACTTCCTGTGCAAACAACTCCTCTCTAGCACTTACTGAGAGCCACAATATAGATTGATGTGGGTATATTTATAAATATGCCTATTAACCTTAAGACTCTGAGTCAATAAAATTCGGGATGTTAAATAAAAATAAGAAATATGTCCTTGCATGAACTTCCTAGTGCAATGAGAGTGCAAACAGTCCTAGTGTTCCTACTGCAAACATATAATTAATTCAGCCCTAATTTGTATAAAAGTATATTAAATACTCAGAGCCCGATAAAACAAAAAGCACTTGTGTTTTGTAACTGACTATATTATGAATTTATTCCTGAAACAAATGAAATGTAAATAACTAGAAAAGATAGCTATGATTTATTTAGATACAGCACGTGTATTAAGATTCATCAAGAAGGGCTAAATAGAAAGGACTTGTATTTGAATTCTCTTTAAAAAAAGCAAGGAAAAAAGGCTCTAAAATTCTTTCTTTTCTGAGAGATGTCTGGAAGTCATGGTTATAAAGGACGCCTCAAATTATCCAGAGGGAGCAAAACAAGACGTTGCCTCAGATAACCTGCAAAATCAATCCTAACTGTGTTTTTCCTGCCACTGCTCAAGTTCAAAAAAGCTTTTCAGAAGCAGCTCTTGTAGAGAGCAGAGATATGCTTAACACCCCATGTATATTTACAGAGTGACTTAGTGCTCTGACAAACCAAGGAACAATGGTCTGGCATAACAACCAGTGTTCAAAGACTGCTGTTGTGCTCTACAGACCAACACATTGACTTCAGCTACCAGGAGTCTAACTTGGGGAAAAAAAAAGATGCCCTTTGCAAGAGCAGGGAAAAAATCTGTTTTTGCAACCAAGCTGGCAGACTGACATTGTGTGTCCTCAGCACACAGGCAACCCTGGATGCAGCCCCACATGTTCTCAAGGTTACACAGAAGTCTCTCGATTCCCCATTAGCTAGCATCTAAGTCCTTCCTCGCTCTTCGAAAGCTGATGAATTGCACACATTTAGTTCAAAAGGGATAATGCAGTAGTGCTGAGACCTTCTTTTTTTTTACTGATGACTTAGAGAATGGGATAGTGGACCATGAAAAAGATTCTCTTTAAAAAGAGCACTGCTAAAATAACAGCACTGATGGCTGCTAAAGCATAGACTTTTTATGAAAAAAAATATGCTGTTCAGCATACACCACCTTTTTTAGTCTATCAGTTCACAAAAAGCTTGACCTGATTCAAGCACTAGATGTTGTGATTGACTAGGCTACAACAGGATAGAGATAAAAAGATATCTAGCAGATGATATATAAATATATATTTGCATCAGCTTTCAAAAATATTTTGAAATGCTGAGTATTCACAGAAAAGTTATTTTAGTTAGTTAACAGAGGAACTCCATCAGTTAAAAGCTTCATTAAGTGCATTGGTAATTTTGCTTTTATAATTTTACACAGTAACACAAACTAAGAGTATTTTATTAACACAGGTTGCAAAATGTAAGAGACTGCCCTTGCTCAGGCATCCTAGTGCTGCGTACTGCACATTACAACACACACTTAGCAATGACAACATCCAGGTCTGTCTGATAGCTTTTTCTGAGTGCAGACTATTGCTTGGACAACCCACAGCCTTATGCTTTCAATCTCAGTTACAGCCACAATCCTTTTTTTAGTTCCTCATGTTTTCTGACTTCACCTAACTGGGCAGCCCATGCACTATTTTTGAGCACTCAGTACTAATACAGCCTCTGGATGGGTTTCCCATAGCTCGATAGTCTGCATTTTGTGCTGCCGGAGCTTTTAAATCATGCTTCATTTTCATGATGAAAGGCAGTCACAAACTTAAACTCTTGTACATAAACCAGAAAGGCTAACCATTAGGTTAAGAGTCACAGTCAAAGGCAGTAAGAATGTGTGTGGCAAAATTGAGCAATTTGTCGCATAGCCCCTGTTTGTGTGGTATCTTACTCCTCTGACATCTCACTCGGTACCTTCCCTTCATTTCCAACATGTTCTCTTCGAAGCCCTTAATTCTGTTTTATGTCATCGAATAAGTCCAGGAGAAACAGCTGTTGTTGCTTTTGCCAACACTATAGCACATGTAGATTCCCTTTAGGGGGTGGCCTCTTGGTGTTTTCCCTGGGCAGCGGGCACTCACTGAGTTGAGCTAACCAGATAGTTCAAGGTTATAAGTGAAAATGTGTGGTCATTTTCTGTTTGTGCAACAACACTACATAGGCTTAAACTTTTGGGGTCCCATCATCTTTCTTGTAATTTCCCCCAAATCAGACTGTCGTTTTATACTCTCAGCCCTTTAGTACCATGCTCATCGCAAGAGCCTTTAAACGTGATTTTCACTAGTGTGATAAGCAAGAAACAGCTCCCATCTCTGATGCTGTTTGCTATGCCCTTCTCTTCCCCTTCTTTGTAGCTTCTGGACTGGGGAAGTTTGCATTTCACTTTTTAATTATTCCCCCCATCCCTGAAGTTAACACCTGAACTTAACATTACTATCTACAAGAATTGAAAGGTGGGAGCTGTCTTCTACAGGAGATCCAGATCCTGCTTGGACCTTGACTTGGTGGAAGAGGGACAGTTTTCTCTTTTGCCCAGCCATATAAGTCAGGGACATAATTTAATCTGTAGAAAGCTGTGCATCAATCTTTGTTATCCCAGATATCACATTCTAGAAATACAGAAACACCTTAAAACAGCAAAAACATGAAAAGAAAACGCACCTGAGGCAGGCAGATGTGTCTAATTCATACCATCAAGTTATGAGCTAAAACTTTAACTTCAGTGATTATGCCTGAGACATTTAAATGGTTTTAAATTATAAGTCTAGCAGAAGTATTTTTCTAATAATAAGCCATTAATTCTGGCAGTTGCAGACTGTCTGAATCTAGGTGTATAAACTGTAGCTGCATCAATCAGTGCTGTGTGTCTGGCTATTTCAGGCATTCCTTGTTAGTGTAAAGAAAGAACAGTTTGTCCACCAAGCACAACAGCAGCTGAGATTCCCGTTGATTGATAACTAAATGTGCCGTAGTGAAAATATATTCGGATAGAGCTGAAGAAGCAGGCACAGCAAAGACGTAATGGGGGCGGAGGAAGGAGAGATGAAATTGGCCACAACAGGAAATTCCTTCTCATGAGTCTTCCAACTAGCTGACAAGATGGATTTCATTCCTGCAGGTAACAGTGCCTTTATATTTAATCTTCTGCAACATCTGTAACTACGCAAATTCTTCACTACTCTATATGCAAGCTCAATTACAGAAAAATTGTTCTTGCTGTTGAGGACATTTCTCCACTGTATGTTAGTAGTGTTTCACATACAGAATCCACTGATGTCAACAAAACTGGTGTGCAAAGAAAGCATATATACAAAGCGAAGTTATTCTGCCACTTGAAAAATCCTTTATTGATCACAATAAGGAAGTTGGAAATTTCTAAAGTCTAAAGTGGTTTATCAAGAGGCTTGTATTATTTACTTCCAGAGAACCAATGATTTTGCTGTTAAAAATTGGCAGAAGTTCCAGATGTCACAGTATTTAAGTTGAAGAACTTTATTTTAAAAGCTTTATAATTCTAGCTAGGAAAGGAATAGTCTCTGCTGTAAACGTCAGTATCAGTGTTATACACAGTGACAGGTAAAAGAACTCATTTTCCAGCTTGGTGAAAAGTCATTTTTTGGGTTCTCAGTCAAATGTCTGTCTGAACTTCCAAGATCTGACAGCCTGAAAAACAAGCTAGAAGTTTCAGAGCAACAGATTTCTACCATTTGCAAACTGTGAAAATCTAGGCTATAAAATTTTGACAAGATTTGGCCCAGATCCTGCTTTTGTAGACCAAGTAGGTCAGCATCACTACAGCAGTTAGTAACACAACATTAGAGTTCCCTATTACATTAGTCTCTTTTCTAACATTCATTCAATTAGTATAGAAAGACTTTTTTCCTCCTATGCAGTAAAATATTAAAGTATGCACTTAAGTTCAAACAGATGCGGTCTTTCTGTCAATGACATAGAAGTTTAAAGTGCAACAAATACTTACCTGAGAGACAGATAATCCTGTAATCAAAATGCCATGCTGTTAGCTCTGTTGGAAGACATAGTGAGGAAGAAACAGTCACCTTGCCTTCGTTTTAGGTATATACATCAGTAGCAAATGTTTCGTTTATTATCAAAGCAATGAGGAAAGCACCTCAGAGTAACTGAGACTGTGGTTAAATTTTGATGTCACCTACCTCCACTGAGGTGAGTTTGGGCCCCCATTTTTGACACCTGGGCTAAGTGGTGTAAATAACTTCTGTAGTGAAAGTCAATTACAATCCAAAGGGCTGAACCATGAATTCACAGGTATATCTGAAAACAAATTCGGAAGAATCTTTTCACCCTTACATTTTATAAAATGCAGATTTCTTGATAATGCTTGAAGATTTTAGATACAGTTAAAAAAGATGCTTGAAAGCATGAGTTCTTCTTTATGAGTGGAAATTCACACAGCCATTTTGGCACAATTAATTAATCTGCTTATATTTAGGCACAGGGTGAAATATTTTGGTCAGCTGATACATGAAAGGGGAAGAGCTTTAAATACAACATCAGGGATGTTATTTTTAAATTTTTTTGTGGTAATAGCCAGATTCAGAGCTCAGCTTTTCAAGGGAGAAAACCATATTGAAATAGTTTTTGCCCTGAAAGTGAAAAGGCCAGTAGGAACATTCCCCAACCAAGACAGCTTATTTACAGATGACAGTCAAGCTTTTGTTATTATTCCAGTTCGTGACTTTGTGTTTTTCTCATTTTCTTCTTTCAAGTTCTCTGGCATTATCTGCTCTAATCAGTTGTAAAAAGCAAAAAATAAAATGATGTGGCAGAGGTTTATGCTCTTGAGAAATCAGCCTCCTGGAGTGACTTCCAAATTAAGAAAATACATTTTTTGTTTCTTCTTTTTCTTGGCAATTTCCATGTAAACTAAAAAGATACCATTCCCCATCACATCAAGCCACATCATTCTTGGAAAAAGAACCACAACATTCATTTATACAAAAGAACTTGTCTGGAACAAACTAGGAATGAAAATCAGATTTATTCTTATTTCTTTATGAGTTTGTTGCGTGACCTAATGAAGGGGCACTACCCCATTCCTGGTGAACAGAGTTAACTCCAAGTTAGCTTTTCTCTTCAACAAGAAGTGCTGCAAAGAGATTTCCAAGGAGATGGAGCTGGCGATAACTACAGGGACGCTCAGGTTGACACACTATGTAGAAGCTGCTAGTAGTTGTAATAGTGTGGTAGCATTTATGAGTCATGGATTAATGTCACCTGATGATATGGAACCCATCTATGAAGTGCATGTTTCCCTGCTCCAGTGAAAGACATGTCCCCATAGAACTTTTTTAGATAAGAAGATAAAAAATGGATGTTGGCCCATCTGTCTTGCCTAACTGGGGAAGAGGGGTAGAAAGATCCCTTTGTCTTCACTTCACTCAGAGGACTGGTAACAAGTCTAGTCTATTTTGTTATTTCCCTTTTTCTCCTCTGTCTTGATGTTTCAGATTTTGCAATGAAAAGCATTCTGTTGTCCTTTGCTAGAACAACTTTTGTCTTGCAATATTAATCTTGCTTGGTGCAGAAGCAGGCGCAGGTGAATAAGACCTCTTTTGCTCTGTTCACTGGAGGTGGGGAATCCAGATAAACCTGCGCAGTATGAACAGGCAAACCTGTTATGTCTGTGACCAGGACACATTTGTGAGACTGTGTGTTTCCTGCCAGCTGGCAAGGATCACTGAAGACGGATGTTACTAGGTGCTCAAATTTGGGGAGAAACATCTCACTTTGCAAAAATATACTACTGTCCCGTTGCCAAAAGTCAGACCAGGAAATGACCTATATATTTCACTGTTGTTCAAAAGCCAAGATTTTGCAAAGGAGCCTATGAGATTTAATAGTCGAAGTTCCCATTAAAGGTTTCAGATTGCTGTGTTTCATCATTAAATTTCAAAATCGAAAGCAAAATAAAATTTCAAAGGGAAAGGTAACACTGTGTTTATGAAAAGATCAGATTGTAACAGTTTTAAAATGAAGACATGCTCAGGTGCCTGGCTTACGTGAGCCATTTTTTGTCTTTGTGTTTCTAGTTACAGTGAAGGCATTTAACCAAGGCAGAAAACATGGCTGTGGGGCCTTTAGTCCCACTCCTATACCAACAGCGCATAACTGAGGGCCAAATGTTTCAGTACACCAAGACAGAATTACATAAAAAAATCTTCTTCACCTTTCCCATACACAGGGGCCACATTTAATTTTCACTGGGGTTAGCAAATAATTTATTTTTATCACTTCTTCCTAACCTGTCTGACCAAATATGCCACATAAAAGCCCCCCCTATGCACTATCAAGCAGACTAGGAGAAACTAGGTAAAAATAGTATTTCATTTTTAAACCTCCTATACAGATTAGTCAGATGCAAACTGGGGTGGTCTGTCTGCCACCAGTGATTGTCTTACAGAACGTGAAAACAAACCCACAAAGTTGCTGACAATCTATTTTTATATTTCTACCCATACAAGTTTGGTTATGGCTTCTCTAAGGATGCATAGCTGTCCTCGTTTGAACTTGTAGGAGATCACAGTATCCCCTTTTATGGATTGTGTTTCCTTTATATTCAGCCAGATGGAAACTTGGGTTTTTTTCCAGCTTTGCAGTCTGGATTGCAAGCTGGGGTTTGCTCTGCTTCTGTCTGTTCGTTTATTACCTTGTCATTTTTCCTTGCATTTGTCTACCCAGGAAATTACTGCAAATAACACTGGGACATAAATTTACAGCATACCGATTACTTTGCAGTAATTCCCTGTTTTAATCCCCTTACCATATCCCAAATCCTTAGAAAGTGGACTAAACTGTCTTGTACTTACTGAGTGTTCGAAGTGACCACACGGAGTTTTCGCACGTGCTAATACATATAATCTGACACCCTAGCTTCCTTCACAGCAATTTTTCTATTAGCTATTAACTATTTTAGGTGACATTTCAAAAATATCTCGAAACAGTTATATTATATGTCTGCTGCTGCCTGGTTTTGCATGTTAATAATCCAGTTCTTCCTGCACAAATCTCAGAGTCCGTCCAACCTTTAAATCAAAAAATGAAGTGACTCCCAATAAGGACAGATTTCTAAAAGCCACTGTTTTAAAATACTTTTTGTTCAGAAGAACAAGCTCTTATTTTTTTAAAATGTCTGCTGAACTCTCAACACTCAGTGTTCTCTCACACATAGAGAACCTTGTCACCTATATGGTGGAAGCCATTATTAGTGTCTACAGTAAGACACTATAAGAACTTACAAAAGCTATCCATTCCTGTTTCATATTTAACCAAAGAACAGGAAACCATTAATGATGAATTCCACCTGTAGAATCATGTACAAACTATTCATGTTTCATTATGGAAAGGAAATAATTCATCTGATTTAACCTACACTTCTAACCCTGAATATATTTTTTTTAGTCTGCAAGAATTTCCTTAGTCACACCAGAAAGACAAGCACAGCAGAAGATTCCAGTAAATCTTTGCACACAACCAAGGTGTCTCTCTCTCCAACCTTCCATACTTACCAAACATGATGCACATTCTGTGTTGTAGCACTCAACTATTAAAAATTGACAACACAAATTTAGTAAAACTAAAAACTTCCACCCACTGTGAACTGGACCAACAGTTAATAAATTTTTTTTTCAACTCTACAAAACAGAGAAGTATGAACAGAAACCAGAACTTCCAGAAGGGAGACAAAGTCTGGATTTTAAGAAAATGACTCTTATTCTTGCAATATGGAAGCACGAAGAAAATAAGAGAATGCTTTGAGAGCAAAGACTGAGTTACGATCTGTGGAGATACCTAATGTTACAGATTTTGGATTAGGGAAGGAATATACATTAAAGAATAATTAAACTTTTTCAAAATAAAACAATTTTGTAATACATGGAAACATGGCACACATTTTTGTCATTTGTTATCATACTGGTGTTACATTTCATTTCTTGGGGGGAACAGAGGTTAATAACTCCAATTGAGAAGAATATTGTTGGCAAGCTTAAGGACACAAACCAGTTATTCTGTACCCAGTACAGCAGCCAGCATGACACATTTCTACCATGATCTGCAGTTGGTTAGCTCTAAAACATCTAATTAAAGCAATTATTCCAGACTTTAATTGTTTATTTTTACTACAATCGCATCAAGAGGCCCCTGCTGAAACTGGGACAATTAGCAAGAGAGAATAGTTTCCTTTTCAAGCTTTCAGTATAAAAGTGGGCACTTTGAAAGATCTATGGTACATTACGTATTTTATTGCTAACATGCATAAATCAATCAGTGTCCTGAAAGCAGTAGTCTTTAACTCATTGATTTAAACCTAGAAAGCCCAATCGGCACACTTAGGTGTATATATAGCTGATTTTGATGAGGTAAGACCCACAGGTAGATGTTTGCAAGAGTAAGGTCTGAGACATAAAATTATACAGAGTTTGCTGGGTTTACAGCTAAATACACTTTATGTCAACAACTTAAATATGAAGTCTAAAACATCACCTTTTTCAATAGCAATATTAATCTCAGCAAAAGTTTTCAAAGGAAAAAAAATCACACACAACAATGACTACACTTATTCTCAACACACAGTTTCTCAGTATTGCACTAAAGCAGTGCATTACTATCACCTTTCTTCTCTCTACAGATTCCTGCAGGGGAGTTTAAATCATTTTAAAATTCACTATTAATCATCCTCATTAAAAGCATGCCATAAACCTGGACAGAGGTTCATAACAAAATAGCAGAGACAGAGAACTAATTAATATCTATAAATAATGTTTAGCTGGAAGATACGAAGATTGTATAAAACCACGTATTCGCTGAGCCACCTCTGCTTGCAAAGGCACGCTGTACTCTGTGACTGGGTAGCCAGGTAGGCTAGGAGGCAATAGGCTAAAATACTTTTACTTTTCCGGTTACCATCCTCCTATGGCAGCTCTCCTCTCTCTATCCCAATTCCTTCTTTGTTTCTTGAATGATGAACCTAAATATAATCCTAACTGGCACTATAATCAGACAGTGGGTACTGACAATGCTTAGTGTAAATAGTACTGCTTTCACAGCTTTACTACTGCATACTGTGGGCTAAAATAAATAGCCGTATGAACACAACAGCAGATATCACTTGGAGAAATGCTTTTGCCTTGTGTTTTGTTCCCTTAAATAGAAAATAGCAAAGAATTACTGTTGTTCAACAGGGACAATAATGAGAGAGGATAGGAGCTGTCTGGAGCAATGGTTATCACCAACCTGCAGACAAGCACGGACAAAATGAAAGAAATTTCAACTCCTCAAACCAATCTTTCCCTTCACTGTGTTTTTCTCTTACATTGCTCAGAATCTGGTATGCTCTCCAAAACTTCATCTTCCTATCCTAGAGGCCTAAAACATCATGCCTGTAGCATGACACGATGTAAAAATACATGCCTCACTGCATGACATAAAATGTTGCAACTCTCAGCCTCTTACTATCTAAATGAAACGGAGTTATTTTTTAATGTACTGCTCCAAGGAACAATTCTTTAGCTAATATAAACTGTAGTAGTTCAACTGAATTTGGTAGTGAAGAAACATGTCACAACTGAGGCTCTATCCTTACCCCTGTGAACACTCAGACTGCACACTTTCTGTCCTAAGTGCTCAAAATAGATACAGATAATGAGATACAAAATATACTTTACATAAGAATATCCTGGAAAGCAGTGAACATGTAGCTATTATGACATTTTTTTTTAATCCCAAATTGACCACAATGGTCCAGTTCAGACATCATCGGTCTAAGACATATAGCACTGTTTTAGAAATCTGAAGAAACCTTTAAATAGACATCATAGAGACATTCAGTTGCTCAATGATGTCACAGAGTTTCTTTGTACACAGAACTGCAGTGAAAAGCAATCAGATTATACAAAGGGAATTATACAATCGAAGTCACTTCTAACATAAGCAACATTAACTAATTAGATGTTATTTTATAATATATCAGCCCGGTTAGTTTTCAAAAGCCCTAACAACCATCATCTGGTTGACATTCCAACTCAAACAGAGTAAAATCCAATGTCAGTTATTTTTAAAGCACAACTTTCTGGCTATATATTAAATAAAAATTGAATTATTACCTTCACTTGTGAGCCAAAAAGTATTGTCACACCAGACAGAATCCAATAAAAATGACCAGTTCTTCTTCATATCCTTTTGCAATGACCATAGATCAAATTTTCCATATATAAAATGCTGAGTGAAATATATACTTTTCAAGAGGTACAAATAGCTAAATGGCAACTCTAACTCAACATTAACTTCTCAACAAATTTGATACGCTTCATTATAATAACTTCTGAAATACAGTCATAATTTTAAATGTTATTACAGAAACTTCCCCAAGCACTATAACCACACGTTCAGTGAAATATTTCAAACTTTTTGCCTTTGCTTTTCAAAAGTGCACTGACTGCATATGTCAACTTCCACAACATATTATTTTAGTCTTTAAAATGTTGGACCTGAAATTTCTATCTATTTCACGTGACAATCTGACTGATCTAAAACTTAGTTTGCTACAAAAAACATCGTGTTTCAGTCTGAGTATCATCTACTCTCCTTTTCCAAAAGAATTGTTACTCCCCTGGTGATGCATGATAGCTATTGTATAATCTTGCACAGCCCGAAAAAGAGGCTATAGAATCCAGCCTATACAAGCAAAGATTTATGAAGTGGCAAATATTTGCTTGAGACAATTGCTGACCTCAAAGGAACATCTTCAGGAGACCAGGCATGCTGAGCGTTGCTATATGATTCACACAAGGATTAGCTCTGAACAAAAGCTGCAGCAACTTTGTATTTAGAAGAAACTTGGATTCAGGTACATCTTCTCAGCTTGACTCCATGTGAAATTTAAATCCAAAGATCATTAATTTCAACATTGTCAGGATGCAAAAGGAAAAGGAGACATTAGCCTTAAAAGATTTAGAAAAGGGTGTTTTAGGATCCCTCTGCAGATTTCTATCTTTCTCAGCTCGCCATCTGCCTTAAGGCAGGAAACTAACCCTGAACTCAGAGGCATTGTATATGCATTTCTGATGTGTTTCTGGGGAAGGCAAGTTTAGACATCAACTTTAAGCTCATACTGAACTTCCAGACCTTCTCCAAAACGCACTCCAAACTCTCAAGGTTTATTACTATAGAACGAACCTAATCTGAATCACACATGAGATGATCCTTAACACAGGCTTGAAGATGACACAAAAGCAGGCTACAAAAACAGCAAAGGACTTTTTCAGGTCTTGGGTTTACCTTTTTTAGATCAAAGAGAAATATTTCTAGAGACAGAGAAATGAAATGAAAAACCACAGCTATTGTTTATTTTGAAGATCCTCCTGCTTAGTTTTTCCTACAACTATACCAGGCAATAGACTAGAGTCTGCAGGATGGTCCGAAAACATCTATTACAATTCCAAATAACTTCTGTATAGCAGATTCTATAAACACACATTTATGTGCTTTTTCATAATAGTGCTAAAAGAGTAGAGAGAGAAGGGAAAATAAAGATTCCTTTTTATCCACTGAGTGGGAGAATAAAAGAAAGGAAGTATGAAAAATAAACACCTACGAACAAAAACTGATACAGAAGTTAAATCAACTTGTCATAGGAAGAGGAGAAAACAGCTCCACAAATCCCATGGCTAAAGAATTAATAGAAGCAGGTGATTAAAAATGAGGGCATAAGGAAAGTATACCAGTTCTCCGTAAGGCTGTCCATTAATACCCTATTGATAACATTCAAGTAGAGAGAAGAAACATTAATCTAAGTCTTCTCATATGTATGACATCTGTGAATTTGAAAAGGCTTTGAGACGAGGCTTGTTTATCCAAACTCCTTGCTGAACTCTTTCAGATGCCCCACCTACTTTTGCACTTTCAAAGATGTATGTGCGCTGCTCGTTGCCATTAACTTTTTAAGCACATCGCATTGTTATTTTCACATCTTAATTGCTGGGGAATATGTTTTTTTCAGAGAAATAGATCTTTGGGCTAGAACACTTTCCAGTTGTTTATTCAGTACAGTTTATACTACATCAATTATGCCTTCACATCAAGCTAACATAATGGGATTACAGCAAATTTTGTCATAAATGAGCTAGCAAGGACGATGCTAGCAATGAAGACATGAAGGCACTAGATTTAGTTCACCTTAGAAACTAGAGTGCTCTCATGTGTCCTTGGAGAGTTTGTCTTCTCATCAACCTGGAAGAAGCTAAACCCATCGGTGCAGCGTTTTTACAGCTGCTGTTACCTATGTCAGTAGGAGCACACTAGCTTATGCTACAGTAAGATTTTTGTATTTGGCTCAGTGACGCAACATGACTAAATGGGATGCTGGGGCAATAAAAGATTTGGGGCACTTGGTCTGCTTTCAAGGCCTCCATCTATAAAAGTAAGTAGCTGGACAGTTAGTCCCATGGGCTAATTGGCATTTGACCCACATGCATCTCTTTAGCTACATTACAAAGTTTGCCATGTAGACATATCCAGAGTCAGGACTTAAATGACACAGGATAAAGACTCTAGCCACTTTGCTGAATAACAGCTACAGACTGTATATGGTCACTGCTTCTGGCTTCTTAAATCCTTTAAGGCTCTCTGAAAATGCCAGACCAGTTCCAGGACTGGAAACAGCTCCAGAAGAGCCATTCACAATTCCTAGCTTTTCTGGCTCTTCCCACAAAAGATGCTGAAAAGTCTTTACAGAAGAGCATGCCCACTGTCTACCTTCATGCAATACTAATGTCTTTTAACAATGGATCAGATGGGTGATAAAAAGCTGCTGGGGTAGTATCACACCAGACTATTACACCAGTCCTGTTTTCAGGGCTACAATATAAAAAGCCACAATCCATGCACAAGCTAATATATTATTTGCTTTTTAGCCAGAGATATCTTGGAGGAGTTATACCTGCTGATATTTTAATGAATAAATCAGACTGAAAAGAGAATTACTCACATTATAAGCCTTGCCTTTTACTTGGTGTTGAAAAAACATATAGTATATAAAAATGGTAAGATCCAGAAATTTGATATGTGTGAGATTATCCTTCTTGTTAAAAGCATGAAACTTCTCCAACTTCTTGGCTGCCAGTCACATCAATAAGCTTCTCATAACTCTTCCTATAGGTCAATCATCATCCATTTCTTTAATCTTTAAGACTAACATCCACTTTTTCTTCCGTTTCAGCTTAGTCTACATATGTGTCCTATATGTGAAGAATCAAGAAATTGAAATAGGTGTTGGTATCAATCTAATCCACTTCTCCTACATTAGATCTTTGCTTCTTGTTCTAAGATATGTAGCACTTCTGTAGATTATTAGAATTCTTGTGATTTACTTAATTTCTGGATGAAGTGGTCCCTTAGTGTTACTTCCGTGTCTCCAGTTTCTGGGGAGGCTTCATTTACATTTGCAGTGCACTTCAAATGCTTGGATGAAAGGCACAGTATAACTACTGCTAATAACAGTACAAACTTATTAAATCTGAAGTAACTTAAAGTGTTCTCAGTGGTTTATTCATACAAAATCTCTAACAGCAGGCCTGACAAAAGGACTGATGTTTTTGTTCATCTGAATAAACTCTTCCCAAGAAGATAGGGTAAATGTCAAACAAAGGAAAACCACAGAACTAGATGCCAAAAGGGGACAGGGGAAGTAATCAAGAAGATTAATCTGCAATTACTTAAAATCTTTGCTAAAAAAAACCTAAAAGCAGGATTTTCATCACATATTACAAAATATACATACTGAGTTGTAATTTGGAACTCAAATGCTGCCTACTAAATGTAAAATATTTTAATCCCATACCTTAGCTAGTATCACTGATTCATACAGTAGTATTGTTTGAAGTAGAGCATAAAAGGATGGAAATATAACCACAGAGAGAAAAGGGCAACAATTAATTTCAATTACATTACTTTATCGCCTTCATCTTTATTCAGGTGCAAAAGCTAGCATTATTCACAAAGGTGCAAACATAGCAATTTTTCTTAATTTGAATTGGAGCTAAGAGACAAATCGACAATTACCATGCAAAAGGGAGTATTAGGACTGTTTGAACCTGTGATTATCCAGGAAAAGCTCTGTGGTACTGGGTGCTGTACAAGCACATAGCAAGTGATACGTACAAGCAATAGGAAGACTAAGAACTACATTATTGACATGACTATGGATAGCTGATGCATGATACTTCTGCAGCTGCTCTGCGCATGTAGTTACCAACGACTATTTTTTCCTGCAGTAATCACATTTGAAATAAGAGCAACTAAGTTGCCCGTAGTGGTAAATGCATTCACTGCGACATTATGAGACTCGTCTGTAAGAGTGGAATAAAAGGAAGCCTGCATCCAAATGATTAGTATGCAGCACTATTTGTCAAAATATGAACTCAAATGCCTGAATTTTAATTCAAATGTGATGAAAAATTGTGAACAGAGGAACTTTATACATTAAATTAGGATGAGCTAAGAGACAAATTCGTCCCTTATGCAAGTCCCCCACAAAATAACTGACTTAAAATTGTATTAATTCTCATGTCTTTTTTTAGGTAAAATGACTGCAAACTTATGGAGTTTATACATTAGGCTTTTCCAGCTGAAACTGGCAAGAGCTCTGGTAAAACATAACACTTTAAGGACAGCAAAGCAAGTGTTTATTTCAATACATACGAAGATTAAATTCCATTATTTTATAGTATGCTGGATTTCACTGAAACACAGCTACTATTTTACCAGTGCTATAGCTATTTTGAGGGAAATAAACTGCTGTATTTCTGTTGTTTATACACCAGCATACACAATTTTTTATGCATATGAACATGTATGTACAGACACTACCTGCACATATCTCCTCTTCTGTACCATGAAGAAAAGCGACTAGATCTATCTACAAGGAAGTTAATTGAGTTAAATCTTCATTAAAAGAGCAATACTTTGTCTCTGATTCTGCACACCTTATCATTAACTTCAAAAGCAAATATAATTTTGGCATGCAATACTTTACAGTCCTTTCAAGATCCTCACAGCATATCATCTTCATTTAGTGGATGGGGAAGGAAAAGAGAGATGAGGTGAGATGTTCAGTGCTGTAAAGGAAGTCAGTAGCATACTAAGGACTAGAACCCAGTTGTGCTAATGTTTCCAAACCCTGAAATGCTAAATTCAGGCATACAATCCTACCAGTAAACAAGGTAAGCATCACATTAGTACCCCTGTTTCAAACATACGTGCCTAGTGGGAAGTGCTGGACACTTCTGGTTGCCAGCCAGTAAACTTTCCCCCTCCTCAGCGTGAACTCTGATTGTGTGCCAGTTCACTTACCCATGATTATCATTTTTTCTGTCTGATGAGCGTAGAACAATTGCCTTTCGAGCACTGGTTACCCAGAGCCGGAAGAACCGTTTGCCTCCAGCCCAGCTGTCGGAGTCTCCATGCAAGATGCTGTGCGAAATGTTGAGTTAAAAGAAAACACGAGTAGGGGGAAAAGAGAGCTCTCTGAGAACCTCCACATGGTTTCTGTTGCTAAGGGAACCACTCCCTTTGTCTGCATAGGTTAGGAATGGCTGCTTCGTTTGGAGTCTGTCTCTTAAGTACTGAAAACAGCACAACAATTTCAGGAAAAAAAAAAAAAACCAAACCTACAGAATATCTTATGACCAGAGAAAAACTGAACACCCTAGCAATTCTTACATTAAAACCAGCTGTTAATATTTGATTTGTGCGACTCCAAGGAGACTGTAGAACTCATCTGTGCCATCTGATGGGACGATATACCAGTGCACACAGTTTAGTTATTGTAATAAGCTTTTGGGATCAAGGTAGCTGGTTACAGAAAGATAGATCAAGAAATCAGATCCAGTTTACTACAGCAAATGGAGAGAGATCCATAGAAAGAACTAAAAGCTTTTAATAGGTATTTGTGACAGACTATAGAAAAGAGATGCCTTTATTTCCACAGGCTCCTATAAAAATCCAAGCCGAATCCTTAGTTCTGTTCTCTGTGGCTGCTCTCCCCTGCTGCCTCTCATCCCCCAGGCCCAGCACTGCACTGGCCATGTTCCTGAACCCCAAAATATTTAAGAAACTACATTCTATACAGGCCCATTGGTTTTAGTCCAATTCAGCATATGGAGTTAGGAATCCCTGCTTCATCTTTATCCATCCCTGGTTTTAAGGAATATACCAGAATGTGTACTTCTGGGTAAAGGTGATTTCACTGTGAGTCTGCAGTCCTACAACATGAAGAGCTAATAGAAATTATCATGAAGGTTAGTACATTGGGAACAGAAACAACGCGCGTCTAACGTCAAACTTTTTGTTTGCATTAAGAAAATCAGCCTCCTTATGAAAACATACAGCACAACATGCATTGTACAACTCATATCTCGCTCTCTCTTTCAGGTGACACCAAAACCAGCATCCCAAAATACTGTAAGTGTAATTTTTTTTCTGTGGAATTACTTGTTTCAATACCTTCATATTATGGGGTGGAAATGGTCAAATACTTGAATCCAGATCCAAATTTTCAAGCGTAGATGTATCTAAGCCCCTTAACACATCCAGAGAACAATCAGAAAAAATGTTACATTATTTCTGGACGAACAGACAGAAGTTCAAAATCTTAGATGATGCACTTCTGTATGGAAATCAGATTTTTCTCATTCCACCAGAGAGCAGTTGCGAGCACCTGCAACAATGGAGAGAGGTCAGAACTAGTTCAATCTTACGGTAAAGAGCTGAGCTTCACTTTATGCAAGGTAGTTGCTGAGGAAAGTCAGTGCCAGTGTTCTTCTGTTTTCTGGAAAGTTGAGCTGATTTTTTTTCCCCCTCAGTCAGACTGTTGCTCTTAGAGAACACCAGTGAGATAACAGTATGAGACGCCTTTGCTTATACACCACAGTCCAGCTCTGATTCTTTGACATAAAGGCCTGAAGAATTCAGCTGTCACTTCATTGCACATGTTGAATTGTATTTGCAGCATGATATGTGTTGCACACCCCCCTTCCTTTTTCCTCTCACCCCAATGAGTCAAATAAAGCAGTCAAGATTGCTTGAGGGCCCGAGAGAGGCCCTTCTGCTCTCCCTTGCAAAAAGATTAGGAGATTAGAGAGGGCAACTGAGAGTTCAATTTAGGGACATTAGAAAGCAACCGTTAACATACAGGTTTCTGTTGCATCATTTTTAGCAAGGAACAATTAATATGAAACCAATTTAAAAGCTGGTGATTTTATTAATCTTAAAATTTCCTTTCAGAGGAGTAATTTGTATTGCTCAGTCCTGCTGTGTATGTGTATGTGTATACACAAACACACATTCCATTTTCACGTCCTCATGGATAGACTGATGCCGAGGTGAGTGCAAGCAAAAGATCGTGGGATTCTATGCAGCCACAGTGAGGGAGACAACTTTTAGGACTGAACAAAAGTTTCTGTTAATAAATTCTTTACCCACTTTCTTCTGCTGCTTGCAGCCCATGGAGCCTTCTTCAGTGCTGCTTGCAGCCCATGGAGCCTTCTTCAGTGTTATTACAATGACAAGGGCAGAAGCATTTAGAATATTCAAAGTTAACTCCCAGCATAATAAAAATCTTCAACACCCCAAATTAATGCTTAGTGAGTCTAACAGTGAATTTTATCTAAGCCTTTTACAAATGTTTGTGTACATAATGCTGTCATTAATACAGGAGTATTTTGCTGATCATTCCCATTTTTTCGCATCAGAATAAAAGACATTGGGAGCAATTTCAGATATTACAATTTTATGAAAGAGCCAGGGACAGCATCAATGCAGCCTCCTGCTCTGCTACATGATGTCCCCCACAGAAAGAACAAGTAATGTTTTTTCCCCTTATTTTGACAAAGCAAGATATTTTCTCTGTTGAATAGAAATTTTAGCATCTTATACATGACATTTAACGTTTTCCTGTTATTACAAAAGCAACAGTTTTTTAGCAGACTGGCAGTGACACTCAGACTTGATGACCACAACGCCAATTTACACAGCAGTGGAATGCTTCTCAGGAGCCTTTCTTTGATGAAATAGTAAGAACTTTATCTATTACTATAAATCCCAGCTTCTCAAAAGCTCAGTTGAAAAATTAACTGCTTCAAGTACTGATCTCCTAAAGAGTCTGACTTTGTTATGCTAATCCAAGGAATTAAGAATAATCAGAAAAGGAATTCATTAATGGTGACTTGAATCAACTGCTTTTTGTCTTAAATGTGATCACATCCCCCCAGTCAGAAATTACCTAACACAGCGTGATTGAAGTTTGTTTATTTACTTACATATAACAAGCGACTGAGCAGCTTGCAGTGCATGAAGTGAGGCTATGGAAAAGTACATTACTGTGCTCCTGCTTCAGTGACCTCTCAGTCAGAATTTCAGTATATATGCCCATTTTCTGTTTATTATTCAGCCAAAACGATTGAAACTCTCTACCCCCTCAGTCCACAGACTAAATCTTAGTGACCAAGAAAAGACTGGTGCCTTATTTAAGGTGGCTTAAGAGGAATTTTAAAAATAAATATTTACAAAACTCTAAAAATATAATGTTGTTTTGTTAAGGTTAAGTGTGTAAACACCTTACCTGTTACAAGTATAGATCTTGTTCTGCAATGAAAAAGAGCAGCAGATGGAGCTGTTGATAGCTTCAATGGCAACAGTACAACATGTAGTTGCACAGGAACCAGTATTTCCCTTATAAGGAAAAATTTTCATATTCCTCCATATTTTTTTCAGTTGCAACTTGGAATTAAAATTCCAATATAAGAAATTTTCCATAGGAGGGTCATATTTAAAAGACCCTCTATGTAAAAAACCCTTTACTTTGAATGAACTGACATGGATTTAAATGACCTGTGAGAGTATGTGTATGGTTATATGTGCATGTATAAGGTTTCTTGTCCATTTTCGTGAGCCCAGACTCCCATCCTTTGTGGCAGTCTGCCAAACAGGCCAAGAACGTGAAGAAACTTGACTTTCTGGCACCATTCCATGTGAGATGCCGGGGAGCTGAGAGCTGGGAAAAACGGGCGAGCTGGCAGGAAACCAAGCACATTTCCATCAAAAATTTCATTCGAATAGACATTTTCATGCAATGTGTTAGGTTTTGGTGAACCAGCATTAACTGAGAGAAAAATGTTCCGCTGGAAATTTTCCAACATGTTCTAGTGCTAAGATCCTGACACTTGGACCTCCTATTTTTCATTCAACTAAAAAATGGATTTCTATTTCCCAGTGTCATGCACAGAGATAGAACATAGTTTGTTGTACTACTTATTATCTAAAATTATTTGTCCTGATAATGCAAAAAAAAGCCTTATTTTGCCATACTGCAGCAAGTGCTGTTCTCTTGTGCCTGCAGGCTTTTTTTGCAGTCCCCTCGCCCCTCAGTGTCTTGCATCTAAATAGATCCCAACATGGAGTGTCAGTAGAAAAGGGACTCAGTGGTGAGAGAACCAGTTTATACTCAGAGGCAGATTTTAATATCCACCTCTGGAACAAGATCTCTGTCTTATTTTCTGTATTAGTTCAGTAGGGAAAACAGTACATCTCCACCTTGCAGTGTTATTAGAATTAATACATAAGGATTATGATAATGGACCTGTAACCATTCTGATAAATATATAAAATACATTAACCTCAACTACTAAACTGCAGAAATCTCTTGAAAATAAAGCATTTAACACTACATTGAGTAAAGATGTCCCAAAGTGCTGGCACAAAACAGAGTCAGAGAAGGCTATAGCACTGGATGAACAGTCAACCATGTATTGACACCCCACACATACTTCAAATATTTGATTTCACAGATTTTTTAAGACAAAAATGTATATGCAAGCTTAATTTAGCCCCTGTGTCACAACACTCCTTTTAATTGTATTTTCTTAATTAAATCTGCTGATTCCCTCTCCCCTGTATTATTCCCCCAAATCAGGAGCTGAAGGGTCTGGTGTGTCTATATGGTCTTCTGCAGTGCTGTCTCTCCAGATTTTCCCCCTTTATCTGAAATATAATTTCATCTAGCAAAAGATACTGTGTCCTCTACAAACCTTGTTTCAGATATCCATGAATCATTATGGACACCAAACAATTATTCCAGCATGGCCTTTTTGCAAATCTATGTTTATTTTGCCATTTCTCCAAGGTAGCAAGTTGAACATGAGAAAGCCTCTGTGCATGAATTAATAGAAAAAAAACATGCCTGTAACCTAGCCTCACTGAGCCAAAACACTCAGCTCTGCTTTCATGCACATACAGAATTTTTTCAGTTCAATCTCATGTTTATGTGTGAATATTTCATTGATCCTACTTCAAAAATCCAGACTGTATTCAGCAGACAAGAGTACTTTATCAGTACCAAAATATTAGATCACTTAAAAAAAAAACAGTCACGTGTCGAACAAGTATTCTTAAAACTAGGGAGGACCAGACAAGAGGTGCAATGCTTGATTTATTAAAGAAGCTTTGAGAGTCCAGGATGGTGCAGGTACTGCAGAAATTGGAAGTGACACCTGGATGCCACTTTAACTAGTGAAAAGGATAGTTAATGTAGCACTTACCATTGCTTAATAATCAGGGAAGAAAAAACCCACATGTCTTAAGCTAGCAAAATTCCAGGGATGTTCCTGGATATTTCTCTGAAGTCCAATTAACAGCCTACACAGAAAACAGCAGCTTTGACCAGTTCTGTTCTGGTTCTTATAGTTGATTTTCATGAACTTTTGCATAACTAATGTCTGTTTGCACTCCACCTGTATTTTTATGCTGCATAAACAGTTTTAGTTACTCAATGAAGCAAAAGTGAGAGGGGCATCTAACTTAGGAAATTAATCACAAATAGTGATGGATGGAAGTAAGAAAGCCATTCTTTTTTACTTCATTCTTAAGAACTACTACAAGCAAACCCAACTATGTGAGCCCTAGGATAAAGCACAGTTGACTGTGAATTCATATTTTATTTTACTTTTCTATTTCCAAGTAGGCTTGCATTGAAATGTTTATGAGGGAAGTTCTTTCACACAGTGTTTGGACAGAATCCTGGTCTTTAAGTAGGACACAAATTTTCCATTAAAATAACGGATGATAACCATACAACTTTAGATATATTGCAATCTGTCTTTGCCCTTTATAAGGAGGTAAAACTCCTTTCATTTTTAGAGTGAAATTTTTACATTTTTCTATTCAGACCAAATTGTTCTACTGAAATCACAAGGTGGACACGTACATTAAGGTGCTTTAAAAGCTAATTAGCATTGCTAGAATTTAACATTTAATGAAACTTATCACGTAAGATATAATAAAAGCTCATCTTATGCAAGCTGCCTATGAAATTTCTGAGCTTAGTGGAAAACTTGAACCAAATTCAGCTTTGTCACTGATGGGATACCGCAAAACTGGATAGATTCTGCACGCTTAGCTTTTGAACCTGCCTCTCAGAACACTTATTCATGTTATGCCCCATTCAGGAAGTGATGTCACTGGAAAATCTGAGCAAACGGTAGGACAGAAGTTCCAGACTCAAAAAGGTAAAGAATGTTCTTTTTTCCCCCTTCACCTTCTTCTGAATGAATTTAGTGCTTGTGAAAAGAATTAGATCAACAGCCCTGAAGACCAAGGGTTATTGTGTATGCACAAGAACACAGACATTTTCAGTGTCCTAACTTCAAGCTGATGTACAGTCACTCTGAGTTGCAAGTTTAACTTACCATCTTGGGCATTAATAAGACTTCACTCAAAACTAATGCAGAGCTAAAACACAGATTTCTTAAACCTGAGAGTAAATAGCTATCTATTCATATGGACAGTTTATTAATGCAGTAATTCATCACCTAAGCTTTTAAATTCTCATAGCAGAAAAGAAACTGAACAACCCATTCTCAACTGAGCATTAATATGTACTGTAGTGATATCCTTCAGTCACTAGCTCTCTCAACTTTGAGCAAGGGCACCAAATTTGAGCTAAAGCCAGCATTAAACATATCTCTATAACATTGCTGTCTTGCTTTTTGCTACTGGTAATGAAATAAGTAGTAGTGGAGTAAGAAAATGTCAGTCAGTGTTGTGCTCTATACAGTAGACTAAATCCCAATCCTAGACGTATTACAGCATGGGGCTTTAAGCAGCCTGGTGTAGTGGAAGGTGTCCCTGCCCATGGCAGGGGCGTTGGAACTAGATGATCTTTAAGGTCCCTTCCAACCTAAACCATTCTATGATTCTATGTCTTAAGGAAGCCTGTGGACATTCCAGTAGCTTGGTGAGGCAAAGTTAATTCAGCTTCATGTCTCCATTTTAATTCCCGGAAATTTCTTCTGTTTGGAAGAGTAACTCACCTCATTTTCAAAAGTATGAAACTTCTCCACCCCCTTTTCAAGTTCATGTCAATATTTCTGGGCTGTACAGCTACTTTCTTCAAGTAGAATTGACAAAATTGGCTCCAATAATGAAGATATTTCCCTCTCCACTGCTGGTCTCTAGAAATCTCAGTGTAGAAATCTCATATTAATCAGGGGGGTCTTCTAAATCTCAATTATGCCCATTGTTTTCTATACTAAATGCTTAATTCTGCTCTTTCCTACTATAATTTCAAAAATATTCATGTCAATGTCTTGCAAAAGAAACAGAAAAACTGTTTGCAATTTTTTAAAGAGAAAGGGTGGCCATAGGAGACACTGTGGCAGAACTGAAGAAGGAAAATACTAAAGGACAACAAAGGAATACAAACAAGCGGAACACCCAAAGAGGGCAGGACCAATTAAATTAAATTAATTTCCAATTAATTTTTCAATACAAGAAAATAGAATGTAGTCCAAGCCTGCTGAAATTGATCGGAATCTATCAAAGAAAGTATTTGCACAGAGTTAGAAAAGCACAAATCAGACCTGTGGATACATGTTGGTCAATATCTCAAAACACGGTTGAATTACTTCAGCTAGTGTTCGCTGCCTCTACTTGACAATGATATGCATCTTGCACTTCCCCTGACAAGAGCAGACTTCAGGTTTGTTATCTCTGCTGCTAATTTCTGTTCTTTGTAAAATATAGTTTTAGAAAGTTATGCCACCTATTTGCAGCAAATTTAAATTTCTAAACAGCAAAGTTCAGTGATAGCATCATGAGTGAAGCTGCTGTAGCATATTTAATTATTCTCTTTACAATGAGCAAGTCTCTCATACTATGTTATATAGATACACAGATCTATTCAGAGTAAATTTACTGTACTATGCTTGATTTCTATTGATTATACCTATTTTCTGTGCTATCACTGAGAGCATTTCTAATGTACATATTTGCTCTGACACCTCTGGATATCATCATCATGTTCTCTCATGCCCTTGAGTGAGGTTGACACACTTCCATCTCTTCTTTGCTATGAAAAAGTAAACAGTAGCAACAGAGCTGTCAATGAATTGGATTTTTTTTTTCTCCTGTATGTAGTTAATCCTTTTATCTATATAACCAAGATATCCTGTTCTATCATCCAAGCCAAATTCATATTTTACAACAACTCTTGGTTAAAATTCGCAGAAATTATACCTGGCTCTTGTATTCTTTTCACTTTGATTAAGCCAGACAAAGAACAAAATAAAGCAAGCTGACTACATTTAATCCAATAATGATGACAAATTCCTCAAAAGTAAGTTTCAGAGAAGCAGGCTTTCTGTGGGTGCTCCCGCCATCAAGCACACACAGGTAATACTCCCTTCTGTGTCTCATAAAGGCAAAAAGAACTTCTGAAATTGAACTTCACCCACTCCAATCAAAATGCCACTCAACTGCTGATTGAAATATCCTTCATTCAAATCAGAGTGAGTGCCTTTAATGGCTACCCAAATGGCTGTCAAATTAAATAAGAAACAAAATGCAAATAAATTAGCATTCCTAGCTACTGATACACTATAAATATTTATGAGAAAAAAAAGATGCTGTAATTTCAAATGATACCACAGGCCTATTTTGTACAAACAGTTAAAACAGTTATACATGCAATACTGTACTTTGCAATTTTTTTCCATTTCACATCACCATAATCACCTAATAAATATTTAAATGGACCCATTTGCTGTAACTATAAAAGAACCGTGTAAACTTGTTGTCATCTAGACACATAAGCCGCAGTGGAGTCAATGAATTTCAACAGTCACTTAATATTGCAAGCCACAAGCTACCTTAAACCTGCCAGCAACTGTCTGCCAGGAAGCTACTGTAGCACCACGGCTACCTCCTCCAACCCAGGACACGAGATTCATTATGAATGCTAGCATTGCTACTCTAATTAGGCCTGGGAGAGGTTTAACAACCATGCTACAGTCTTGCTGCTGACAAATATAAAAATAAAGCCTTGTTCAAATTAGCAATGTGAAGTGAGAAGGCCTAGAAGCAGCAACTGTCTGACCAGTAGTGAAACAGTTCTAATCTATAGTGAGATTATTTTGCTTCATAAACTGCTAGTATGTTACCTGCAGGAGGTCTCCCTGTAAAATGAATTATAGTAAGCTATATGTGATAATTAACCGTGCATTAGCAAATATCTTGAAACAGGGGGGCTCTGTTTTCTCTGTATTTTGACTAATAAAAGCATGAATTTGTTCAACAAATGATCATTTAGGTTGTGGAATGCTAAGCATATTGGAAGAACACAGTAAGCAATAGAATATTGTAGGTGGACTAACAGTTTCCTTACAAAAACAGGCTGTTTAATAGGCTGGCTCCATACTACGTTATTCACAGTACTAAAAACCACAGTGTTGGGAAGACAAATACAATATACATTTAAAATAATATAAACCTTGTACTCCTATTTACTTTAAAAATGCCATGGCTGTGACAATAAAAAAATCCATAAGCAAACGTTTATTTCAGAAAGACGAAATCCAAATGACTCTTTCCAGAATGTAAACAGATAGTGAGGCAATTGGTATGGTCATCTTCTCTAGAGGGGGAAAAAATGTAGCTGGGTTTAAAATAGTCTACATCATATGAATGCGAAGCAAGGAAAAAAAATCATATTAATTTATTATGTATACTGCTTATCACAATAAAAATAAAGTGGTGCTATAATTTATTTTAGCTTCATTTACATCTTATGAAAACATATTTAACCGTAACGCTTTATTGAACTGTGACTGTACCAGCCATATTCTTGGCTGTGAATCAGGGGTCAGAGCCACTTCAGCATACACAGGTTGACAATCTGTGCCTCTTTATTCATACTGGATGGAGTGGAGCTCAAGCTTCCAAACATCACAAGCTGCAAATCCTTTTACTACAAGTCATCTATCAGCTTTAACCAGACTCCATCTAGTAATGACTAATTACAGGATTTGGCCTTATCATGGCAAGATATGCAGCCCCAGTGTTACTGGGATGAACCACAAGTAGAAAGAGAAATTAATGAACAATGATGTTTCAGTTCATAAATATCCACATTCAGAAGTCTTTCAAAGCTTTTAAAATCTGTAAAACATTAGAAGTGTTCTCTAAATTTAAGATAAAGCCAAGATCATAATATACCTCTCAGTTGTATCTCTCTGTTTCTTTCCACCCAGCACAGCTCTCATCTGCCCTGTAACTAACAGCATGTCTGAAGTACTAGATCTTTCACTTCAGCATGCTGGGTCTATTTCAGTTAAGGTAGGGGGTATCAGCAAGATACCCACTTTGATTGCTGAGGCATGGAGTTATCAGTAAGATGCGAGAATTATGAACATGTAGCAGACATTCAGTCTTAGAGTAAGACAGGATACTAAGAAAGATGGTACGTGGAGAAAACTGAAAGGGTGTGACTTTAGCATCCCGTGGTACACAGTCAAAAGTAAGAATGCTTCTCATCAGGTCCTTGCAGCCTTCCTTTTGAACATCCATTTGATTAAATCAAGGGATATTGGCTTGATATTGGCTTTCTAATATCTAAAGAAATGTTATTTTTGGCGGCTAGCAGACATAGATATATATTTCATATACATGAAATATTTTCTTATAGTTAAATTATCGTTGCCATAAAATTGCAAAAGATGGGTCAATAACACATTATTTAGAATGCACATAGAAAGAAAATATGCATACTTCTTACAGAAAATACTATATATAATTAAAAAGTTACTAAAAATGAATGGCACATTTCTTGAAGTTTTGGGGGGTTTGTTTTGTTTTGTTTTTTTCAAAAGGCTACAATTTATGTCTCCTACTTACACTACAGAAAGGTAAGAAATGATAAAAACCACCTTGCACTAATTTGGCTACCATTACATTCCTCCAAGACACTATACAAGTTTTGTCTTAAATTCGTAAGTGGCAATCATCTGGAAAAAGAGAATGAGTTTGAGATTCTATTTTTCCCTAAATCTCCATCGTAAATGTGTTTGATTTATGTCCAAGAGCAACTTAAGTGTATAATTTATTTTTTTTTCTATGGTTCTCTCTCTCAGCAACATCATTGTTCTTCTCAAGTAAGGACATCAGATAATTTTAACCATCACACTTTGAGAGTGACCAAATGTATTCATACTATTGCAGTTAATAAAGTTTAAAAGTCCAGCAGCACTTTCAAAATTTGATTTCCAAAAACAAAACCAAACCCCTAAAAGTTGCTTTATCATTGTGCTAACCTTCAGTTTTCTAAGATAAATGAGAACTTAGAAAGTAGCGTGCTGTATTTTCTCAGCTGAATTATATTCATAGGCTTCCAGGCAGAGGGTAAGATTGCCCCCTTTTGGCAATTTTAAGTGTAACAGTCCAAATAAAGAATTGGGTGCAAAGCATTACTAATCCCTATTTAAGATGTGCATCTCATCAGGGATTATTTGTGCTTCATACTGTTGTGCTCTAGTGTTATTATGTATGTGGCTTCACATTCCTTATTAAAGCAATAGGCATGAAAGAATTCAACTGCTCTTGCCAGCAACCACAAAGACACAAAATCTAAAGTCAGATAAAGGTAAACATATGGAACCCTCCAAGGAATGCAGTAGTAAAGATGGAACATATGACTGCATTCTCCCCTTCTCTGCTCGGTAGGACAAAATTCAAAGGCAGTAATCTGTAATTACAGTGTACCATAAAGTAGCATTCTCTGATAAAATTCACAAAGAACTTTGCATTTTAAATAAGAAATGAAACAACTGAAGTTCTGAAAACTATCAGAATAATTCTTCTGATTCCAGATTTAATTTAATAGCAGAAACACCTTTGGTATGCTGACCTGGTGGTGGTGTTTGTTTTTTTTTTAAATTTGTCATCTTTAAAACCTAAATGATGGTCTTTCATCAAGTGTTCTAGTACTTTAAAGAGATGTTAATGACCACAATCAGAAAATGCGTAGTAACCACGAGTCTGGATGGAAATCTGTATTTTCGTTAAAATCTTAATTTTTATTATAATGGTCCCATAATGTCAAATATATCAATAATAATTTTTTACTGAAAGCAATGCAATTTAGTCCTTCTAAGTAGTTAATAATTAGGATTATTTTGCAAATAAAGCATCATTAGTCTGGTTGCTTGACCAGTATCTTCTTTGGCATCTAATTTAGAAATCCAATATTTTTATAACGTAGAATTAGATTATACAGCCCATTCCTATTTTTGTTTCAAAACTGAAAAATATTCTGAATTTGTTTCAGTTCATTTTGTTCCACATAACTTTGGCAATATTGGCCTACATCAGTGTTTCTTACCTATCTTTGCGTGGATGGAATCATAAGACCCATACTATATTTTATGTCCTGAAGTAAGGTGATATGAACTCCAGTCTCTAAGATACAGTACCTTCTCAGAACGAAGTATAGGCACAGTCAAAGATGTGAAACCAAGTAATAACTTGTCTTAAAGCCACCAATCAATAAATCAGTGTATACTTTTGACAGCATTTTTACAGTAAGGTAAAGCAGCCTCTGCTGATTTGAATGTAGGTACACCCAGTAGGTGTACCCACTGGTAATGATGCACCAGAAAACACTTTCAAGACCAGTGATGCACAGCAAGAAGTAGAGGTGCAGGCTGCACCTAACGTTTTTCTGTTACCTACATATTTATTTTGAAAAAACGATATGGTTCTATCTATCTCCAGCCAGCGCTTCTGTCAAGTGATTTGTTTCCCATGCTGTCATGGAAGACTGACTGAAGTTAGCATGCAAAAGCTATAATCATGGTTTGCTTTGATACAGACTAAAAAAATTGTACTTCACCTGTCTGCTAGTCCAAACAAAAAAGCAATAACATAGCTTCAGAATTAGCCCATGGACTGTCTCCTACAGACATGGCTACTCCTCAAAACAAGGACTCCTGACTGACCTGACCAGGATTGTGCACTCAGGAGTCAGCTCTTATAAAAGGAAAACAGGAGCTGTCATATGACTTTAAGGGAATACAGGTATGTCTTTAAAGGCATTATTGTTCATTAGCTGGAAAGAAAAATAATGGAATTAAAGCTATTTTAATTTAGTTCAGGTATTATTCCCAATGACTAAGTCTGGAACTCCAGTCCTCTTGAGATGGGACTGAAACACCTGCTATATCTATGCTCTTCGCTGTGGTCTCAAGACCAAGAAAGTAATCTCATGTAAACAATGCCTGGTTTATTTGTTGATATTTTTCTTTCTCAGTTGTTCTCACCAGTGCTCCATCCTTTTCGGCACATAAGTTCTTAAGGTTCAGGTAGGTAAGACTTCCCTTAAACCTCTCCAGATGTTCTTTTTAGCTATAATAATAAAGGCAAACTTTAATAAATGGCTTCAGCCTAAATAACTGAACAACTATTTAGGCAAATGTCTAAGAGTAAGCTCATTAACAGTCTATTTCATCATTGTTTTCAAGACTAGAATAACAATTATTTCCCAGGAATTATACTTTTAAAGCTAATTCAATTACCAAATCCCACTTATTATTATAGAGTTTAATCTAAAGAAATATATTAGTATGTCTTCAACTTGAAGTAATATCTCAAGTAGTTCAACAGCCATCTGACAAGAGCAAACATGGAGAAATCTCCAAATGGAGACAGATAGATAGACAGACATAAACCAGCAATAAAATAGAAATCAGAGAATATTAGTGGGAGCTACATTGATGTATCTCATCATGGCTGAAACAAGACTTCTGTTCAAGCAAACTAAGAAGAGCAGACAGACAGTATACCACATCAGACATGCAAGAAAACAGAATACTTAAGCTGTGCAATTCTGCTGAAGAACTCATTGCCTAAACTCTGTATACTGTATTAAGTAACATCACGCCATTCATCTGTTCCAGCCCCAAACTCTAAGGAATGTAACATTTGGTTTTTCATCTTACTACACTCAAAACTGTATCACTAAAGGCTATTGTGTTCCAATAATTTAAGTACAGTTTAGTCATCTAAACTTAGATTAGACAGTAATACTGGTTTACAGGAAACAGCATGCTTGTGCATGAGTACCAATCTATCTTGTACCCTGAGCACAATGCTATAGAGCAATGTTCATGCAGATGCTATAAAAATATCACTGCGGCAATTTATTTCAATGCAAGTGCATCAGAAATAGGCCACATCACTCATATTTCATTTTTTAAAAATTATAAAAGCCATCAGTAACATTTTTTCCTGTGGTTAATATGGTAATATTCTTAATCTCTTAGATATCAAACTTTAAAGAGTGTGACGAAAGTGATCCTATCACTTACATACACTTTATCTTTGTGTTGCAGTAAATAGATTATCACAAAATTAAAGATTAGATACTGTAAATTTTTCTGTTTTCATTAAAAAGCTGAAGTCCCAGCTTTACTGAGTAAAACTCAGAGCAGAATTCACCACTACATAAAAAGCACCAAGTGTAACAAGACGAACTGCAATATAACTTTCCAGACTGTTTGCCCAAGCTGTTTAATGCCCTGTGTATTTCTGCTGAGGAAAAGCAAGAGCTTAAGTTGAATTATGTCTTTGCTGCTTTAAAAATACTTTAAACAGTTACTTAAACTGTAGCCAGTATGTCATGCATTCCAATACGGAATATAAGAATCTATGTATTTAGTGTCACCGTAAGACTTTTACCTAGAGTTTTCCTTTCAGTGCAATGAAGTTAATCATAAGGAAGGAATGCACACTCTGATTGTGCTAATTAGCTTACTAAATATGACTTCAAAAGAGATCACTTTAATGTGTCCTCGAGGATGCTTAAAAGCCATTTTATGAAGAGACACACTTGGTTTCCTTTAATGGCACATTCATTGCACCAAAAAGACTGTCATTATGTAATCTGTAGCTGTCTTGATATCTATATATGGAAGAGGAATACCACAGCAAAACATACATTCTATATTTAATAACTACATTTTTTTTTATTTTGTAGTCACTGAAAAATACTCTAGAAGGATAAGGATAGGAGCAGGAGGAAATTAATTTATGCTTTTAGAAAAATTAAATATGACTTTATAGTACTTTTTTACATATAAAAGGCATGAACCAGTACTCTGGATCTCTCCACTTAATTCCATGCTTTTATTTTACCTCTTTACATTAATGAAGGACACTGAAGAGCACTGCCAACTAAATTATAGTTTTGTTCATGATTTTAAAAGCGCTTGAAAAAAAGTGTTAGATGCAATAAACTTTTCAGCTGCTTCCTTAAGCTATGAAAAAAATCCCTCATGTTTACTAGGGCTCAGAAATTTTTAGAATATGTTTTCATCTTTGCCATGTTTTGATATAGATCCTTCCCATTCTGTCACCAAGTCCTTTATTATGGACTGAGGCCTTAACATAGAAAAGGTCTTAATTCAGTTAGCACACAGGAAGCTTGGTTGGGAGGCTGGCCAAATATCCACACCTACTGCTACCATCAGGCCTTCTCCGCTCATTCTTCAAAAGTATCTACATGAGAATCAGGTTCTACCTGCTTACAGGTAAGTTCCAATGGTCTGTGCTCTTCGTTCTCTTTCCGTGTGCTAAGGAAGGGTGGAAAGCATCATACTTGAAACAAACCCAGCATCACTGCATAGCAGTTGTGACAAGAACCGTGCTACTTGTAGGACAGGTAGGAATTCTGCTTGCCTGTTTGTTTAGAATGAAAAAACTCTCTTTCATTAGCAAATCTGTTATGGAACCTGACTGAAGTATGTGACTGGGTTGATATAATGCAACAGAATCTGAGTATTCTTAACAGAGAATTATTTGAAAATATTTGAAAGACTCTTTGTGAGTGTAGGAGAGAATGCTTATTATGTGCTTCCATAATCACATATTTCATCCAAAATTAGAATCTGTTGAGTAAATCCCAAAACAATTTATGATTTCTCTAAAGCAATTCCCACACTCCCCAATTGTTCTTCAGGCAACTAAAAGGCCATGTAGCACAGAAACAGCTGTAGGCTGCAGAATGCTTTCATCTGACTTACTCGTGAGTTACTAGTGACTTACTGTGCTTTTTAAAAAGTTGAAGGGTGAGGGTACACTACTGGGCTCACAAATATATCCAAATGCTGAAGACTGGTTACAAGAGATATAATAAAAGGATTGAAAGCTGTGTCTCAGTACAAAGCTTTCTTGTATCTGTTAAACTTCAACTCGGCTAACTTGCTTGTATTTACAGTTCCCTACATTTTTCCTAGTACCACATAAAAGAGGTCTAACAGCGTTTGTAACAAGTCATATAATCATCTAGGCCATTCGATCAGTAAATTTGGGTTGCAAAGCAGAAATTCTGTATAAGTGGGAGGGCAACATAGTAGAACAATGCATGCATCATGATTATTAAGTACTCTGCATAAAAATGTCAGTTCTAAGCAATATATTTGCTTCTGGTGCAGGAAGTACTCTGAAGTAATAATTTACACTAATAAATGATAACTGAATACTAGGCCCAATATGTGGCAACTCGTTTGACACATATCAAGTTTCTTCACATGCTTAGGGAATGCATCAATCTAAAGGAGGAAGAAGGCTATTCTATCGTGTTAACTACTAGCAGATGAGTTTCCCTTGATTCCTTTATATCTCTGAGGCAAAGCCTTTGAAGCAACACTTTTCTTTGTACCATTCTAAAAACATAGAATCATAGATGCATAGACACATGCCCAAATGTAGCTGTAGGTTTGAAACAGGGGAATAAATGCTGTATCCACTCAGTGTGAACTCACTTTATAACAGACCTTAAAGTCTAGACTGTGAATTTTTGACAATAAAGATTCTTATCTTTTGCCTTCCCTTTGAGAACTGCATTCAGGTGTTAGTAAGAGGACTAATTCCATCCCAGTTGGTACATTCTTTCGGCCTTCATGCACGTTTGGTGTGACTAGGAGTCAAACTCTTCAGCTGCATTTTCCTGGACAGCAGCTATCCAGGTTTCAGCCTGTTTTCCTCAATTCATTCTTTTGTGCAGTTCAGAAGACTTGCACTACAACGTAACTGGAGTTCTGACACTTCTTGAAAATCCAGAAATTAATTTCCTGGATTTAGAACTGCACTAATAGGGAGTATTTGTATTTTGTTCAATGGCCAAAATTTAAATAAGAATGAGATGTCAAATGTAATATTCGTAATAGAGGGTTTTGCTTTTAAATTAGCTTTTAAACAGAGCTAAACCTAGTCTCAAAACATTGTTTTTAAACAGAAGTCAAATATTTCTACTTAATTTTTTTGAATAAACTATGGAGCAGCTGAGCACTGATTCACAGTTGATAAATGTTATTCACCTAAAAAAAAAGAGAATAAAATGTAGCTCTAAGTATTTAAAAAAGAATAAATTTACAATCAGTGTTTTCTGGTTGCCCTTTTCCTCCTCTCATCCTTGGCCAGACATCAAAACAGTGCAGGCTAGTACTGAGCCACCCAAGAACTGGCTGCTGAAACGGTCAGAAGTAAAAGAATGTTCCACCAAGTATAGTGAAAGTGTAGTCATTTATGACAGAAGTGTACACAAACACATTTAGAAATATGATTATCGTAGGAATTGAAATGACCTCATTGACACTTAATCCTTTTTAAAAAAATGGTGCTTGTGAAATTTAATACTTTATATAATAAATAGATTAATAATTTTATTAGAAAGGGTTGTGATTTTAATCTTTTCAAAGAGACTGAAACCTAGATATCTGTTTCTTAGAGACACCATATTCCAGATGCATAATTTTTAATACTGAAATTGATAAATTAACGAGCTATGTGATTTCAGACTAGTTGATCTTCCAATAAAAATATTTCACAAAGGTTTTTTGGTTCAGACATGTAACCTGAATATCTGGATTTTTCCCTGAATTATATGATTGCTTCAGATTATCATAAACCTTAAACAAAAAATAATGAATAAAAAATAAAATAATGAGGAAAATCTAAATGAAAAAGTTTCCTAATTTTAATAGTTTCATTTCAATCTGTAACAAGCAAAGCTTTAAAGACTCTGAAGTGTTTCTACAAGGTAAATTCAGCTGCACACAAAGCATTAGGACTGGAGGTAAACACAGACCCACACCAAGCACCTCTAGAAGTACTTTCCTTCCCTAGTAGTAGAGGCACCGAAACAGCATTGACAAACATGGGAAAGAGTAAAGAAAGAGGGAAAGAATGGTTTTAAATTTTGGACACATCTTACTTAATCTAGTTGTGAATTTAACCCTATGTGACCATCACTACTGATATTTTCTTTTTTGATAAATACAGCCTCCAAGAGAACACTTTTGCAATGATAGCTACTTAACACTATAATATACAATCATAACATTAGTAATTCCCAATTCCTTCAGCTAAGAGAATAATGAATTTTCCCCATCAAATATCGTTACTGAATTTATGATTAACACAAAATGAACACAGCTGTTTTAAAAAGCTTCTTATATATAGTCCACAGCTTCATTGAATTCATTGATTTGTTCTACAGGTACACACTGAAGACAGTTTGGAGTTCAACATGAGTTGCCAACGGACTAAACTCAGCAAAATATCTTAAATATAGCTAACAGATAAAGATTAATACTATTTTATATAGGAGCTTTTTCAGTCATAACTAATGTTTCGATAAAACCACTATCTATGGAGAACTTTATTTTCACTAAAAAAAAAATCTATCTTTTTGGGGGAAGACCAAATTTATCCTAAAACCAAAGAGCAGCTGTAGTTTGTGGATTTAGTAGTAACAATAATGAAACTTATTTGATTTTAGGAAAAAGTATTTCTAGGCAGCTGTAATGATAGGGAAAATTCCCTGTTATCATTCAGTTTGGCTAAATAAGAAGTCCTCAATTTATTCTAAAAATGCAGAAAATACTTGTAAAAACCTAGATTTATAACATCTAATAACATCATCCACTAACTCTACACTAGGGAAGCTCTATGAACAATAAAGTCATACAGTGCAAGAGAGGACCTGTTGCGATTAGCAGTAAAGTTTTAACCCCAATCAGCAAAATTTCAGTAAAGATACAGTATAATTGGACATGCTATCCCATTGAAAACAAAGGAAACGGGTATTAATTCCTCTGTGAATTACTGGCTACCCTTCTGTCATAGCATGTATTGAACTCAGTACAAAGTTTTTGGTAAGTTCTTTGGAGACTTTCCTTATCATGAGCTTAAAACCGTTAAACTATCTTTAAAAAATAAACCATCACCACTTCATCGAGTATGTGGAAAGAGTACAGACAAGAATGTCATGCTATTTCCAGGACAGTCAATTAAATTGTAACATGCACGTGCAGGCCAAGTTTCTTCCATCAGAAGGAGCAGCCTCCATGAGACTATCTAGTTACATGAATCACTATTTATCTAGAGCCTCTGACAAGATACAATAAAATCAAATTCTTCCAGAGAAGATACACTCATGCTAAGTTGTACCACTGTTTTGCACTTCCAAAAGGCATCACAATCAGTTTATGAAGCATGAAAAAAATCTAGCCTGGTGCAGTGCCACAGTTCCCCATAATGTTCTAAAAACCAGAAGTGCTGTTGCTAGAGCAGGCCCATGAGCTTTGAATTAATTCCTAGTGAGTATTGTTTGGAAAACATACTAAGAAATAATTGCAGGTTAATACCAGGTTTCAGAAAATCCAAATGAATCTTTTTTATTCCATTTGTCGTGGCAGTCTGATTTTGGCAGTACAACGCATAGTTCCTTAATCTTCCATTGGCTGGAGTTGATTTGTCCCATTTAAAACTGGTCCCATAACAGTTTTGGTAATCGCAGAATTTACTTGTTCTTTACTGATCAGAAAGAAACACACAAGCACTTTTTTGCTGAGAATCAAAGGAAACAAGAACTTCTCATAAAAAACAGTTTGTCTCAGACTGTCATAAAACTCTATGCATACTCATTCCATGTTACGAATTTTTTATACTGGGTTTGCTCATGTGTAAATGCAGCTGAGTTATTCCTATTAACACCCTCCCATAAACTGACTCTTGAAGAAAACAGTAGAAATATGAATAGTTCCATAAATAGAAATCATAAACAGCCAGTCTTAAATATGATGATTACTTGTTTATAACTATGTCCCATTAAAATGTATTGACCACACAATCAAAGTATGAGTATATACCTGGATTAAAATATCCACATATACTTAGAAGGCAAAACAAAAGTGTTTTCTCCCTGTAAATATTTCAAATTCCATTCTTCATATAAAATATTCCACATATTTAGAGAACGGGAAAGAAATAATCTGCTTATGCATCACATTAAAGGACATGCAATTTTCATTCTTCAAAGATGAAAAATTATGTCCAGAAATGCATTTAGTAATCTGCTCATCAGATAAGTGAACTATGTAAGAAATTATTTAAAAATACTTACATACAGTGGCTCCAGTTTGCTTTCCCCCTCACTAGATTGCTCTGTGTTTTACTTCTGCTGTTATTCAAGCCTCAGACGAAACAAACTGTCTTTGACAGGGATGCATTTCCTCAGAGCTGCTTTGTCTGTCTGCAATTCCCTAGATGAACACTGTTCCAATAATTTATATCACTATTGGAGTTCTGTTGCTCCCCTAACACAGGCAACGTGTCTGCTCTGTCATCTCCCCCTTACCGAGCTTCTGCAGGAAAGAAACAATAGATGAGAAACTGACAACTGATAGTATCCAAGTACTCAAGGCAAAGCAACCTGAGACCACAAAGTAACACGTTAGACTGTAATGGTATCCTATAGTATGTCATCTGTCCTCCCGTGGCATTTTGAACCCACAGAAAAACTATAAAATACTGCTAACAATCTTGTGAGGGCACAACAACACTAAAAGGATTTTTAAACAATCATTATAATGAATATCACAGCATTCAAAAGGTAGATGTTCCTTTAAAATGATATTATGTCTTAATAAAAGGAAAAATTCTCAATTTCTCCTTACCAGGAGAACAGCAAAGGCTGAAATAATCCTGACAGATACTATGTTCCACTTCAGTAAGTTAAATTACATTATTGATGTTAGCACCATAATGCTGACAATTATGATGCATGAGCATCAGAAGCACTGTAACTGTTTAAATAATAAACCTTCTGTTTAGAAGAAATAACATGAAATAATTTTAATATTCTGATGAAGGGCCATCTTTTTAATACAGCTTCCTAAATTCATTCTAGTGTATGAGAGACCTTAATTACAATAACTTCTGTGGTGAAACATGTGAACAGATGAATTGTAACATGAATCTTCAAGGCAAGCTCTCCATCAAAAAGAGAAGTCTCTACAAGATGTAGTTATATGAATCAATAATAATTCCCACAAGCCTACTAATTTATACAGTGGTGAATGTAATTCTATGTAAAGGAGTTCACAGAAATTTTATCAGATAGCTAAGGTTAAGAAAGTATTCAATTTGGATGGAGAGTTCAGATAAGAATTTAAATGTCCATTAGAAAATAATCAATGCAGTAACATCTATTAATAACCACAAAAACTGCTGGAAGAAGCAGTTCTGTTACTACTTTTCTAGAGTTCAGTAAAAGTCATTTTTATAGACAGGACTAAACATTTTTAACACTTACTTTACAGCCTCCTCTGGGATGGTATATACTGCTGCCAACTCAGCACCACTTCCTGACACTTTAAGGGAAAAAAGAAAGAAATGTTAAACACAGTGGCAGAAGAAAAGTTTAAGTGCCTTGATTCATTTTTCCAAATTGGCAACTGGTTGCAATACCTGAGATAACGCAGCTTTAACAAGAAGGCATTACTTTTTTGAATTGCAATCAATGAGTTGGGATTTTTGCCCCTCACCCTCCTTGCAGAATACACAGTATGAGAATCTCAACATTTTAAGCATTTATATTATAGGGAAGAATAGTCACTTAAAGGCAGAAGGCACATAAGGATATAAATCCAACAATGTCATTAAATTCTTAAGAAAGGATTCCTACCTAATAGACCCCAAATATAGTGCTCAAATCCCACAAGTCCTTAAGGATGTAAAGCAAAGATATTATGGAGCCAGACTAGAACCACTTATTACCATGACCTCATTCACGTGGCAGTGTTGGAGAGAAAGCAGATGAAATAATTACGGTTACAAGGCTTTAAGCATGACCTTCTATGGACAAGCCTAGCCAGTGAGGTGCTGTTCTCACCCCCCTGGGTAGGTAGTAGGCTGAAGGAAAAGGGAGGAGAAAAGAATCTGGTGGAAATTTCATTGTACCCCATTCCCTGAATGAAAGATCTAGTGTGCTCTAAAGAGAACATATTTTGCTGTAAATCTTTGGGTTTTTTTACTTTGTCCAGAGAACTGATAGAAAACAAACCATTTTACAACTTACGTAAAGAAGACCCTTCCACAGTCAAGCTATTTACAACCATTAGTAGAACAGATCTTGACATGCTACAGATGCAGCATGTATAGCTGGAAGAAGCAGTGGAATGTAATATGTCTTCTATTTCAGGTGGAAAGCAAAAAGAAGAGACTGAAGTAGTTACTACTTGGAGACTCTTTTAAAATGGAGAATGAAGCAAGGTTTTGAGGCACACACTGAATTGTGCTCAAGGCCCAGAGTAAAGGTCTTGTTCACTCGAGCTCATAGGAATTACAGTAGAACGTGTAATAAATGAAGCCTTGAGAGACCCAGTTGAAGCATTTTCCAACAACACACTATTTTGTCAGAAAATTCCGAAACTGTTTTCGTCACCAAGGGCAAGCCATACTGATGTCATCATATAGGGGGAGGATCAATATATATTTTTACACACACACAGAATGAAATTATTCATTTAGAAATTCACAAGGTTCTTGAGACCTTCAACCAAAGAAGTTGAAAAATATTATATTATGATTCATTTTAGCAATAGGCCACAGATAACACTTTCATAAATGTCAGGTCTAACTTTCAGGAGTGATTCAAGCTCAGTCAGATTAGGGTTCTAAATCACTTAGGTGCATCTGAAATTTTTGCCTGAGATGAAGCCATTTTAAGGGAAGAATGTATAAGCACACTTTTCTTCAGCAAGCACTATGTAATGTAACTAGGCTAGAAAATAACTAACAGAGATGTGAATATTACTTACTGAAAAATTAGAAGGGACAGTTATGGCAGGATTTTCTGTGACTTTAGGCAATCCTCAGAAGTAAAGGAATGATACTATTTTTAAAGCAGTTGCTGTTTATAATGTTCCCCTTCAGATCTCCACTTCTAAGTTCAGCCCATACTGCAGCAGGGACCTTCTGCTGACATGAGAAAATACTCAAGTAAGTATTTTCCTTCCCAGTCTTTCAGCTGACGTAAGCAGCTCCTAACACTTTCCAGGCTAAGATGACTCAGCACTACAGTTAGATAACATTTTTCTCATTCCTTCCTAAAGCTCAAATAACACACAGTCTTTCACTCCTTTCAAGCTCAAACCTCAGCAGACCTCTAGCAGCTCCCTGGGTCTCTGAAGCACCAACAGTTCAGCTTTACTAAGTAAGGCTCAGACAAGAATGAGTCAGACATTGACATCGACAGAAAACAATCATCTCCTGCTGCGTCTATCATCATACAGGAAGACTCTGACAGAAATTCTTCATTCCAGGCTCCCATGGCTTTGTCATCCAACTGTATTGCTAATCAAAGTTGAGGTTTCCCTTTTCAGATCCCTCCTGGAAGCCTCCGAGCTGCACCAGGCAATCCAGAACTGCTTTACTGAGTCCCAAACCAGACTCGTTTACTGTTTTCATTAACCCTGAAACCATAGTTTCTCAGGGCACATTGAAAACCTAATTTTCTCAAAATATTAGCAAAATTTCTGTCAGAATTAGGGAGATACTAATCCTACTGAGATAAAACCAAAAGGGACATTTTCTATTTCCTGAGTTGTTGTACATGTCCAAATGAAGACAGAAAGTTCTGCCAGAGTTTTGGTAGGTCTCAGACACTCCAGACCTGATCAACACCCACAGAGATTCTTTCACAGATTCAAAGGCGAATTAGTGAAATGCATCTGTGTATGGAGCACATTTATATCAGGAATTCCAACAGTCCCCTGAAAACCTACCAATTTGTGCAAAGGTGAATGTCATCCATGGAATACCAGCAGCACCACCTTATTCAGGAGTGTATTACCGACATTATGAAATCCCAAATAAATCCAACTGGGATATTTTCGCTGTCAGTAACAATACTGACTTTTGTTTGAAATATCTAATCTTTCCATTTCATGAGCAGCATCATTCTACTTCAGAGATGGGGAAATCAAGTCATAAGAAAGGTACTGGCTGAGCAAAAGTACCCAGTATCTCAACGGCTTGAGGTAGGATCCTAACCTAAATGTTTGAAGTTACCACCCAGTTCCTTACTAACCAGCCTGTCCAGACAGCTAACAGTGTTCCACATCCCAATGTCAGTTACAACTTCATCTTCTGTGGACAAGTTCAAACTTCCAGCAGCCAATAGCTGTGTGTACCTTCTGCATGCACTCTTACTGACTCTGAATTATTAACTCAGCTGGAGCATCTGATCAGTGGTAGCTATTTTTGGCTGGTATTCACAGCTCCAATTGAGTAGACTCTGGCGAGTACACCTGGCAACACTGGCTCAGAACAAGGCTGACACAGACACACAACACAAACAGGAAGAAATGGAGAGAGAGCCTGGGTGTTATTGATATAAGATTGTATTTTTACTAGGCTAATAAATACAGTGTCTGCTCATTCCTGTAGGTGTGTGTAAATCTCATTTCACAATGTCACATTCCTGAAGAGCACAGTTGGCATAATCCAGATAATGTACTTTAAGTACAACAAGCATTACCTTGTCATTTTATAAATTAGACTGCAGCAGACTTAAGAAATAAGTAGGGGAAAGGTAACCCCATGGAAAGCTGCTATCTTCGCTTTTGATGCTGGTTTAGCCACCATCATTCCTATCAGGCCAGCCTAATTGCTTTGTTTTTGTGGGCTCTTAGGGAATAACATCACTACAAGTTTGGAAAAAATAACAACATTGCCTGTGCTGACTTTTGATCAATCACCACCTAGCCAGGAACGTCAGACCTATTAAGTGTCCCTCCTTTGCCAAAAATTAATGAGCCAAAAATAAGTACCAGAGGTTGGAACCAGCTCTGTCTCAGCTGTATTCAATGCCACAGTCACACTGGAGGATGAGGAAAGAGAAAAAAGGAGTGAAAGAAGAAAGCAAAGATTAGTAATAATTGCAGCATGATTTTTTTTCTTCATTATCAAGTATGAGCAGCTACTAGAACCATATGAAACTCATGGTGGCTAAAGTGAAGATAGGTAATTTTAAATTTTCTTGAACAAAGTTTCAAACAGACTCAAAATTAGGAAAGAACAATAAATAGTTGTTCCTGCTCAGCATTTCATATACACATGAAGTTGAACAGAAAAAGAGTCAGGAAAAGGAACTAGTTTTGTATCAAAGAAAGTTCCAGAAATCAGCTTCTGCAACAGCACAAATTAACTCTTAGTTTCCCTTTGAGTCTTTCATTTTGTAGATCCTAGTGAATTTTCATGAGACTCCTATTGCCCAGGACCCTTCGCCAACTTAAGCTGTGTAGTGCAATACTGCTCCAAAAGTTCTAGCTTCAGATCAAACACCTGCTTACGTGCTTTAGATGTAGTATAACCTCAACCACATTAAAACCTGGATCTCTGTTATCTTATTCACTATCATTAACTGTTTTAAGAATCATAAACCTAAATCCAGGATACTGTTTTTTGGCCTCCTGAGGTATAGTTAGGTCAAATTCACCCAACTCTTTGACAGATAAACTACTTTATGCTGAAACAATATTAATCAGGCTTTTACTTTTCTTTTTTTTTTCTTTTTTTTCATAAAGTTTCAAACAAACATTCTAATTCATTAAAAACACCACAAGAATTTTTAAAGTAATCCAAAGAAACATGCTTTTTTTATTGTCCAGATCTTATCAAATTTCAGTAGGAACATATAGGTGTTTTTCTTTTTAATTCAATACTATCACAGCCTCTTTTCCCTGTATTTCCCAAGATCTTTGGCAACAATAAACTTATTTGTTTTCCTTTTATAAAATAGTCAAAAGTGCTCTCAAGACAATTAAAAGGAACAATGCTGTTTGAAGTAACACTGTCATTATCCTGCCAATGAGCCCCTGTAACCCTGCGGTTATGGTAGGAGCATAAGAATTTTACTACGAGCAATGATAGTAGGTCCTACAACTTTTGAATTTGCCACATCAGAACAAAATTCCAAGAGGAAATTGCATTCATTAGGATTATATTCTTGAATCATTTGAAAGGTCAATAATTTCAAAATAAATAAAAGGTCAAAAACACCACAGGTTTGCATTTCTCAGGTAAAAGGCTTAGATCATGATCTCATCCGGAATGGTTTAGGGTTCAATCAAAGGCTCAAAATTTGCAAAAGCTAAAAAATATTTTGACTCATCTAATATTTTGATTAGGAAAAAATTAAATCTGAAAAATTTCAGAATGCCAATTTAGTACCCACTTTCCACATGAAGTGTCCTGCCTTTTTCTCTTTGAAACTACCATTGGATTTCCACATTTCTTTATAAATCAAAACCTTAACAAATCTCAAAGTGTCTTCTAGTGTGTTTTCTTTCAGTATTGAAATTAGGAGATGGATTGGCTAGCCACTCTCCTGCCACAGCTAGTTCTTTCACAAACTGTGTGAAATAATATTTCTATTATTATATTATTGTAATAATATTATGATAAAATTTCTATTATTATATTATTATGCTGTGTACAAGCATATGTTTACTCCAAGCCTCTGAACAGTCACGTCCTAGCTGCCATGTGAGACCAGGCTATGGGATCCAAGGCCACGGGTGCCAAAGAGCTGCGACACCCCACACCACAGGACCAGTGAGTTAAATTTGAATTGCCACTTCTAGTATAAAATCTTTGCCTTACCTCCATGTTGTATTATACGGCTGTTTTGGGGACGTATTGAAATAAGTATTTACACAATCAAAATAGACACATGCACAGACATAGCCCTGTATGGGAGATTGTCTGGATGGTTTTCTGAGCACTTAAATTTTAGGCTCGTTATCTTGGCGACTACAGCACTAGCATTATCTGAAACAAAAGTTTTACACACGGCCATCAAGTGGCTGAAGTTCAAAACTGCATCTTAAAATGTAAGCTGTGTTTTTGTGTGAGCTGCAGCCTCAGGAATCTCGCCTCACCTTCCCACACAGCTCAGCCTCCAGCCAAAACTTTCCACCCTCCTCCACAACCCGAAGGCCTAACTCTGTGTGGATCTCATCAAACTATTGCCCTCCAGCCCCAGCGACTATGGTGTAGTGGGAAAAGAGTTACAGTAAAGAAGAAAGATGTATGAAATCTGTCTCCACCACCATTAACCCTTCAAAGGACACATGGCTGTCCCAAACAAATCTCTTGGGCTTCTGAGGCCCCGCTAGTATGTAGCAGAGCGCATTAACTGCAGTTCATGGGCTTATAGTTTCATCCCTGGTTTCTGGTAGTTTTCACCTTCAGAATGCGGCTTTTACCAGCTACACCGAAACAGGCCTGAGTGTAGCTCTGCTCTACCCTGCCACCCGGAGGAAACACTAATTTATACCAATCTTCCCAGAAACTCACTGGGACTGTCACCTTCCAGTAGGATTTCCTCTGCCTGCACGCCAGCACATCACTCTGTTAAACTGCTGAGAAGAATCTGGGATGAGGAATAGCTGTTTCCTTGGTCCTGCCTGTGAAGCCCAGGCTCTGCTCAGCTCTCCCAGGAATGGAGCCATGCTGCCCTGAGGGAACCTGGGCGGGCTGGGCTGGAGAAGTTTCTAGAGGGCAGGCGGGAGGCGGGCAGTTCGCAGGCAACAAAGTGGGGCGCCTCAGAGTGAATGCAGCTCCAGGGCAGGGCTGGACGGGAGAGAAGACATCCTTCAGGTGACAGGGGACAAGTTTTCCCTCAAATGACAGGAGAGAAGCTTTCCCTCTGGTGACAAAAGAGAAGCCTTCTTTCAGGTGACATGAGACAAGCCTTCCCCCAGGTGACAAGAGACAAGCTTTCCATCAGGTGACAAGAGTTCTCCCTCAGGTGGCAGGAGAGGAACCTTCCCTCAGATGGCAGGAGCTTTTCCTCAGGTGGCAGGATTTTTCCCTCAGGTGACAGGAGAGGAGCCTTCCCTCAGGTGACAGTAGCCTTCCCTCAGGTGACAGGAGTTTTCCCTCAGGTGACAGGAGCTTTCTCTCAGGCAGGCATGGTGCTGAGGACAAGCTGGGAGGAAAGAACACACTCTTCATGCTGGAAGGTTTGAGTATAAACTCCCCTTCATCCACTTTAGCCTTTGTGCTCAGTAGCGGTGCCATTTTGCTTACCATCTCACTGATCTCCTGGTGCCTGCTTAGAAAATTCCAGAAGGATATAATGGTAAAGGGCTGTTCTAGTCACAGGTCTGAGATTTCTTTTGTGGCCAGAGTGAGATCTTACTGCCGTCTTGTTGTTGATTTTGCTGTAATTTTTTTCGCCTCCCCTGTTCAGAGCAAAACTGGTGCTTACAGGGGGAAGAATCGATCAGGAAGGGACAAAGGAGGGGGGTTACTCATGTGATATTCTGTATTAGCAGATTAAGGGAAGGAACACTTTGCTGCCTTGACAGGTATTGTCTTTTGGTTTTTACATTTTGTGCTTTTATTGGGAGATAAGCAAGCTCTACCCTTTTTCCTGAGTTTTCTGTAGCTTGGAAGGAGTTAAGGAAGAAGCTGCATGCACAATGTATCCTCATCTTGGACATAGGTTTTTTCCATGTGGCAAATGAAAAGTGATTTAACATAAACAGCTGAAAAGGGGGAGGAAGGGGCTGAAATGTCAGACATGCAGTCATCGTCAAAGATTTCCTTTGCTGAATTGTTACTTTGCAGATTTAGCTGCCAACATTACATGGAACAATGTTGGGGAGGAAGGAAATTATCACGTTCAATTTCTGCCATTGCTTTTATCTTGATTCTCTGGGGCTTTATGGGGGTAAATTCTAGTCCAGACAAGAAGAGACGGGAGACTATCTGACTATGAGCAGTGAAACTGAGGAAGAGATTTTTAGTGAACTTACTAAATACTGTAATCAGTGGCAGTTTATAGCTCAAGTATCAGCCTCTGGTTCTATGCCCAATGTTGTTTTGCTTTCACCGCTCTAACTTTCTTATAAATACATCTGCCTCCAGATAAAAGCTTCTTTGTAATTTTTATTTATTTGGAGGTTTCTAAATGTGATAAAAAAAAACTTTAAATGGTAGATGCAGAACCAGCTTTGGATCTAGGCAAATTTTGCACTCACCAAGACAAAATTGGGCCAAATTTAGTAGTAGTGCCATATGACATGCTCTTAGGGAGTGAGAGGCTGGCTGTAGGCCAAGATCTGACAAAGATCTTTTGCACATTTTTATCTTTATACTCTGTGAATAGTCCCACTGATTGTTCTTGTCAACCTGAAGTTACAAAACATCATCAGCTGGCCTTTAAGATTTAAAAGATATGATCTTTAAACCAAAACACTTTTTAAAAAAAGGTATTTTTTAATTTGCTTTCTGTTTACTGAGCCTTAAGGAAATATCTGTGTCATGTTTTCCAGTCTTTTTCTGTGCAATGACAGAAACTTCTTTTTCCCCACAAACAAACCGGGAGGTTCTCATGCAGACTTATGATTTTCCGAAATGGGATTTTAGGCGGATGTCATACATTGTAAGATTCTTGGTCGGAACTGAGAGAGTTGGCAATGTAGGCAACACAGCCCTGAGTCATTGAAGCACTTGCTTAAAGCTTGCAGAACCAGTGCCTTGGATGATAATTTATTTGAGCCAAGAGTCATAGTTGTATTATGGCTAAGTGATGCACATGCAGTTATGTGTAAGTGTGTACAGCTTCACTTTTCTGATGATGGCTTTATGTCTTCTCATTGCACCAGTTTCAGTCCCTCATGCAGCTGGTCCAATGAAAGTACCAGTGAATTAAAGATAATTACAGGCCAATGAGTGATGCTTTTATCCTGTGGAAAGCATGGGGGAACAAGTAAGAAGATGGCAAAGCGTCTGATTTACCTTCAGGGCAGGTGTCTTTGGAGAAAGCCAGCATTCCCACAGCAGCAAGAAAAAAAGCTCTGAGAAATGCTATGGAATTTCTCCAAATAACAACCAGAAAATTAAATGTTGTGTAAATGAGGACAACAAAATTAGTGTGTAGCTGAAACGACAGAGATACAAGCATTCAAAGGGTATTATTGATGTATTTTAATTAAAAATTAAAGCAGCTTAGGGTCTGGCCTAAAGTGTTGGCAGTGAAATCAAGCCAAATCCAAGAACATTTGTTTTACATACAGCACTTAGCAGCCCCAGCTGAGATCAGCCAATACTGCTACAAGGTTCTACAAAGAGTGTAATTACACAGCCTCTTTCCCAAACATCTTGCTGGTTTAGTGTAAGAGACAGAGGGTGAATTTTACACATAGAGAAATATAGCATAGAAAAGGTGTTTCTTCCTCTGTGAAACAAAAAATATTTATGAGAGAGAAGATGAATACAGATCTCAAGTCTGAAGGGAATACTATACCTACAAGAGCATTCTTTCTTGTCAGTTTTGTGACAATCCACATTGTTACTTTTATTGTGTAATGGAAATATTTTTATTATAGTTTAACTACAAATGTGAGTTGAATACATATTTACCATATATTTTTACCACAATTTGTCTCTATCCACATTTGTCTATGTCTACATGTCCACTGTAGTCATCATAGATGCCCGTGGAAGGGTGAGACTTAATTACTACAGGGCTAAACAATGCTATGGCTGCCTAGGTTGGTGCACATTTGAACACGGACAGCAAATGCTGCATGCAGTTTCAGCTTCATATCTTAAAATTCCTGGCTGGACTATTAAAATCTATTTTCATAACAAGCAAGTGGACAAAAGGAAATGAAAGTAGCTTTGCTGGACCTGCAAGACACAGATAAACACTGAAGCAGAACTCAGCCAAAAAATCCCTGTTTCTACGGGCAGGGCTACCAGATAAAGTTAATGAACTGTCAAAAACATACTGTGGCAGTCCCTATGTCTCTTCAGACTGCAGAAAATGTATTTTCCCTTGCAAGATACTATCATTAGCCAATCTCCCTCTAAGCTTAATTATTTACAGATTCTGATTACAGATTTCCCCATACTGATCCTTCCTTAGATACATCCTCCTTTTGGAGGGAGACTGTGGGCCATAGTGTTGCAGCATCCTTAGGGGTTCTGTGTTGATATAGACCTGGCATTGCTTAGGACTGGGAAGGCCTCAGTATAAAAGTGATTCTGCACATTTTTCCTTCAAAAGACCCTGATTTGTTAAAACTTTCACAGGAAAAGGTAACTTTCCCCTGAATTCCTTGGGAAGGCTTCTTGGGTCTAAAATGCTCTGGAAATAACATACAGAATGAAAAATACCTGTGGGTTACAAGGTTTGTTCCAAAGCTCATCAAATCCAAAAACTTCCTTTGACTTTAAGAGCACTATATTGGGTTATTGAAGTCATCATAAATGACCTAAGAGTTGTTTGGGAAAGGCACCTACTCTGTTAGGCAAGTGGCATAGGACCCAGAATTCTACAAATTCGACACAAGTAGAGTTTTGACTTCATCTGATCCCTTGTGAAGAGACCCATACTAGGTTCTTCACAACTGTTGAAAAGAAAACCTAAAGCATCTTTTGAAATGCAAGTCATGGTCTCTTTCAGTATAGTCTGCTCTGTGTAGACAGAAAAGTCATAAATGGTTTCTGGGACAGCGTATTTAGTTTAGTTGCCACTTCACTCAACAAAACCCTGATAAAATCCATAACAAGCAAGGCAACACTCCATAAACTTTTTTATGGTTGCAATATACAGGGATTCCCATTTTTCTTGCTGGCATTATTTACATGAAACCTTCTACTACATACAGGTTAGGGCTTAATTTCAAAATTTTATGGCCAACCCTGACTAAACAATGCCCCATATTGTAGTCATTTTATTAAAACAATTGGAATATGATCCTATTGTAATTTTATATAATAATATTCTTGAGGAATAGTTTTCTACTGTTGCTGTGAGGGTGGCTATTGTTTCTCAGTTGCTCAGCATTCTGGCACTTGTATGTATACATATGCACGCTTTTAACTGGGGCCTGGCTACTTGCCAGATTAACATATCATGGACCATGTTAAAAGGGGTAAATTTTACTCCAATAATGTAATCTAGACAAGTATTGTAATCAACTCTTTGACTTCAGACCTTTGGGAAATGCCTTAAGACTTAGCTCACATCACATTTAGGCAACCATGAAACCTGTGCAGAAAGTCCTATCTAGTACTGCTCAGTGAAGTGAAATAAGAAGGCTGCTGATGTAGGGACTGAATGACTGCCCTCTGTCCAGACAGTTGCTGTTACTCATTCTGTGTGTATGGTAGGTATAGCGGAAGAGGGGGAAAATGATGACCGGTAAAGGTGCAGTTAAGAGTTACAGGAAATTAAAAAAGAAGTTGATACACGAGGAGGATAAGTGAATTATTGCACTGTTTTATCTACTCCATTGGGGCTTTTGAAGCAGGAGTTGCAAATTAGGACAGGTCATACTAAGACGTGAAGCAAACCACAGCTACTAAATATGGGCAGGAAATTACATGAACACATCTCCAATCCCCACATTAATAAGAATCAACTATATTCTTGGTCATTGCAACTGATCTCTCAGGAGTACTCATCACCTTGAAAGACAGAGATGTACCTAAACAAAATTAATTTATGCTTTAATTTTGGAGCGACATGGAAGGAATTCTTACTTCCAGAGTTTGTTCACTACAGGTGGATAGTTATAATATACATCCCTACAAAAGAATTTAAAACAGCTAAATCAGAGCTTCAGAAATCCAAGATATTATTTATGCAGCCAAATTATTGTATTGAGAGAAAAATAGCTTGGCTTGTAAACATGTGGTGGCATAGAGAATATAAATTGGTGTCTTTAATAAAATTGTGTACAATTGGAGATTAGGCTTGTATGGTTTCTTATGAATCCATTGGTGTAATTTCTTTGTATTCTGTCCTTAGATAAGGATCAAAATTTTTTGCTCAAAGAAGGTAGTTGAGCACATACTCTTGTGTTAAGATATAGGACTGAGGTCAAGAAGATGAGGGTTAGCTATTGGTAGAAGAGTTGCAAACTGTTTGATTCTGGCCATGTTATCTAATTTCTCAAATATTAAAGTGTTGTAAAATAAAGATAGTATTTCCTTTCTCCCACTGTTCTATGGAATAAGCCTCTCACACCAAAGATTTAGTTTTTCGCTGTTTATGCACATTGCTCAATATATTGTGTATTGTGGCAAATAGTTTCCTATTGAAAAGTTTGGATAAGCTGATTTGTCCAGTAAGTTTTCCGCTATTCAGATTTGTACTGCCCTAATAACCAAGAATGGTTATTTGGAGAAAATACTTGGGAGAAAAGTAATGATGGAAACTTGATTCAAATTTTTGGGTGCACATTTTGAATACAGAAATTTCTTTTGCTGTGAAGAGGTATGATATTCATTATGATATGCTTTAACTATAAATAACAAAAACAAAGAAAGAAATTTCTTAGCCTACAATATCTAGAAGCACCAAGAGCTTGAAGCACAAACAGGTAATGTTTTCTAAAGTAAAGTATCTAGAAGTTTGATTTTTTTCCTTCTTTAACTTATATATTACAAATTATGAAAGTTACTATCAAGCAGCACTTTCCTACATGTCTTTGACTTTGAAGAAAGCACTTAATACAGGAAATGTCATACTTGCAGTAAATATATTAACATTTTTCTTATACAGAATTGAGGCTGAGCAGGAAAATAATCAGAAAATAAATAATTTTTAAAGAAATGAAAGCTTTGGTTATTTTATTTTTTGTTTGAATTTAGCTTGAGACTGTGCAATCCTTTTATAAAACTAAAATATTGTATAGGAAGACTGATATTTTTAAATTAAACCTCATCTCCTTATAGACTGTTTTAATCTAGGTACTTATGAAGTTTGGACAGCATTTCCTCAGATGTTGCTTTTGTATATTTGATGGTTTCTCTGTGTAAAAATATTAGTAAATAATTTAATGTTTATTTTTAGCATGAAAATTTGGAAGATTCTTGCATGACTTGATAGACAAATCTCATAGATATTACCATACTGCCCTCTGGAGTACAGTGACAAAGCACGTGTATGATAATAGTTTTATAGGCATCTGCTCTTCCTCTTCGCATCCAGGAAAATTATCAGTGGAAGAAGTAAAGCCTTGGTTACGCTCTTTGAAAGGGAGGATGAATATGTAGTGTTTCACTTCACTTAGCCCAGAATTTTTTGGGTGTGTATCATGTTTTCACTAGATATGTATTACTGTGTAGGATTTTGTCCCTGGTTAAACCCAAGAGTGTTTGATTAAAATATATATGATTATTTTGTATTGTAATATCACCTCAGTGCTTGTTTCAAAATTCTTTAGTGTAGCTTTTAATGTTTGGTTTAGAAGCAGCAGCTTGAGGTTTCTCACCAAAACTGAATTTTTTTGTCCAGAGGTGCAAGACCAGTGTCAGACTCTCACTGAATCAAGATTTTGTGGCTTCTATGTAACCTAAGCCTCAGAAATCCTGGGACCTTACTAGGAGAAAGTAGTTGATCAGCACTAGGTATCAAAGACAACAAGAAAACACATTTTTTCCTCACAAGCTAAAAAAAAAAAAACGAGACATTTGGAAGCCATATGCATCTGTTGTTTCCTAAATTAATTCATCTTTTTCCAAGATATGTCTTGTGGAAAAATTAGAAATTCCCCTTCACTCCTTCCCCTCCCTTTCCCCAAATTTCTTTAATTCCATATAAGAATGAAAACGTAGGTCAGGCATTTATGTTATCTCTAAGTTCTGCAAAAAAATAAGTGGAGTTTAGAGTTACTTTAATATCTTTTCAGGAATCTTATACTTAATATAGATATTCAGCGTAAAGATTCCCAGTTGCAGATAGTATATAGCTGGAAGTGTGGTTAAAAGACCGCATAACCCCACTAGTACAAAGTACAACAAACCACTCCTTTATCCTTTTTCTCCGATACAAAGAGACTTTAAAGTGTATATAATTTATGTTCATTTCTGGGTCCTTTTTCTGCTTCCACAGTAGGAAACAATGCTCAAATTAAAAGCAAAGGTTGTTATCTTCAAAAGTATTTTTAGGGACTTCACAACACATGCAAGCACCTAATTAAACTGTTAGAAGTCGTTAAATATTTTAAGCACTTTTCCATTGAAAGTCAACATGAATTGGTTGCCTTATTTCTCTAAGTCCCTTTTTAATGCAACAAGGTAGCTTTCTTTAGGTGCCTAAAGACTTCTGAAAATCTACTTTTCTCAAGTTTAGAGTTGAAGGTCAGACATAAAGAAAATGTAAGCTAATTGACAGGAATTGCAGATTGCATACAGACTGTCAAGTCATGGAAAATTAAGATCACCAGCAGCAGTCTGCAACACTCAGTATGGTGGGAACATTAAACTGCATTTCAGTATAACCAAGTAAAATATATGGAAAAATCTACCTGTGAAAAAGATCTGACAATTCTGTGGAAGGGTCAACAGAACACAACTTTCCTCATCTAGAATCCCTTGGCCAACAGAGCAAATGCCAATACTTGTGTTTAGGAAAAGAAGACGCTGAATAAAAGTAGAGGGATTATATTGGTTTTGTATTTGGCACTGGTGATACGAATCTTGAAATCTCTGCCAGACACAGGTGCTATACATCTTTAGAATTGCTGAGAGTCTGGGCAGATGAAGTAAGAGCTACAGGAATGATGAAAAAAAGATTACTAAAAGCTCCTTTAGCTTGCGGGAGTAATGAAGTGTTAGAGTCTTCTTGTGCAGTAAATTCCTTTGGAGGCTCTTTTATCCCTTGATGCCAAACTTATCCCTACAAGACTCAGTAGCTACTAAATTTAGGGACTCTGTAAGGAAAATAGAGAAGTCCCCAAGACAATGACAGCAGTGGAGACATCAGGGGATTAAGCTGATAGGGAATGAAGAAAGAAAGGCACTGGCTGAGGTGGACTCTGATTACCAAGAAAAATCTTGGTAAAGGGGCGTTCCCAGACAATGAGGAAGTCAGATTTGAATTCTCAGTGGACAGGTGGGGGGAGAGAAGTACGACTAGATATACATTTGTTTTTTTAAAGGATATCATAACCTCTTACAAGCATTAAGCTACAGTCATATTGTGTAAGCAGCACTGTAACTACAGGTGGCTCAAATGTACAATCAGAAGTGTCCTGAACACTGTAGCTGTTTGGTTTTGGATTGGATCTTCACTATCCGAATTTTGTTTGGATAGAAGCTCAGTTGACAAATGAGTGATAATCAGATTTTTGGTGATTTAACCTAGTGTATGTCAGTAGAAAAGGAAGGAAAGTAAGCCCAGGTGTCCTGCTGTTTAAATCTTAAGTAGACAGTACTGTCTCCTTTGCTGTGTAGTTTGTCCTAGTAAAAGCTCACTCTGACTTTTTAGAAAGCTTAAGATTCTAACTCCCTCCGGCAGTTTTAGAAATACCACCTTGTATTAATAATCTGTAATGAGGGAATGTCTAATATTACTAAATAATTGTTTGGGGAATATATTCCCCATACAAGTGAAGACTTCTTTGTTTGCATATGACCTGCACAGTGAAAAAAACACTATTATTATTGTGTTCTAACTTTTTTTTTGGAGAAAAGATAGCATCAGCAAATAAATCCACGATATCCTGGTAAATATTTTTAAAGAGGATCCAAAACCAGATCAGAGCACAAAGGTAGCTTTACTAACAGTTTCTACTAAGATTAAATACATATAAAAATATATGTATGTATCTCCCAAGACAAAATACACAGCTTCATATAATCTGCTAAAGAGAAAAGTAAATATTTTGCAACCACAAATGAAGTCAAAGCATAACACTGTGGTGAGACTTAAGAGGAGTTAACAGACCAAAGTGTCTCATTATTTCACAAATTATAGCAGCATGAAAAAATACTCCTTTAATTTCAGGATACTTAGCTCTGTTTCATGAAATAAAAATATGTAGTTAAAACGAAGCACTGTTTCAAGTAAAGCTGCAGAGGGTGGCTTAACTCGGTGTGATAGGTGGGTAGCTTGCAGCATGAGTAACACAGAGTCTGCACTTCAGGTATAAGAAATGCATTTCTTTCCACACTCGCTAACAAAGCTTCATGTACAACATATATTCTTATGACCAAGTGAAGGACCCAGTCTTTCTCAGGCAAGGTGATACAGTTAATGCTTTAGGTTCCTTTTGCTGATGGTATGGATTAAAACATTAAGCATAAAAATGCTTTTGGTAGCCTTGACCTGGTTTGTAGTGGATGCCAGGAGCCAAGTTCTGCCCTCAGTTACACCCTGTAGCTCCCCTGAAGTCCACAGTGGTGCCAAGTGTAACAGAGGGAAGAATTCAGCTGTTCAAATATGCCCATGGTTACTAAGCCAACTGGCAGCAATTGCAAGAGAATAATAGGAGTGTTGAGGGCAAGAACTGAGGAGCCTTCGCGGGGCGGTCTGGAGATCTGCACAGTGCTTGTCTACGGACTGTTTGGCCTCCTGAAGTCAAAGCTATTAGCTTTCCCTACATGCCTAAATGCACTGCATACAAAACAAGCCTTTCACTGGTGAACACTGATGAATGTCCACTATCTGGGGCTCCTGCAATCTCATACTGCATTGTATCAGCAGCCTTTTGTTTGTACCAGACCTAACCTTGAAGTTTCATGGGGCAGAGAGCAGATCTGAACACATTTCAAATTTCTAAAACAGTGAACCATTATTGTTATTAACAAAGAAGAGCTGAGTAGCTTCCAGGCTGCTTATGAGACAGAAAAACTCATCTTCTTGTGGTGCAGCTAGTTAGTTATTTAGTGCTTCGTATTGCTCAAGAAGGGAATAGGCTTACTGGCTCATACAGTAACTCCTGTCTGAGGGAACAAGAGATTATTTTCATTTCACAGATGAGGAATCAAGATCTTAAAGTATTTGTCTGCAGTCACATCAGAAGAAAGGAACTGAAAATCTGGTATCCTTAGCTGTAGTGCCCTCATATGTTAGTTGTTAAACCCCTTACCAGCTAGTACTATATTAGCTGTTTGTAGCCTTGGTGAAGTCCTGGAGCTTTAATCTTTCAGTGTAGAAGACTTCTTGACACTGAATAACCTTGAGTTCTGGTTTTAAAATGGAAACAAAACAAAACAATCTTTTTATGGGACAAGTGGATTCTTTGAACTCCTGCTCATATAGCTGTGTACTATTTCAAAAGCGTAAGCTTCACCAGAACAGATTGAAAATCCCCTGGCAGCCATTTCTATTCAGTTTCATGGATAGAAAACAATAAAGATGTAATGAAAAATCAGATGGACTGAACTAAGAGTGTCCAACTGTTGCAGGCAAAGGGCAGTCATTGGGTGGATTGGGAAGGAAAAAGAGTTCTTGTAAATGTACAAAGCGTAAGCCCCACTGATGCTAAGAATTACATCCTTGATGAATATTGTGTCAAGAAATTCCCTGTTTGTCTTGCGAGGACATCATGAAATGGAACTGCTGCCATGAAAGTCATGTAGTACACAGCTAACAGAAGAAAATTAAGCAATGAAGTAGGGAGGGATACCATTCTAAAGCATCATTGGGACCTACACTGGTGTTCAGTTTCTATTGTAAGAGAAGTAATGCTTTATTACAATCCTCTACTTCCTCTGTTTCCATAAAGCTGGTATTTGACAAATATACTTGCTAATTTTTCACTCCTTTAGGCAGCACTAAACACATTCTGAGCCTTAATGAAACATAATACTATTGTTGTTATCTGGGATACAGACAATACCACTTATAATTCTTTTATTATGTATGTTTTACATGTGGAAACATCAGGCTTTTATCAAGCCAAACTGCATCAGAGAAGCTATTTCTGATTTTGAATAAGGAAATTGATGTTCTTTTTGTTTTGATTGATGATCACACTGTTTTGAGAAGCTCTTTAGACAGGCAAATTATTAAAAAGAATTAGATGGAATATCCACATCTGGAACAGGTTAGAATTCATTAATCAGACTTTCAACTGAAAGAATTTTTTCTTGGTCCATTTAAAATAGTAGAAGTGTTCTGATCTGTAGCAGTTCACTCTTTCCCTTCCTTTGCATTACACACACATTATCATTTGAAAAGGTCTTAAATACAGTAAATCAAACAGCCAAATACCAGAATAAATACACAGTGAGACATTAAATCTTTCTTAAAGGCACTTTTGTTCTGTGAGTTCTATAACTAAGACATCCATAATCACTGTAATCATTTTTTTAATGCTAAGCATGCAGATCCTTCCATTTTCTCTGGGGCAAATTCAGAATAAAACTTCCCTGCAAGAACAGATTTCTTCCACCTCCAACAGTTCATTGCAAAGTCTGCAGATCCTGACAATTACTGCAATTATACAAAAAGAATTTGCATTTGTATAGTATTGTGCAATCTAAAAGATATCAAAGGGACACTTTACATACAATATCCAAAGACCAAACTCTTATAATACAGTCATTTCTGGAAGACAATATAAAAGCAATTCTCTACAAGAAACTATACACTTCAGTATTTAGAAGGTGAAGCAAGAAATTATTCAACAATTCAAATCTAAAGGGAATGTGAAGTGAGAAGAATGTTAATTGCTTAAGCAAGGATTTGCCCATTAGATTCATCAATCAGTTTTGCTTATATAAATCACTTTCTTTCCAATGATACAGAACTACAAATGGTTCAAAAGGGACGGACTGATACCTGCATTATCTTAAAAGTTGCCTCACTGTCTTCTAGGCAGCTGTCATACAGCATGTTGAAAGACAATACCCAAAGGTGGGAGGGCAGAAACACAAGGCACTAAGCTGTAAAATGAGCCCATTCTAATTATATTAAAAGATCCTATACCTTCAAATGGATAAATGTCATTTATTGAATCACTCCTGATTGAAGAAACTGCTTTCTAATTATATTTTCTCTGGAGAGAGATCCATCTTCAATTATCTGTTCAGATTTTCATTGAAAAAGAAAATTATCTTTCAAATAAAAAAGGATGGAAATGAAAACTACTTTTACAATTGCTTTTTTTCCACAAGAAGAGAGGATTGAAAAAAATGCCTTATTTAAAAGTAAGAAAACAGTCCCTTCCTTCCTCATTGTCCTGTTAGAAATGGAGAAGGGAAGTCAAAATGAGAATTGCCATCTTTTAGAGCTGTGCTTAAACATGATACTCTCCACATCACTGCATGAAGAGCAGCAGTCTCAGGTGGCTGATATTGTCAGAATTACATGGGAGTCAGAGGAGGTAGTGCTGATTTATACCAGCTGCAGGATTGACTTAAAGTCTGTAATGTTGGGGTTTTTGGTTTGTTTGCTTTTTTTTATTTGTGGGTTTTTTTTAATCACTCTTCCTGCTTCAGTACTCATCAGGATAATATTTTAGAATCTCAGTACTGAACAGTCCATAGTTTTGTGCCTCTCTGCATCTGTTATTGTATAGAGGCCAGGGGTCTATATAGATTATTCAAAATGGCAAGGCGTGGAGAGAGGGAGAATTCACTTTTTTCTGTGTCAGTTTTTATATGGTACTGTGTGCCATCATGAGAGAAACAAAATAAGATAAAGAACAAGTAACTCATAAAGTTGTGTAGAAGCAACATTCATAGGCATACCTCGCCCCCGCGCCCCCAAACTCTACTCTTATACCCAGCTCTGTGACCACTGAGTATGTCATCATTTCATCCTCCTTTTGTAGAGTTGGCTGAGAAATGACATGAAAATGAATATTCCCACACTACCACTGCAACAGAAGATGCATTGGTACGATCTGCATACAGAAAACACTTTGCCCATAGCTCTTATGCCTCCTGACAGCCTGGATATCTGTTGCCTTTGGAAGCCTCTGTATTCATAAAATGGACATGGGACAATGTGACACTGGAGATATAAAGCATGTTATGGGATATGGTATACTGGTTTACCTCTTGCAGTCTTTCTCGGGAAGAGTCTATCAGATGTCCAGAGGAGAATTAGCATGATCTGAAGAACAGTTTGAAAGATGGGCAAGAACATAAGCTACCAGTATAGCCCTCTAAGCATATGTCCTGAAATGTGAATGGCATGTGGTTTTATCTTTTTGTATCTGAATTTTAAGTCATTTAATCATCGTCCTAAAGTGGCTTAGATTTCAGAAATACAGACATTCTTAGATTCATATGACTTTAAAGGTTGATTTACAATATCCCTTTCTATCAATGAAACCATGAACACGGGATATTTCTATAAAACAAGGAAGGTGTTATTTTCCTTAGAATCATTAATGAGAAATCTAGAAGAATAAAAAACTACAGAGAATGGAAACTTGTATTATAATCATGCTGAATATAATAGAACTGCTAATAGTATAGAAGACAGCGTGGTATACTAATCCTGGTAAAATATAATAATGTTAATCAGCTGCTGTGAAAAAGCCAGTTCTGCAACTACAATAAAAACTAAGTAGCAATCAGTTTCCCATGCAAAGTGTCCTTCCTGGCAAATAAAACTCAGGAAATATTTTAAATATGCAGACTTCTCACAAGTGTTCTAGTCTGGTTAGACAGAAATTCTTTGTGCCATACATAATACATATATACATTCTGTGAAGTGGAAGATTCACTTTAAAGCATGCTATTTATTCCAATGCATTTTGTTGATTAGCAGGGAAAAGACAAAACATTTTTGACAAATGTTAGTAATTTTCTGATTGTTGAATTTACTTACAGTGATGGTGAGTTTACTGAGTTGCTCCTGGATTTTTTCTACAAAGGACACCTTGATATGCTTCATTCATGTGGAACATCTGAAATGAATAACAAGGAACAGATGGAATTTTCAAGAGAAAAAGAAAATAATAAAACGCCCACCATAAAAACTAATTCTCTATAAATAATCTCAATCGGGAAAAACTTTACCCCTGAGGCAATCCAAGGCTGCCTTTATAGTAGCTTTTTCCCTTGTGACAAGAGCAAACTTTCCCATGCCACAAATCATTCCCGTCTATCATTTTGATATAATCTGAAGGAAAGCCATCCTACCATTGTAATGTGCCCCATTTTTTTTTCAGGCTCAGAGAGGAACTTATCTGCATATTTGGTTGGTAGGATTTACTGAACTTAGAATCAGTAATTATGATCTTTCTGGTGGTTTTTCATACTTTAGACCAGCAATTTCATTTTTGCAGTTAAATCCTTGCTTAATTGTCTTCTCAAGCTTAATCCATTTCTGCCGATGTTGTTCTTTTGGAACAGCTTTTCCAGTTATCATTGTGTTGCCTAGTTTATATGACATCATTCATATTGTAGAAGAAAGATGTTGGTCTTTGCAAAGAGGATGTGGGAAAAGGTCTCATGGATCAGTACAGTAGTGATGTTTATTCAGAAATTGAAGATTTGTTTTCTGTTTCCCTGATGGAATGGATTTTCCTTTAATCTTGTGAAGTAGTCTGTCTCAGTCTCTTCTAGACACTGATTTTAACTAAGTTTGTTTTGTGAAGAGGGCTGTTTCCTACATGATTCAGCAGCCTCTCTTTTTGTATCATACCTATCATTAAGGTCACAGAACAAAAGCAGTTCCAGATCCGTCATTAACAGCTCCCAGTATTGCTACTTGATTGTTACTTGATTTCTTATTCCGTTGCTGTGGTTGCAACAATAGGAAATTGTTTGACTTGAAAGCAATACTCTTCTATTAATGCATATCAAGCCCATTTTGATTGTAACTTAGGAAAAGCAAACCATTTTTCTGCAGTGGGAAATAACTACATTTGCCATTGGTTTTGGGTTATGTACATTGCAAAGAAAATAACTAGCTAATGGGCAGGTTTCTAGATGCCTTTTTCATTCTTTGCTAGCCTGAGGGGAGATGTATTATTTGCCAGGCCAGGAGACTTGTATGCCTGGTTTGAGTTATTGACTGTGTGGGTTTGCACTGCAAAAGAAATTCCAGTAATAAAAAGCTCGTTCCTAGCCTACGTTATTGGTCATCCATCTTGGGCAGGTGCTAGAAGATGTGAACTGATACTGATGCTAGAAAGTGGAAAGCATTGTTTCAGAAGAGTCTGAATGATGACTTGAATATACATAAAGATGGGAGAGGGACTAGAAAAGGGAGGAAGTGACCAAGCTTGCAAGCCTTTGGTCAAGAGGATCACTTAGTTACATCACTGCTATATTCTATGATGATAAAACAGAGAGGTAATGACTAGCTCCTGGCATCATTGTAGTAGTAAGGATGACTTGCAGGTTGTATGGTAAAGCCACAGCTTTGGCCACTGGGTAGGAAAAAGACTAAAGGATGCCCCAAACTGTAGGCACATTCCCATTTTTACAAAGCATACCACTTCGGGATTCGTTCTGGGTTGTTCTTACACTCAACAGTGCAAAATGACAGCATTCCACTGTTTTTGTTGTTTTATAAAGGTTATAAAATGTTAGTCCAATGCAGGGCAAAAGGAATTGAAGATTTGATCTGTAATCTGCTTCTTATAACACCAGAGGGCTGTTGTAGATCTCACCAGCACTCCTATTTGGCATTTTTATTAAATTCAAGAAACAAATGTTACAAATTTGACTTGGATCTTACCTTTTGTAGCATTCCATTCACTACAGGATGAAGCTGGACTGAAGTATATTTTGCTAGATGTATTGCAGGGTTCTTGCATGTTGCAAGGTAGAAGTGGCTAGAAATAGAAAAGGATTCTTTTTGAACTCTCACAGAAGAATCACAATGGGCTGCTTTTTTATGATTTCAATTTAAAATTATAATATTACTTTTAGCATTTAAACAGATGACTACTGAAGTAAATAGAAGACTTAAAGATTTCAGTGTGTACTCAATGAAGCTCATACTTACTGCTTACGTTCAGTTTATCAACTTGCTGTGGAATATACAATAAAAAAGAAGAGTATAGCTGAGGGACTTTTTCCAATACTGTCCAAACTGAATGAATAATTATCCTAACCTTTTGTGTTCCTGAGCAGCATCTCTATTTCAAGAAATAATAATGAGTTTTAAATAAAAGAAATGCAGAAAGGACTTCTGCATGAGTCTTTTTCCACAAATATTTTAACTCCGCACTGTTCATGCTAATTTTATGCCATACTTGAAGTTCTCTTTACAGATTTTGAAGTGGTGGCCCAAAATTCAAATCAAGAGTCTCATGGACTCTGATAAGTTTTGGATCAAGTTTTGAACTATTTCCACACAAACTTTTTTTATTAATTTCAACTTTCCTACTACTGCACCAGTAACAATTATAATTGTCAATAAACATGAGATACTCAGTGCTGAGAGCTAAAGTTATATTAGTGACATACTACCTAAGAGTGCTCAGAGTCCGTATAGTTAAAATATGTTTTTTCTTTGGCAGCCTTTTTTTGTGGTTCTGCATCATTTCCCCCGAAGTGCCTTATCAGCATCCAGAAGTTGGTCTCATAAAGCAAACGGCAAAACTTTAATTATATTCTTTTCATTATGAGTCAAGGGTCTAAATTTTGACCAAGAAATTGCCTTAGTTTTGAATGTTGACAAATTTTTTCCATATGATCTTAGAAAAACCTTGACAGGAAACCATCTGTAGGCCACCTGAGAGTTCTGGGGTTTTTTATTTAATAGAGGGAAAGGTAGCCCTATCCTGGCTGCAGATTATTGGCTCATTGAGCAACTCCATTCTTATGAAGTTGTCTCCAAAAATAATAGTCTTTACATTTGCAGCATAGTTTCCACGATGCTTCTTGTCTGATTTTGGAGGTTTTTCATTGTTACAATCTTATTTTACTCCATATAAATAGAGGACAGATCACAGGGGCAGACCAAAAGTCACCATGTCACTCAACTGTATCCTAAGCTTCATAGATCAGCTGGTAGGAAATGTAATCTTTTTATCTAATGTTTTCACGTGTCATATTAAAATATTGTATTTCAGTTGTATGACAGAGGCTGAGTCTACTGCATAGCACTAGATGGCAGTAACATATTACACTTCCCAGTGAAATCATCAACTCACTGTGTCATTAGTCATCTGGGCTGGGAAATGTAAACTAAGTGCAAAATAGAACCATATTTCTTTTCTGAGTTTGTTTTGGTCTACAGTCTGAAGTTGATCTAAGATGACCACAAAACCCATTTCTCATGCTGCATACAGCATACTTCCCTGCAAGGGCGAGCTAATTAAGCTCTTTATGTGCCTGCCAAGAAAACTGTAGATATTGTTAGTTCAGACACCAGCAAAATCAAACAGGTTTATGCATATCACATTTAGCCAAATCTGTCATCATGCAATTGCATTGAATATTAGATAAATGTGATTAATGTCAATGGCACGGTATACAAAAATGTAGTTTCAGTTAGTCTTGCATGGAGATTTTTCATCAGGTGTAAACTGATGTAACTGTACAAAAATCTCTGTTCTTATTGTCCAGAACAGATGTGAAACAGTCTGTGAACTGTTAAACACTCACATGTTTTTGCTGCAGAAGCTTCTGTTAGTAATGTGCTAATATTCAGATGATAGACGTGTTCACTTGAAAGACGCAGAGCTGTGATTTAAGGAATATCCAAGCCCCCTTATCAAAGATGGATTTTCATCTCTTGCTTTCACCAAAACACCTCTTGATTGTGGACCAAGCAGACTTCTTTGCTGAGGCAAAGTTTTCACTGATAAAGGTTTGTGTGAGTGAACTTGGGTGAACTACCTTAAGTGAAGGTTCACACGAAGGAGGGTTGTAGAGTTGACCATACGCTGTTTATTTCATGATAAAGTCAAAGTGTCTTGCAGCATTTTGTAGTGACTGATTCAGAAAACTTGAGTTTCACTTCTTGTTCTGCTGTTGACTGAGTGGATCACTTTATCCTGTGTTCTGTCCTTAAAATGTGAATAATGATATTTAATGGTTTATGAAAGCTCATCAAGATAAACTAATAAAAGCAGGTTTTAGTTGCAATTACTACTGACTATTAAGTCATATCCTCTCATTTCATTTCAGCCATAATGAGGATTCTAGCCCGTTATTTGCACTTCATTACTCCATGCTCCTTCAGGCAGAACCAGTATTTTATGAACAGAACAAGTAAGTCACTTTAATTTTACACTAGTTCCTTTTCTCCCTCTGACTTTTTACAAATACAGTCTTTACAGGTAAATCTCTTTAGAGAAAAACCCTTATACATTTTTACCATGAGCTATGTGGTGACATATAATGTTACTTTTATATATATTTGAGAGACTGAGGGAGAGTAATCTAGATCTTTCCAGACCTTGTTCTCCTCAAATGGAAATGTTAGTGGCAGAATCCATCTCCTGAGCCAACATTTATTCATGCATGAGAAAAGGCTTCAGTCTGAGATATTGGTAACATTATACTTCAGTAAGTGTCAGTGAGAAACAACAAACTGTAAGAAACTTTCATGAGTGATATTTTGGACAATGCCTAAAATTCTTCTTGGTCTACTTTTAAGACGCTATGTTTTTATTTTATAAAATCTAAGTGAAATATCTGTACTCTGATCTTCCTGCTCAGGTTGGTTGGTATTTTACTTCATGAGAAATTTTGTGATGTTGAGATTACTTACTGTGAAATATATTTATTACTCTTTTAAGGATCAGAATTTGTTTCAAAATGTTAACTCCAGCTGCTCTTGAAAACACCCTCACCATGATGGTGCGGTTTCAAACAGCCTATGCAATGAAGCAACGTAATATTTTTCCTAATGTGCTAAGGTTTCAGGTTGCTTTGGGGTGATTTCACTAAAGAAGAGGTTAGTTCAGGCCAGCACCTCAGTTTAAAAACAGTTTTGCTGAAAGAAGGGTTTGGAAGAGTTGGAGAGTCATAAGATGGCGTTTTTCTATGCCAAGTCATGACAATATGCAATAGAGCAGTCTTCACCTAAAGAAGACATTGCTCTGCCTTGCAGGTTTTTATAACATCTTTCTATTTGTTACTTTGAAAAATAACTTGGGGATTTGATTTGTAAGTTCAAGGCTCAGAGGGACTTTGCACTGGGCTTTAAAGATTTAGGTGTTTTTGTTAAACAACTAGCTAAATAAATAACATTAAAATGATTGATGTCAGTGTATTCTTATTTGGTCACAACAGCTGTAATTTTGAATAAATCTTTACTGTTTCTCCTTCCAATCTGCAAATTGCCTTTTATAGATCTAATTAAACTTATTCCATGCCCTTTAACACTAAATATTGCTCAGACAAAGCTTAGTTTCATTAAATTTCTATGTTCAAAGAACATTGTAAAGTGTTCTTTGCCCCTGTTAAGACAAAACCTGCCAAGCATTTTCTAAGAATACAAAATAGCACAGTGGTGTTTATTACTCTGGCTAGTTCATTGCCAACTCTGATCAGCGTGAGTGATCTACTGATGTTGCTAAAATGTTTATCCTGTCTACAGACCTGTGAGATGTAGCTGTCTGCAATTAGTATTTGTCATTTCCCATGAGGTAGGAAACAAGATTTTAATGTTTCCCTACCTATGATGAAGATACTATTAATGCATTTACACACTGTGAACCTAAAGAGATAGTATCGTGACTTCTGGTAGAGTGCTGTTGCATTTACTGATGGAGATTTGTGTCAAATGAATCATATTTACAAGCCAATGCAGGGGAAAAAGCACAGCCCAGTTCCAATTCACTGTTCCTATTGATTTCAAACAGAAGAAGTAGCTGAACAGCCCAAATATACTGCTACACTTACTTTTCATCCCACTTATTCTTTCATTACTTGCGCTTTTTTTGGTATCTTGCACAAGTAGATTTATTACTATGAATAATAACATGCTCAAAGAGGAATAATGTCTCTTTCCTATTTTTTGTACATCCCAGTTTGATGTACATCAGTAATGTGTTCCAATGGGGAATTTCAGTGTTCCTTGAAACCATTAATCTTCTGCACAGTAATTAGACCCATATGAAAGGTGCTGTAAAGAGAACCACACAAATATTAAGTGACCCTTACAGGACATAGTAAACTAGTAATAGAATTGAGTAAATAATCCCATTCAGCCCTGCTGAAACTCAAGGCTAGATTTCTAACCCTAAATGGGATTAGCAAAAATTTCTAAGATCTTAATCTAGCTAGTGCTATCCTTTTAAAAAAGTCCAGACACTTGAAAGATTTCTGTCATTAAATGTCCAGGACCTAAGCTGATCTATTTTGGGTTGTAATTTTAATAAAACAAGTGAATTATTTTTAAAAAGTTCTTAGATCACAATGAATTATATGCAAATTGAATGTACATTATAATCTGCCTTTGTAAATGAAAGCAGTAGCAGCCAATACAGTGTTGGAGAATTTGTATGTTAATTTTTTTTTAGAATGGGCCTCTTTGAAACTACCTAATGTACCATACATTATCAGATTGCAAAACAGAGTGCTCAGTAGGCAGAAAAATTTTTTAGGATGTTGCCTTTTGCAGCACTGCAGGGAAAAGTCATACTGTCTAACAGCTCATTTGTCATCCAGGGTGGTTTCTCGCAGAGGGGAAAAAATATCTGCAGAACTTTTTAAGAAGGTTTCCTGTCGTTGTGCACAATTTGTGTGAGGTTTCACAGCTATAATTTTACAAAGCAAGAAGCAAATGCTTTTGCTAAATTCAGAAAAAAATGGCCCCAGTCTGCTCAGTGATGCCACAGTCTATTTCTATTTTCTAGGAACTCTGTTTTATACAATCATCACCACTAGGTGTCCCCCCAAAAAAATAGTAACTCCTCACAGGCGCTGTTTTAAATAAGTGGTAAAATCACAGGATGTTTAAAAATACAGTTTGCTCAGTATGAGAGAATAATTTACAGCCCTAATAGGTCGATTGGAAACATATCTCCTGAGAAGAATTCATTTGCAGATTCTTCCTTTTTTTTCACTATTGGTGATGCACTTCAGCAGGGCGAGATGACACATTTTTTGTAATCTCTCCTGTGCATATTGAAAAGTTTCAAAGCACTGTTCATTTTTCCCTGTGGGATTGGCTTAGAAGAGTGCTTAATGCTAAGGCATGGTAAGGATTTGGTAAACATAAGCAATGAAACAGAAAACAAGTAGGTGAAACACTAGAAAATACATGTCCTAGGTTATAAGTGTACGAGAAAGGCTGGTGGGTAGACTCCTCTAGGTGACTGCTGTGTCACTTTTTAAAAAAAGGAAGAGTGTGGTACTGAGAAGACATCAGACTTTATGGCTAAGTAGAGATACCAAGAGATCAAGTCAAAGACAACCAGGTATAGCTCCAGATTTTGGGATCTGCAAAGATCCAGATAAAAGTCAGACCTAACAAGGACAGACTGATCGTACACAACAGCTACTAGAAAAAAGAAATCGGTCAAATTTTTCATTTGCTTAAAGAAATACAAAGTGAATTCAGTGAATTTGGGGAGGAGTGGAAGGAATATTTTATATTAATCTTGTCAGTTTTGACTAATAATCCAAAAGATATTACCAGCTAGAAGTTTAAAAGACTAAATGGCATTTCATCCATTGGTTTATTATTAGTAGTAAATGAAATCATGAAACTGAGTGTTTCCTTGTCCACATGGTGACCAGGAAAAATTCAGAAAATAAAAAGAATTAATTTCTTTTGTCATGCTGTACATGAGCAGGAACTGAAAAGAGACTGGGTAGGTGAAAGGCAAAGCAAAACTCCCACTGTCTTAGCGTAGGACTTCACCCTGTGTTTACAGCAGGCAGTTGCAGGCCATAATTAATATACATAAGAACAAGGTTGACAGCTCATCATTTTGATGACTTTCATGATTTGGGGGAGACTTAAAACTTGTAGTTGCCAAATCTTAGTATTTACTTTGTTTTCAAGCAGATTTGCAGTCTTCATGGTTAAGAAGCTTGAACTAAAGATGCCTATTATCAGATGACAGAAGTACATGTTTTGTACATGTGCATGTGTGTTTGTGTAAGGACGGTATTGATACAATTTTGAAGGTGTGTGTTGAGGTTTCTGATTGATTGAGACAGTGAAACTGCAGGGTAAAATTTCTGTATAATATCTGCACCAGAATTTACCTCTGTGCATGTGACTCTGGATTCTCACGTAGACCTGAGTGAGGGTCTTTCCTAGGAACTGATACTCCCAAGTCAGAATTTGCCTCAGTGTTTTCTTCAAGTTATGGCCACATCCTACTTTTTTTCACAGATAAAAGTATTAGAGCTGTACTTTAGCCTCTGAATAGCATGAATTAACAAAACACTTACGTTTTTTTTAAACCAAATAACTTTTTTTACTTTGCGTTTTTCTGGTCTTTTTCCAACCCCATGTGAAACATCAGGAAAGTATCAGGAAAAAGGAAACCAAATGCTGATGTGACTTCTCAGATAAAAAAAAAAAAAAAGATACTGTGTCCACATTGCTTGTATTTCCCCAAATCCCTGATGTTGTAGTCTGCAGAGATCAGTAAGCATAGTGTGCCCAATGGTGCCCTTGTTTGTTACACAGTACCTGTGGCCCTTTCCTAATGCTTTGATATGCCTTCCTGGTTCTACCGTGTTTGGGTACCCAGTTTCCTCTAGTCTTTCCTCACTATTAAGCTCTATTTATTGCCCTTTTCCAGGTGCTGCTTTGCCCTCATTTATTTCACATGCATGCCTTTCTGCGTGTAAGTATTTTTGTTTTCCTTCCCCTCTGCCACATTTCAGAGTCAGTAATCCTGTGCTTGCAATCTCTGACAGTTGACTCACCAGACTGCAAATGCAAGGTCATTCTGTAAGACAATGAGGCTGCCAGTTTAGCAATATCATCCACGGGATCAGAACCCATTGGTTTTGTTTCTCAGCTTCCTCAAGTAATCAGTATCTGCTGTCTTAAGTCCATTAACTAAAGATCTTATTTACTGTGCAGATGCAATTAGCTCTCTAGAGAACTCTACTGAAGCAAAAGTTAGAACAATAATAAATATATTTATTTCTATCCCGTAAGGCTCTTTTGGTTTCCCATACTGCAGCCTTCCAACAGAAAGGAAAAAAACACTATTTGAAGTAATACAGCAGACTGGGTTGCCGTACTTTGAGATTGCTGGCTTCAACAGGGACATTTAGTCCCTTGCTAGGCATTACGATAAACAGTTTGAAGATTAACATTTTTGTTCCTGGACTGTGCTGCGCTGTACAGCAGCTCTTCAACACAGGCAGAATCAATCCAGGTCAATGGGGAAAAGAGGCAAGATTCTTCTAAAGGCTCTGATGAGAGGGAAGTAACTCTATGGAGTAAAGCCAATGTTAAAATTCTTAAACTGGGGGGGTGGGGGGATGGGGTGTGACTTTCCACTGCTGCTTGTGCCTTACAGCTGTGAGAGAAGGAGGGAGTTACCTGTTCCTTCAGATCTAATACTTTGTCTCTGTTTTGTCCAGAGTGTTAGCTACTTTTTGGCAGTGGGAAAGGCTGTTAGTAGTTGAAAAATGTTAAATTTGTTTCACAAAAGAGAAGTAAAAATACTATTTTCCTTATTTTTCCATGACAATTGGAGCATTGTCCCAGTTTCCCCCCCCCAACCTGAAGATTTATTTTCCTTGCTGCTATCCCTCTCTTTGCATCTTTCTGTAGCTCCATTTTATTTTTAATAATGAAAAATTGAAAAGTGGGAAGAATGAGGTGGGAAACGCTTAAATATTTTGTATTTGCATTTTAAACTAATCCAATAAATATTATTTGCAGTACGTTCTAAAACTGAATGAAAAATTTGAACTTACTCCACTGCTTTTTTGTGTACTTTACCACATTACAGACTTCATTAGTACTTGAAAAATATTGTTGAATGTGGGACAATGTAGGTGTTGTAGACAAAAACACAACCTTGCTTGATAAACAGCAACTGACAGAGAGAAATCCAAAGTGGACAGCTCAATATTTGTCCTTTTAACCCACCTAAAAGCATGTGACATTAGAATAGCCTTCTACAGTATTTGCAATTTCCTCTAATGTTCCCAGTGAACCAGATGAGCTTTGTGGATGCTTGCTTCTCTACCAAAAATAGACTGCACTATCCTAGCTCGCTGATGTTCCATTCATTTGATCTCTCTGCTGTGGAAACTACTGAAGGCGTACTACTGATATTGCCATTCTGAAGAGCTGAAAAAAAGAACCTTATTTGTTTTCCTCCTCATTTGCTGCTGTAGGCAATGAACTTACTCCCAAACAAAATTGGAACCTTTGTGCAGGACAAGGGTGGAGCAATGCAGATTTTTTTTTTTTACCTTTCAAAATATTAGGAGAAAACAGGAAACTGCAAAAGTTGAAGCTATCTTATCTAGGGAAGAATGCTCTAAGAGTTTGGCATTTCCATTAGTGCAACAGTGCTAAACTAATATGGGTTTGGAGTTTTAAAAGTCTGAAGACAGTATTTATTTGGTCTCTAACAAACATTTTTGTTCTTTGATTAGTTGGCACAGCATGCAAAAAATGATGCAATTTCAAAATGTGTCTCTGCTTTGTGAAAAAAGGGACAAGTATACCTGAAAAAATGCCCTGTTTTTTTAATGGAAATCTAGTGAAGGTTTTATTATAAAATATAGTGCATATACTTTATCACATAATTTTAAACAAAAACATACTCTGTTTTCAGAATGCTACTTAACACTGACAAACATAATTTCATGTTAAGTACTGTCTTTTCAGTCCAGTTTGTATTCCCCCTCCCCCTCATTTTTCTTAGTTTCAACAGATACCAGTTCCAAGAGGCATAATTCTTATTCCCACATAAATCCAGATGCATAGATCCACATACATATTTTGGGAATGCATCCAACATTTTTATAATACAGTAAAATGCACAAGAACTGACAGGCACTAAATAATACGTGGGTAGAAGAAGATCCTTGAGAGTGATGTTTTTGCTTTACTCTCCAAAGCAGGAAGCATGGCTAAGTTGGTAGCTCACTGGGCTAAAATGTCAGAAGGTCAGATCACACATTAGGATTTGGGCTCATCCCAAATGTTGACACAATATTGAAGGGGGAAGGGAAAGGGAAAGGCATGTGACAATAAAGGACATTGTATTCACCAGTAAACATTGATTGGAAATATCCATCTTTGGACCAAGTAGACAAAAGTCCACTACAGAATTTCTTAGTCCACAAAGATTTCTTAATCTTTTATTGCTGAATATTGAAATAGGCCGTTAATGAGCACCAGGTCTGGTGAAGACAACTCCACTTACTAACACTAAATATCCTTCTAAATTAATTTAATTTAATATGATTGAGTTCCTATCTGACAAAAAGTGAGTCTCACTGTGTATAAGACTAAAATTTTGTGAGTGCTATTTGGTTCAGCATGTTGTCTTTAAAAATACCATGCCATGATAGTTAAACTACAACTAGAGGAACATTGTGGAATGCTTAGATATTCCAAATCTGCATTTCATCTTCTCTTTTTATTACATCTCAGCATTGTCCAGTTGAACTTTTCCTAGCTTTAACCTTTCAAATAGGATCTACAGCTGCTGGATGCAACAGGAAATGAACAATAACTGGCATCAATAACTTTTTTCTGAGTGTGCAGCACAGCCTCAGTTTGTCTGCAATTGCTGTCCTTTTCTAAAAGTAGTCATCATGTTTTCACTCAATAGTGTATTTGTTATGATATTAAGCTTCACTACCAAAGTTTGTCTGCTTTCATTTAATTTAGTTTAAATTTCCCAGATTTCTCACCAAACTCCTACCAATAATTTTAGTTAAAATAATAAACTAAAGCAATAATGCAACCCTACAACGAACATCTTGTAAAAAATATATATGTACCTGTTTCTAATAAAGATCTTGATTATAGGATTTTCATATACTAGTGCATCTCATTGTATGTCATAGGAATTTAGCTCATTCAAGTTGGAAAGCAAATAATGCTGCCGTTTCAGAAGGATTCACACTGTAATCTCCTGGATTTATTATTATTAAAAATCATATAATAATTCAGCTTGGAAGGGACATATGGGATCCTCCCATCATCTGCTCCAACCTTCAGCCCAGTGCAGCACCAAATTTGATGTTGGCTCTAATTTCAAGGTCAGATAAATTGCCTGGGGCCTTGTTCAGCTGAGCTTTGAGTACCTCCAAAAATGGAAATTTCACAGTCTCTCAGAGCAACTTGTTTCATTGCTGATTATCATCACTGTGAAAAAAACCCTTTCCTTATATTGTCATAAAATATTCTGGTATCTACTGATCACAAAAATGATGAAAAGCAAAATAGTAGTTCTCTACTTAAGTCGTATTTTCACAATAAACTTACTAGCAAAGATATTAAGCATACAGAATTACTAGTCTGAAAGAGAAGATGGGTTAAGCACATATTTGTGAAACATTCTTTATGAAAGGGAATGATTTATATTATGTGATGTCTAAATGCATTTGGTGATCTGGCAGGTATTTCTAAGCCTGTCTTTGCTGAAAGATGTCAAAGGGTCTACAGATTATCTGTTTATTCTTATTCTCTTACTTGTTTCAAATGGATTTTAAAGCCCCCTTTCTAAATTACTAACATGCCTGCCTGTCATTTTAGTGAAGTAATCAAGCTCATTATTCAGTGATAATGTCCTCAACTTCATGGTTCCTAGACCCACGCCTTAAGTGTTATCAAGGGTCAGTTTATTCCCATGCTTCAAGAAAAATCAGTGGCAGGCAATGTACTCTTTCACATACCCACCTCACACTCTGAGACAATAGACCCTTTTAGTGTCAAAGTAATTTCCTGCTGAAGAAATGTTCCTACTGTTTGTTTTTATTTGAATAGGTGAACAGCATCATATGAGCCTTTCACAGGGTAAATGGGTTGGCCAGGCAGTTTTGGCTTCTTGTGGGATCATGCTCTCCACTCAAATGTACAAATCAATTATATGACTTCCATGCTGAGAAAATGCATTAACTTTTAAAATGAACAGCAGCAGCCTGGTCTTAATAAAAATGTTAAAACCCCACTCTTAAACCATAACTCCAAGTTGCAGCTGAATATGAAACATCCATTTACAGCCAATTACACAAAATTTCTATCATGCTTTAGAAGATACGTACATGCACTAGGAATATTAAAAGCCAAAAACCCCACAGCTCTAGATGAAATAGGGAAAGACTTAAAACCTTTCAACAGATGCTTAGGCAGAAACGCTGTGAGCCTTGTAACTTAACAGCAGGCATCTATTGAAAGTATATACAGCACATACGTAACCCTTGGCCTTACATATTATAGAACTGATACAATGCAAACATTGCCATTCTAGGAACAACACAATGTTTTAAAATGATTCATTCTCAAGAGTTTCTTCCATAGATGAGGAATAATAAGAGAATTAAGCTTGGGGCAAAAATGGACTCTTCCAATGTCACAAAGCCCATAATAGAACCTCTTCTGCTTCCAATGATGAAACAGGCCTTAGAAAAATCTAAAAACCTGCATGAAATCTAGTGAGGACAGACAAAAGCAAACTCACTTAAATCTTACTGTTACAGGTACTTAAACTGTAGGAACAGCTTTCAGTTTAACTAGTTGCACAGCTGGGATGCAGGAAATTTTTCACAAGGCTAAAATTAATACCTATATTCAAGGCCCTTCAACATAATTGCTTATTATAGCATGTTCCACTGAAACACTTATTCACAGGATGCAGTTCTTCGTACTTTGGAAATTAAGATTTCCAGTGGAGAGTGTTCCCATTTAAAATGTTCCTGTCTCACAACAGGACTCCAGGATACTTTTGTAATTCAGATTCCAGATGAGAATAATCATTTATGGTCAAGTTCTCAAAAAGCAGGGAATACTGAACTGACAGAGAAAGATGACATTCTTTTTATGTGTGCATATGTGTTCATATGTAATCCTAATTAGTATGTTAATTGGCAGCTGCAGAGAAGAATTAGCAGCATGCCTAAACACCAGCTTTAATTACCTTATTGGTCAGGATTCCTTCTGAGTCTGCAGGTATGAAAAAATTTCAGCAAAACACATCTTGCTATAGAGATTTGTTCTTGTTATTGCTCCTCAAAAAGCGTTTATGTTCCATATAGTCCATCTAGATTTATGACAACTTACCTCCTGTCATAAGCCTTCCTTTCTGTTTTTGTATGGAAGTTTTCAGTGTCTTTTAACCATTAAGAGACAAGTGAAAAAACAAGCTTTCTCTCTGAAAGTCTAGTAGTCTCCTCTGATCAGAAGACTACAGTGGGGCAGTAAATTTGGTTGAATTACCGTCCTGTCTAAAGGAAGGAAAATCAGTGCTCAGGGAGAGATTACTCTCAGCTAAGTGAAATTTAAATACCATTAGATCCCATATGAAAATGTTCTTTATACATAGAAAACTTGTATAATGGGAAGCAAAAATGTTGGTGGGAAGATATACCGTCTACTAGTGTGCATTAATATCAGAAGTCTATCCTCCTATCTTCCCACATTTTTGTTCTGCTAAATTATAAAAACACCCAACGACCTGCTTGAGAAATGAAGTATCAACCAGATGTTTCCTGAGCAAAGACAACTTGTGTTTCCCTTTACACATCATCTTCTGAGAGGCAGTGCTACAGTGATTGCATATCTGACATCATTCACTATGTTGACTTTGGGTTACTGAGAATCTTTCCTTTACTTTACCTTCCAACTCAAATACAATAGTTTTACAGAGAGATCACATGGAAAGAATGGATTTGAATGACAAACAGAATGTGGCAGAATGGCTTATATTCACTTTGTTACATCACTCCTTATGGAAACAGGGTACAGATGACCAGTCATCCCCCAAAAGAACCACTTCTTTATGTGAAGAACAACATGCAAAAAAAAACATTTTTGTAAGAGCTGGTAATTTTAAAACAAAAGCTCTATATGAGAATGGATCCAAAGCTCATTATGATTTACAGAAAGTCTGATTATTGTGCTTTGGATCAGATTACTATTTCTTGCCAGAAACTACAGGATTTTTCTAGTTCTTTTTGGCTACTATGAAAACTTCATCAGTAGTGTGATACCTACTGATCTGTTAATGGGGGTAGGATATAGAAGATGAGAGCTCAATCATCTAACAGAAATGCTTCATTCTTTTTAGCCAAGCAACCATGTGTTTACAACAGATCACTCTAAAAGCACAAACTTTGCACTCCATTTTTAGGCAAGCTAGTGGAAACAGAAAGCTAACTTTCAGGTGCTACATTAACAAACAGCATGGGAAGGGAGGGAGTCCATTTTTTTTTAACCCTGTGCACCAGAACTCATAATGCATAATGACTTACAACTTTCACAGCAGGTAAATTTCTGTTCAGGCTTTCCAGAAAAGTTCACATGATGTATGTTTAACTTATACAAGATCAATATTTAATCAGTCATGAATAAAGCTCTAAAATGCTTTATGAATGTCTTTATATCCAAAGACTGAAAGATACCAACACTTTCTTTCTGGTTGTAATCTCCCATTTAGATAAGAAGCCACATCACACAAAGCTGGAACTGCTTTTTCTTCCCTAGTAACGCACGATAGGTGTAGTAACATACACTTAAATAGTGTCACTCCATATTTATGTCACTATGAAAGCCCATGGGGAGCTAGATTTAACAGAAGACCTGATGTATTCATCTCACATCATTGGTTAGTTGCTCATAAATATAGGAAAAGCTATTTTCAGTAGCTACTGTGCAAATGTGTTTTAATTTGGAAAGCTGTGCACAGCAAAAGAAACTGCCTGTGCAATAGTTTTAATAAGGATACATGAGCAGAGGCCATTCTATACTTTCGGGGGGGGGGAGGNTGACAATGGAGCCATTCAGCCTCTTGAATGCTCAGTCTTACTGTTTCAGCACACTGCAGACAAATGTACACTATGTCTTGATGACAAATAACTATAATGACAAAGATGCAATCATGAATTTATGAATATAAAATGCTTTCACTCTTTCTCCTGCTCTCATTTCATTAAAGACGGAACGAAATTACAGATTGGTTGGAGGTTGCATCTCCATGCACATACTCATCTCACTAGGTAAACATTTCTTGTAAACCTTGAAACTCTTAAGTTTTAAGGTAGATTTACAATTAGATAGGTTTTGTACTACTGTCGTACAGAGGTCAGTTTTGTTCAGAAGGAATTGAAATCAGCTAGTTTGCATCATTGTTCCAGGAAGATTCATTCTCAGCTTCACCATCCTCAGATTCATCCTCTATCTTCTTTTTGAACACTATCCAGGCCCACCTTTGCTGCTTTGCTTCAGGACATAACTTGTATCCACATCCAGTTATTTAAAAGCAACACTGGTATTCTTGGCATTGCTTATGACATTTGAATTCCTACAAATTTAGCACGCTGCTAAAATGCTTTCTGAATTCTCAAGGTAATTTTTTTTTAAACACTGCCAAAAAAATAAATTTGAGAATTTATATACTCAGGTAAAACACCATCATATTCTTGGTATGATGGAGATAATTCATTTTCAGTACACATAAATAGAAATTTGGCTCTAGGTCCAGTAAATGCACGTGTACAAACTTTATGGAAAGTTAAAGCGAATGATGCTAGTTTCTCTCCATGTCTGTTCTTTATCTGCTGGTGGGGGAAGTGACAGCTAAATTTAAAATTGATTGAAAGTTGTCTAGCACTGTAATATTCAATTCAGTAATGACCTCCAAGTCAAAGACACTTGAAAAATGCCTAAACTGCTGGCAGCCAACTCTTCAGAACACATGGAATCCTACTTAGTTCTCATGAATCCAAGTTATTCTTTCAAAAACCTTTTAAAATAAAACAGCCCACAATATCAGCCTGTCATTTGTGACCTGCCCAGCACGGCCACTCTTAGACATGAGAGACAGAACGGGAACACTGCATGGATAGAATAATGATTTATTGGAAACAAATATTTACACAAAGTATAAAGGCAATCACTTCAACCATTATTTTTTTTAACAAGACAAAGCTGGCCCATTACAAGATTTGTTCAATAACAGGATTAGATTTAGTAACAATGTAGAATATTTAAATCCCTGAGGTTGAGGCCCTCTCACCTTTTATGCACTCCCCCCACCCCACTCGCATCCCCCCACTCCCCCCAAAAAAAGTGCTGGAAATTTAATTTCCTGCTCAGTTGTGCTTTTAGCGGATTACCATCCAAAATTACAGTTTCATTCTTTACATCAGCATGAAATTTAAAAATGTAAGCAAGCCCAAGTTTCACATCAAGTTCATTCACATCCAGTTGCAGGCATCCAGTTTAAAATTTCTTTCAATTTAAAGCTGGTATCTAAGCTGCTCTATACATAAGGCTACTGACTGAAGATATAAGTTGCTCCCCTTAAATCAGACATACAAGCCAACTCCTACTTTTTTTTTCTAGCTGGACACAGCTAATGGGTTTTACTTTGCATATAGGGGTATTGAGATGTGAATGCAAGGCTTTAGGCCCAAGTCCTTTTATATCTGTACTTAAAGCCATCACAAGAAAGCTTATTAACACAGAGTTCCAGTTCCTACTGCAGACTTCTAGTAATTTACCTATATATGCCCTCAGCATTTTTTAGGTTTATAGCAGGCATAGAGTTTAAGAATGACAAACTTGGGGAGCAAAAGTGTTTCCTCCTAAGCAATTAAAGTTTCATTATTCAATTTAAGTAAGAAGCCACCCTGCAAGGCCACAAAGGCAGATCCAGGCATAACACACGTAGAAAATTTTCAGTCCAAGATAAGACATTTTTCCTAGCAAGATCATTGTCTCTTGTCCGAGGATGTAATATTTCAATAAACAGAACTCCTCTGGCTGACACATGACAATCAGCATAAGCAAAGCATGGGGGACAAGGCTAAACTTAAGTATTTTCAAAAGGATGCAGCTGATGTTGGTGTCACCTTGTCAGTGGCTAGCTCTTCAGTTGGAGATGGAAACAAAGATCTAATAAAATTCAAGGCATATACCAACTAAAATAACATTCTTTCCAATATAAGAGGTAGATTTTATCCAGTGTAATATATAACAGCCACTCCTGTAAGTGCAGAGGCTCTAAGAATTAAACAATTCAAATCAATTTTGACCTATGTGCTCTTAGAATAATTATGGCAAGCTTTTTGCATATCCTTCATGAAAGTAGGCACACCACTCTGTAAAGAGAAAAGTGGAAAAAAAACATTCTCGCATAATGTAATTAAGAAAAATTATAAGCAAGATGAGAATTCCCACTATATAGATCAAGGCCTTCAAACAAATACAGGACAATCGTAAGGTCTGGCTCAAAGCAGCACACCATTCCTTCAATCCCTCATGAACAGGCTGCTTTATTGAAGTTTGGTTGTGTTAAGGCTATTCACACATGCTCTGGAACATGGATTTGTTGTTTTTTTGCACAAATTTACCTGTCTGGTTGACTAAATAAAGGAATTTGATAGGAATAAAAAAAAAAAATTAAGACAACTGCCATGAGAGCAGACAATAGCAAGACTCTAAAAACAGGACTGTGTAAGAGCTAGGAATGTCAACACTTGCGTTTCAGAAAAAAAGATAATTCTACTCAACATGCAGAAGATAGGTACATTGTTTGAAACAGATTAGCAAAGGACAATTGTGCTGTCAACCTTTACTTACCTTGGCAGCCCAGTTGACCAGCCATGATGGAATCATGCCACCAGGATTATCAAAATAGTACATATAGACTAGAGATGAGAGAGAAGTTACCAGAAAGTTATCCAGCCATAGTCTGAGTATTAGCTCTAACACTGTATGACAGGAGCTGTCAATGTGCATGACTGAGTCACGAAGTACAACAGTTCTGCTCTAAGCTCTTCACAAAAATGTCAACTTGTACTGAAGTGGAATGTGAAGTAAGTTTAACCTCTGGGAAGCTGAGAGCACCATAATATTAATTTAGACTATTCCAAACCATTTTAGGCAGCCTGTCTTATAAAATAACGTTGCCTTTAAGGAACTAATCTCAGACAGGAGTCAATCTCTAGGCAAACCCTTTAATCTATAAATCTGTCAAATATGATACTTATCATTGCTGAGTTAACCACATTGCAGTTAGCATCAGATTCTACCCAGCTGAACTGGCTGGCANCACACTGCACTAGATGTTTCTAAAAGTTTCATTCACTTTAAAGTATTCCTAGTGCTCAGTACATCCACTTCATAGTAACTGTTTTACCTTAAAATTTCCAGCCTCCCTCTTTGTGCATTTAGCTAATACATTCTTTGGCTATGTGACTTGTGATCACACTTTCTTGACCTCTTACCTTTAGATCCAGTCTTGCCATCACTTTCAATTGCCAGACTTTGTTTATAGCTTTTAACTCTGATAATGCCAGGCTTTTCAGGGCACTGAGGAACAGACACACTTTGAGCTAACACAACCCAGATCTTCCGCCCATCAACATCCATCTCTCGACATTCACGAATATAGACATACTGTATTCCAAGTTGAGGAGGCATGTCAAAACAGTGTCGGTTTGACATATGATGAACTGACAAGTAAATTCCATTACAAATACCAGCCCCTTCAAGATATTTCTTATGCTTCTACAGGATTCAATCCTGCAGAGTAATAATTCTGCTATGTGAGCTTTTGTTGTGTGTGGGAAGAGGCATCCACGCTCTTCTTCATGCTATACATATTCATATAACATGAGAACTGCAAGATCTTAGATCAGGTGCAGCAGAGCAGTAGAATTGGTACATTGTTAGGATCCCTGGATGACCAGGTGACAAAAACTGCAAGAGGAACAAAAAGCTTGAAAGGATACATCTCTGTTTGAGAGAGGAAAAGGGTATTTCACTTCCCAGTAGATTACTTTTTCACCATCGTATGTTTTCTCATACAGTTCTACAGTTGAAAAAGGAAGACTGTTAGATATTTTTCATTTCTCCTGCAACAGAACATGGCATCAAAAACTGCTCAGATTTCTGGCATGAGCACATTTTACACACAATTCTTACGTCAAAATTGATATGTATGTGAAGTGGTTGCAGTAGCAGGGTTGTTCAGGAACCAAATACACAAAAGTAGGTGGCCTGTTTTTCTGCTGCTATTGAATTCACCAATTTAAAAAAAAACAAACAAACAAACAAAAAAAAAAAAACAAAAAAAAAAACAAAACACAAAATCAGAACAATTCTGGAGGGAGGCAGAGTCAAACTCTTTTTCAGACAGTTGGCTCATTCCAAGCCTTTCCATCTCAAAGCTTTTTCCTCACCTATGCATATTCTGCATAATTCTGAGCCACAAGTACAGTATGCTTTTTCACAAGCATGTCATTATCCTTGTAAATGATTCTGAGTTAACATGGAAACAGGACAAGTACTGCTTTCTAATACATGAAGAGGTCTTATACTAGGGATTAATGAAGTTTGGAAAAGCTATTAGGAATTTCATAGCAGTGTATACAGGCAACAGTGAACACAAAGCTTGAGCAGTTTATGAGCCTTCATTACACCACCTGCGCTCTGCCTGGAAATTCAATCAGAAGGCAGCTGAATAGCAAAAAAAAATAAGTCTAAGAATAGTCCCTAAAACACGGCAGTGACTCAGTCAGGTAGTAGTGTGGCATAAAGGAGAAAAACTAGTTCAAATCAAACTACATAATTGAGTTTGAAAAACTGCCTACTGTACAGCTTCTTCCCTTGAGGCAAGAACTGCCATTACCAGGGTAATGGACCTGACAAGCCATGGGGCTGAGCCAAGGTACATTGCTGTCTGCTCAGGGACTGGTCATGACATGGGTGCAGTTAGCGGGTGGTTCGCATTAACAGAGTGGTCTTTTCCTCCTTTAGAGCAGACTTCTGCCTAGAGGTGCTATCTAACCTTCAGAACTAACGCACACAGTCTTCCACATCGCTTTCTGTGGTTTTGAAAAGAAGGCTAAAACAGACTGATAATCTCATCGCTAACGCAAGAAGAGTGCCACAGAGGGGAGATTCTTTCCCTATGTAACATGTTCCAAACTAGGCTTCTATCAGTATGTCCTTCAATTCAGCTGTTACCCACAAAAACAGTTTCTCCTCTTCTCTGGGTTGGAGCAGTATTGGATGGGTAACACTCCCAGTGTTGTAATAAGCTACAGCATTATGCTATCCACCAGAGGTCAGTGGAGCATTGGATTATTAGCTTCACTTTCATTTCTAACTGCAGAGCTTTCCTTTTTCAAAGAGATTAAGATGCTATTTTAAAGACCTCGACACAATTGTTAGCTACTAACTCATCTACCTTTTTATTTTTGCAAACACAGAAAAAACACACAATAGGTAAGTCGTGTCCCACCTGTACTCACTTTAGTCTGTCAATACTAGTGGACAGCCTCTGAGCACTGCATTTTAATCAATAACCAGATTTCACTTAGCATTACTGCAACAGATCAAAAGTCCATTTTATTCATAATAGGCACAGCTGCATTTGCTGCTTTAGCAGCCGATTATACCGTTAAATTGTTGGGAACTATGATCTCAATCAGTATGGTGTTGCAATCAGGAGTAGCAAGTTTCAATTTTGCTCAGGTCCAACCATCTTGTATCATGCCACAGCAGCATGTGGTACCTCGGTCACTGCTCTACAGGTTAGCCACAGCTTCCCTGCTGAATTGGCAGCTGCAGCACAGACCAGGCCTCAGGGTGTCCATGTCTTGTAGATATCCAGGAGCCTACTTTGGAAATAGCCCGGGCACTAACAGCAATGCAATGAGAGCAGCAGACTGATACTAACACTTCTGAGGCCTCAGGCAAACCCTTGGCAAGAACAGATCAAAGCATGATGCCTCTGAAGCGCTCACAGGAATCCTGTCCATACCTGCCTCCAGTCAGGCCTTCATAAAGAGTTTTGCTGAACAGAATTAGAGGATAGAGATTAGCTCCTCTTATGCTTAATGCAGGAGCAATTACTTTTTCGACTAAAAAGGCTGCTACTTCTACTCTGGTCATGTTTATATTTCAATGCCAGCCAGCAGTTCAGCAGAGAACTCTTTGGACTGCCATTATTGCATAGCTGTAAGAGCAATGAGGAATACAAAAAGTAAAACAAACAGCAAGGAGGCTCTGAATGGAAGTTTTCTGTTTTTTCTCCCTAAATGTAGAAGGAGAAAACCCAAAATTGTATTGTTTACATTGAAAATGTTGGCTAGTATTACTTCATCATATGTGCAGTTCTAAAGAACGGGTGGGCTTGTGCCAATTTTTAAGCAAAAAGGAAAGTGTCAACATTATGCTCGTGCCCTTCAAGTAACTTCTGTAAAGCACTGGACTTGAAGTACCAGCACAAGTATAAATTCACAGATGAACATATCATGGTCAGCAAGGATATAAACACCAGCTCTGCAACATTATCTAGTTTTTAGTTTAAGGGTGTAGCTTCCCCCAACTGCTCCCTTTCTTTTCTCTAAGAAGGCATTACCAAAAAAAATGTGTTTGTTTAAGGATTCAGTTCTCCTAAATGCACTTAAATCAAAGACTACTGAAGTACCTTAAGATAATACATAGTATTTTCACATCCAATATGATAATGTTCTTTTTGTGTCATTAATGGTAAAGTGGCCTCTGCTACAAGAAACCTATTGCCCATTTTGACAAATAACACTCACTAATGAAGATATAGCTTCTTAAGCTTGACCAAGTACTGACACGAGTCAAATATGTGGTTCTCTATACTAATACAGAGAATAATAATGCTGCAGGCAGTAGCAGTAACCGTTCTCCATAGAGTTGTCCTAGACTTAACAAGCACAACACTTAACAATTATTTTTAACACTGTTCTTTGTTCAGCAAAACACTTTGATCATGTTTCGGTTTTATTGGCCTGAACTGATTCTAAGCATAGGCTTAAAATGGAAGGGCTTCCCATCTTTAACATAAATGGATTACTGAATGCCTGCACCAGCTGAATCCTTGCCTTGTCACTGCTGACTTCAGTTGTTTTAACACCGTACAGATATCCAGGTTCAAGTCCCTTTTTCAAAGACAACATTAAATAAACACAATTAAATTAGTTATTCCTTTCTCTGTAAAAGCCCAAAGTCACCAACTATTCTCTCAATACACCCGTTTCTGATTGCAAAAGGTGCCAAGAATAACCTATGCTTTCAGGAAAAGTCATTCCATCACACATCAAACTGGTGCAAGCCATTGGACTGCACTGCTGCAATATGCAAAGATGCACAAAAGGTACCATCTCCATTTCTCCACAGAACATCTACTGAAATTTAACTTTCTGCAAGGTGCTTCAGCATAACAAGTGATGCCACTTATATCCTTTAACCAGCATGGAAAGAATTCATTCCAGAAGGAAGCTATATGGTGATGAGACATTAGCTGTTCCATGGCAGTGTTCACTTCTGTATTTGCAGAGTGCAGCTTTATCCCAGAAGATACTTAAATCTGGCTGGAAGTCTTTGGATGCAATTTTAAAATACCTTTGAAGAAAGTTTTAGTAGGAAGAGTCAATGTGGGCGTAAAGCTGGCTTTTAAACTGCCTAGATGAGCTTACCTTTAACATACTGGTCCCATTGTTTTCTGAAATCTAAATCCATATAGACATCTGCACACAGTTTTGGGGGACAGTCAGCAAGACCACCGAAGATTTTATACTCATAAAGTCCTGATTGCTGTGGAAACAGAATGAGGAGAGGAAAAGTCACACAGGAAAGGGAAGTACTCTGCAGCAGGGAGAACAGCTGAAGGAAGTTAGGTGGGGCACATACTACAAATTTACTCAAGAGCTGTGAAAGCAAGCGTTCAAAAAACAATGCAAGATTCAGTCTTTAACCTCTCGACTTTTTCATCTATACATGAAAGTTTAAATCCACACTTCTTCAGGTCCAAAGGGAGCGTGTTCCCTCACATACACGCCCCTTTTCATCTCCAGTGCTCAGTGTGGACTAAATCCTGCCCACACTGAAGCTTACCAGAAGCATTAAATTGTTGCGGCAAGGTCTCCAGACCCTATATAACGTGCTTAAGAACCTCAGCCGTTTCCAGGAGGTTACCAAGTACTGCACAATTTGGAATAAGCTTTGCAGCAAGTCAGGCATGCTTATACTTCAGGCTGTGATGCAAGAATGCTTTATAGTGCTCATGCTTATATACAATGCACTATTATATCTGTCTTGAATATTTATCAGCTATTTTCTTTCTGAAAGCTGTCTGCATTGAAGGGGTGGGGTGCAGGAAATCTACTATGTTAATGCTTTTAATGTTTCTTTCAACATATGGAAACTCATTCTGTGCATATAGAGCACTGCTTGTTTTGTTAGTACCAGTTCAGGTACTAGATTAAAACCATGAGAATATTTTGAATACACAGTGTAGGAGCCAAATTCAAGCATTCCCAAGGAAAGGGAGGGAAGGATTATACAACATTCTGTTAGCGAATGGTTGATTTTTCTTCCCTTCCCCTTCACAAATCAACCCTAGAAGACGAAGATTTGATGTACCAGAAGATAATAACAGGACCAAAAAGCTTAAGCTCCTCCTCTTCACTGTGGCTTCACTGAAGCATCAATCTCTAGCTTCAAACCTGAACAGTTCAACACCTGTGCAGTCCCATGCACTCATATCACCTTTGTAAAAGGTATCAACATTTTTATTTTCACAAGAAAAACTAATTTTGAAAACATCACACCTCAAATTGAGCTGAGATCCAACAGCATATGCCAACGCACTACGCTAGTACTTCAAACATAGTTGTTTTAGCTTAAACACTATTTCATTCCAGGTCACTAGTCAGAAATGCTATGTGGCTTATCTTGCATGTTTGTGTATTTACATCGTGTCACATAAGGCAGGAGAACAGCAAAGCACAATTCTCCTCGCTCTTCTAGTAATTTTGAAAAAAAAGTCTTACTTCAGAAAAAAGTGTCTTACTCCCCCATGTCAGTGTGCTGCTCTTCCACTGAAGAACAGAAATCTTTGTATGCTTTTCCTGGTCTTTGACTACAACTGCACCTTAGAGGTAACAAACCAAACTCACCCAAAACTTTAATTCTGCAGTCAACATGCAAAGCTAGCTATTCATCAGCACACTCACTGTTTCTTTGCATCCTTTAGGTCCTCTTAATCTCTTTGACAGAAGAAAGCCATGTAGTAGTTTTCTCTTTTAAGCTATCCGAGCTTGCCTCAAAGATTTTGCATAGAATGGAGTGCTTTGTACCTTAGTGAGGTCAGACTTTCACGCTTCCAGAGTAAAAGCTTTAGAACCACAAACTATTACAAGAAATCATGCTATTCTTCTCTACCAATCTATTTGTTCCACTGCTAGACAAATTGTGGCATACATCATTAAATATCTTCCACTAAAAAAGGTTGTATTTTGATAACAGTATGAAATAACAAATCATGATATGAAAAGTGAACAGTACATCTTGCAGGAGATGTAACAGACAAAAACATTCAATAAAACCAGCAATTTACAATAAGAAAGTTAAAACAAGAGTGAAGTGTTTTCAAGTTTTCAGAGGCCTATCAGCAGGAGAGACAATCAGTGGGCTGGAATACAGCACAGAGCAGGAAAGCTCAGGAGATCTATTTGTGCAGCCTCCAGAGAAGGTGGAAAGAGAAAGCAATGGGAAACATAATTGCTGCCTTCAGTTTCCTGGACTACCACAGCTAGAGTGGACTTGCAGTTCAGTAAGTGTTAAAAGCCAATTTTTCCAATAACAACTTTAAGCAAAGACCCTCCTCTTAGAACCTGTTTCTTCTTCTTATGTTGCAATTTGAAATGACTGAAAGACAAAACAAAGAAGAGATTTATTTCCCAGCAGAATCAGAAGACTGGACTTGAAAAGGTCCCTTGTGTCCTACCTAGTCCATCCATCTACTCTAGAGTCATTGTACAAGATGAAGAAAAAAAACAAACAAAAAATCCACCTCTAAATGTTTTTCAGTCAGCTCAACAGTCCTTCTATAGAAAAGTATCAGAAGAAGGCTGAGCTACTTTCCATCTAGCCAGCTTCAATTTATGCAATAGCAGCAAAGCCACAGCAACACAGGCTGTCCCAATACGAGTCCCACGGACACCTGCTCCCAATTGTTTGGCTAAATCCAGCCTCCAACTTCCCAAAGTTACTTTGCCTTCCTTTGCTGTGTGATGTGTTTACCCATCTGTGACAAGCTCCAGTCCTGAAGTTTCTATTTCATCCACTCCAGAAGCAACACTCCCAGTAACCTCTATTTCATCAGCATCTCCAATTAGTGCACAGATACCTGGCAGACACCACGGGCTCACCTTTGCTGTGCGCACTCACTGATAACCTTGTCTTGCTACTGCCAGTTACCGTGTCCATGCTGTGAACAGGGACTATTTACCACAAAAAAACCTCTGAGGTGTATGAAGTGGCTTTTTTTAAAAAAAAGACTTTCCCTACCCTGTCTTGCCTTTCACACACACCTATACATTTGCTTTATTTGATTTTTTTTTCTAGCATGACAATGCCTGAAATGATTTTTTAGAATATAAATCTGAAATTGTCATGCAAAGCACAGCATGAAGTTCAGCTTTATGAGGAGCTGACACGTAACTATGATCACAGAGCTGAAGAATTAGGATATTTTTATGGATTCAAAAGTAGTTATTAAATCATAAGTCACTGTGATTTATGATTTAATAAACACTCACTAAATTAATCACTTACAAGTCGGTTCTGGAAGCCTAAACTTTTGAACTTCTTAAAAAAAGCAACTCCTCCCCCAAAAGGGGGAATTTCATTCCAACCTCTTCTGAACTACCTCCTGATTTTAAAGGCAGAAAGGTGGAAGATTAGTTGGAAGGGAGTTCTGGAGAGAGGGAGAAGGAAGGGAAGCAGGAGCCTGCAGATCGGGAGGATGCTCTAACCCAGGCGGTGCTCCGGGGCCGGTGAGCGGGGAGGGCTCTCTCCGCCACCC
>VZSZ01007639.1:831932-919929 GCA_013398815.1 Ibidorhyncha struthersii
CTCCCCGCGCCGGCGGGCGGGCTGGGGTTGCTCGGACGCCGCTCGGCTCCGGGCGGCGGGTGCTGAGACCGTTCCTAGTACCGCTCCCTCCTGTGCGGCACAGGGCTTTGCCGCGGGGATGGAGTATTACAATCACAAGCTTCGGGGGCTCCGCCGCCGGAGCTGCTCCCTGCGTTGCAGGTCGGCGTGTGCCCCCGCGGAGTCGTGCCGTTTCGTTACCGGCGGGCTGGAGAGCAGCAAGCGCCCGTAAAGCTTTCCTTCGCCGTTCGCCTCTCTTCTCTCTTGCATAGGTGTTCGGGGCTGGGCGTGACAGGCAGAGCTTTACCCTAGGTGTGTGTGGCGTTTAACAGACGCCTTTTAAAGTTTTGCAATTTGCAGATAACAAAGTTTGTTTGTGGAGGGGTTTGGTTGGCTCTCATCCTATCCTCCAACTATGTCTGAAAAACGCAAAACGTGTGGGAGCTTAAAGCTGGTAATTATTTTACCTAAAAACTTGGTGGTGGAAACTTATGGCATCCTGAGGCTCAGACAGTTGGTATGGGTGTAATGTGTTCTTCTCCTATCACTGCAGTTCAGGGCCTGATCCTGGAGTCTTGTAAGTACAAATTCTATTTCTGTATTTCCAGGAGTGTTCACACGGGGAAGAGCTGCGGGGTTGCGTTCAGGATCACTATAGTCTGTCAAATTCCAAATTAACTCTGTCTCTCCTCTTAGTACAGGACTCCTTATGCTGTTTTCCGTAGTCGCTTTAATGCAAAACCAAGTGTGAAACATAAGCATTAGTTGGAATTTTACATAAGCAAAAAAGGGTGTCTGAAATATGCAAGGTATAGAGAATCAGGTCTAGACCCTAAAGGCAGAAAACTTAAACTTACTGGTTCTGAGTAAAAAGCAAAAAAGAGGAAAGGATTGTAGTGGCTGAGAAATACCAGCTCTCTGCACTTGCACAGAGATACTCAGTATGTGGGAAGCCTCCTGAGAGGGCACCACATTGAAATGATTCAGAGTTAAAATATTGGAAGCTTAATGTATAGGTTTCATGTGTTTCTGCTTCTCAGCTTTGTGGTGAGGGAGAGAAGGGAAGAAATTCTGTCTATAAGAAGTTGCTCTGTCAGTCAGGTTTTTTTGATAAAGATGTTCATTTAAAAAAATTACCTAAACTGTATGTATCAAGGACATACAAATAAATTACTGACAGAGCAATTAATCTTTTCAAAGAATGATGCTAGCAGAGTGTCTTAGGGGGCACAATTGCATCAGCTTTTCAAACAAAAGTAACCATTCTTGTAATATGAGTGGAAGTTGACTACAAGATAATTTCAGAGGTCTGCTTTTGTTTTAATGTAACCTAGATTATTTATCTAAAGTCAGGGTTTTTTTCTGCATTTCCCTCCAAGCTTTCCTAAAAGTTAAACTAACTGCTAGGTAGTGTGCGCGAGAATATAGTCAAGGAGATATGCAAGGAGGCTTCCTTATTATTAGCTAACTTCAGTAATCAGCTAAATACACTTTAGCTATGTCACAGGCTTATTCCAAGGGTCATCTGGAGAAGAACAGCAGCAGTTTGTGCCTGTAAATGTTTGTTTGTGAAATGTTAGCATGGTCTAAATAACTTAAAAAGAGAAAAAGCCCTTAAAGTTTATCATTATACGAACTTATTCTCGTGAACTTATTCTCATCCCCACTTAGGACTCCTGCTTCAGTGTCAAAATGATCTTCCATAATCATGCACATACAGAAAGGGAACGTTGAGTAAGATTAGCAACATAGATCTCTGTAGCTTCGTAAGTTTTACTCAGCTGCTTGGTGATTTCACAGCTGTTTCTGCAGTTAATAACAATTTCCATAGCTCTGCTTTCTGCAGAGTTGTTAGACTGCTCTGCTGCAGATTCTGCCTTGTCCCTATTTGAATTATGAATCTTGTTTTAAAACATCCAATAACAGAAATGAACAATAGTAAATATAATGAACTTCCGTTTATTACAGTGAGTTCTTGGACTCAGTTAGTTTGCGTTTGGTTTTTTTTTTCCTGAGAGGAGTTTTGGGGACTGTATTACTTAGGTTTTGTTATAGTAGAATAGATTTAAAAGGGTTTTTAGTGGGAATCGTGTTGTCACTGTCAGTTTACAGCTAGGAAAACCAAGGCACAGGGGGATGAAGTGATTTGCTTAAAGAAACTGGAATCAAAGAAGAGACAAAACCCCAAGTATTCTGAGTCATGGTTCACAAAGGTGAAGTGAACAATAGAAATGAAGTTAGGTGAAAATTTTAACTACAGAAATTCATGTGCATTACCTTTTCCTGCCTAGCTCGTTCTGGGGTACTTGCCTGGGTTGTGCCACTCATCGTTGAGATGTCACATCATCAAAGGAAAATGTTACACAGGGCCAGAAATGGGTGGCTGCTGCCAAGAAAAGAGGCAGAAACCACTAGGAAAGCCAGAGGGATAACATCTCCTGCTTCGGTTAGGTTCAGAGTGGGAATCAGCAAACAGCGGCAGCTCCTCCATGCAGGAGTTTTGTTCTTAAGAAGCTGATAAATATTCAACAACTTTTCTTGTAGGAAACTTCCATCCATATTGTCACCTCCAGTTCATCATTCAGCAACATCTGACACTTCAAAGCCTGGAGCGGCTCTTTCTCCTGCATGACTGCCTTGAATTGACATACGAGACATCTTAAACAGTCTTCCTCTGCTTACTGAGCCAAGGGATTTGTTACAATGGATTTCTCATGGACCTGGTAGGTGTGCATGCTGATGGATTTCATGTCTTTTCAGTAAGTCTCAACTTATGCTTATTTGTGGATAAAACATTTCTCTCCCATTTATCCAGTGGTAGCCACAGATTGCCACAGAAATACATTCTTCATCCAAGTTGAAGTAGTTCCTTAAGATAGTACTTCTAGTATGATTAGTGAGAGGATGCTGGTGTTGCTGGGTATCTTTGCCTAAATTTCTTACCCTGAAACTTGAACCAAGTCACCTGTTGGCGTAAGTCAGAAGTGACTTTGCTGGCAATGAGGATCTAGTGCCCTGTTTTCTAGGGCTGAATACCTTTACTCACACTTCAAATAGGTCCTGTTGTTTATTTAACTTACAGTATTTGAACAGAGGTTTGTTTATTTGTTTTATATGAATGCCTGTCTGCCTACATCCTATTACAGGCAAGAACTGCGCTCCTCAGAAGTCAACAGGTATTTTGCCACTGGCTTAATTTTGGAGATTTTAGGAGATTTTTTTAAAAAATCATGTTAGTTTTGACTGTATAAATATATCTTCTTTCTTCATAAATTTCTGTACAAGACATCCAAGAGATTTAATGCTCATTGGGGATGTATCTGAAGCAGACGGACAAGGACTCTAGAGACAGGAATAAATATATTTAGATTAAATGTTAAAGTTTTTCAGAATAATTGTGTTTATTATGAGCCCAGTCCAAAGCCTTTTCAAGTTTCCTTATTTCTGTGACTGTTAGAGAATTTGGACTTTTGAATAGTTATTACAATGTATTTGGAACTAAGAAACTTTTTATATGGAAAATTGTTAATTTTTTTCCTACCTCAAATTTAACAATAAAATGTGGAACAAATTGAATATGGCTAATGGTAAGACCAAAAAAAGGTGACATTTGAGGACCACATTCTCCTGTTGTGCTGAACTTCTGTAACATTTTATGGACAAGTAATGCAGCAACATAATGGTGCCAGCATGAGTCTCACTGCCATGTAAGTCATTGAAAATGCAGAACTTGAGCTCAGATCCATGTGGGGACAGATTGATGGCACTCTAGGCAACCCCATGGCTTTCCTGGGATCTTTCAACTGATATAAAAGGTGCTTAATCGTGTGTTATGATTCAAAGGACAGAGCAACAGAACCTAGGAGAACCTAGCATACCTGAGGTGTCAGCACAGATACATTTGCTTTGTCTGATAAGCACTGTTCAGATCCCCTTTCTGCCCTTCGAGATACCAAATACCTTCACAGAAACACACAGAATTACAGAATGTTTGTGGTTGGAAGGGACCTCTAGAGGTCATCTGGTCCACCCTCCATCCCGCTCAAGCAGGGTCACCTAAAGAAGTCTGCCCAGGGCTGCCCAGATGGCTTTTGAATCTCTGCAAGGATGGGGACTCCAAAACCTCCCCGGGCAACCTGTGCCAGTACTCAATCACCCTCACAGTAAAAAAAAGTGTTTCCTGATGTTCAGGCAGAACCTCCTGTGTTTCTGTTTGTGCCCATTTCCTTTTGTGTTGTCAGTGTGTGTGCTCAGTGTGCGCGCACTTGTGTTGTGCTCAGCATTGTCATTAGGGAGGGAAAGGCTAATCTGTCTTGTAGCTGCTGAGCCCCTTGCAGGATTGAGCCCTGAAGATAGCTGTGTGCAGCAAGATACAATATTGAGCCAAGCACTCTTCCTTAGAGCAGTAGAACAAAAGATTTGTCAAACCAAATCTGAACTTTCCTTCTCTCATTAGGGTTCAAGGAAACTCAGATGCAAAGTCTGTGACTAGACACAGAGTATAGCCTGTTTGTGTGTTTAAAAATAGTGAAATCCTCTTTCTTGCAAAACACACAGTCAGTTATATGAGACACTGAGATAGAAAACCAAGAGCTCTCCACAATGGACGAATATATCTTAGCAACAGGGGTGGGAGTGGTGGGAAAGGAAAAGGAGAATACAAGTATCTGGCAATTAACTTCCTAGTCACAGATGTGAAGGTGATAAAAGTGATAAAAGCATTACTGCATTGCCAACGCTCTTCCTTGTTCTCTGAGCTGCATATCATGCCGCTTATAAGAGCAACTACCCAGCCCGGACCGGAGAGTGGTGGAGGAGTCCTGCGAGCTACTTGCAGCAGGGAAACCTAGTGGTTACCCAGTGTCCCGGTCTCTGTTTTATGTGGTGGGGTGCACTGAGCGCACAGCCTGGTCCAAGGCAGCACAACCGTGGTAGCCTCAGCATTGCCAGAGGCTCACTGCAGACGCCAAGGTGGCCCCCACACCGCCAGAGTCGCAGTGAGATAGTCTGTCATGGCAGCCTGTAGCGGTGGAGAACCATGGGCTTGTCTTGCCCTGATTGGGTGGACTCCAGTTATGCACTGGGCTCTGTGGAGCCAAAAGCTATTTTGCCAATCAAACTGTACATGCAGTCTGTAGGACTGAGAGTGTGTATACAATATGGGCACAGGAGGAAAGCAACCTACTGCAACTAAGATAAATAATAGAAATCTTTGTCCCACACAGTAACATGGATGTGGTTCATGGACTTACAAGGGACCCATTGCTTTTGCATTAAGCCAATTTAAACAGCAAGCTGACTGTTTGGCATGGATGTTGCTGTAACAGTAGGTTCACCAGCCTTCAGCTGGTGTTTGCTGAGTGCAGGGAACTGTCTTCATCCCTGTTCCGTCCACATCCATACCTAGTCATGACCATTTGAATTTTTTCACTAAGAAGCACTTGCATTGAGAAAGGGTCCTATTTTTTGCTGGGCCAGTTCTTGCCCATGTTACTGTGATGTACATTGGAGCAAATCTCTGTAATGTATGTGTATAGGTGTGTATATAAAGAAACTGTGAAAAAGTGTGTGAGCAAGAGTAGAATTTTCAACCAAAACAGCCTGTGAACTTCACCTCCTCATCAAAAGATGTAATGCCATCGAAATCTAAATTACATCCAGAAATACTGACTTTAGGGTGTAACTCAAAGTGGGATTTGGCCCACACCACTTTAAGGTTGGTGTGTATCTCGGTCTGTGACTCTCTTCTTTCTAGCACTTATGTATGTGCTGACGGCTACCACAAGAACTGATTCAGATCCTCCACAATCAGTAGTGTTACAATTAAGCTTGTGCATAAATCCTTGCAGGGTCGGAATATCTGCTTGTTTGCAGTCCCGAGTGGGATACTTCTGTTATCACACTTCTTAGTTGAACTCATGCTCTTCTCTCCACAGTGCGTGTTCAGCAGAGCCTGCTCTAGCCTAAGAATTGAAGAAGTCAAGACAATCAAGATGACAAACGAACCTATTAAAGAGATCCTAGGTGCTCCAAAGCATCCTGATTCTGTAACCACGGAGAAGAGTAACAACAATGACTGTGTGATAACCACCATCCCTCTTGTCAGTGAGTGCCAGCTGACTGCAGCAACAGGGGGAGCAGAACTCTCCTGTTACCGCTGTACCATTCCCTTTGGTGTGGTTATCCTCATAGCCGGCATTGTGGTTACTGCTGTGGCATACAGCTTCAATTCCCATGGATCAATCATCTCAGTGTTTGGATTAGTCCTCTTGTCATCAGGACTCCTTTTGCTGGCTTCTAGTGCAGTGTGCTGGAAAATCAGGCAGCAAAACAAGAAAGCAAAGAGGCGGGAGAGCCAGACAGCGCTTGTGGCAAATCAGCGAACCCTGTTTGGTTAAAGATGACAAAGAGAAGACTGGGCAGAAGACAGAACCTTTGTAAGTCAACTTGGCTATTTATCAATAGGAGAGATTGCAGGTTTTAATTTAACTTTGGAAATGAACTGAAATGAAAATGGAATGGATTAAGAAATACTCTTAGAAACTGAAACTCTGCAAGTGCTCTTAATATTTTTCTTACTGCAGACTTGGTAGTGATTCTTTCCAAGACAGAGGAAAAAACACTTTTCCTTCACAGAAAACCGTGCCATCATAACTGCAATCATCATAACTCCATTCTCCAACATGCTGATCATATTGGAAAGGGAACTTGTGAGAACTAAGAAAATAATTTGAACTGATTTGAAATGCCAGAGATCTCCTTAAAATACATACTGTCACATTTGACCAAGGGAGAAGTCATAGCATTTGAAGTGACTACAAGCTTATCGCCAGATTGTCTGTGACTTAAATCATAGCTCAAAAAGGAAAAAAAGGCAATAACAACCAAACACACTGCAGATTGCTCAATAAGCTGATTCTTATATTTTATGTAACTTTCCCCACCCAATATCTGTGGTACTTTGCCCCTTTTTTAAACCAACTAATATTAATTTTGTTTTACTATTGAATAGAAATAGGTAGAAATGTGTAATTATATTGTCTAACCTAAATAACGAGGTATGATTCTAGCTTAAAACATGAGACATTTTTGTTAATTAAAGTGGTCAGGTTTAGCACTTTTGATTATTTTGCTATAAAATTAAAAAGTAAATTTCATTAAAATAATATTCAGTGCTGCTAGACCTTTAGAAAATCTTTTTTTCTTGCTATCAAGGTAGCTTGTCTTCAACTTTGACTACTTTGTGATTCTGTTTTTGTACAACAACACATATGACAATAACTGTGAACAATATGTACTGCTGATCTCTTCCAAAAATCTCTCTAGACTATGGATTTTGGTTTGATAGCCCATCCCTCTTGCAGCTTGAAAAATCATAACGGTCAGTTCTGCAGACACTGGCATAGTCAGTTTTAGACTGTTAATAATTACTTGCAGAAGCAACGTCATCTGTGTAGTAAGTGTTTGCTGAATGAGCTTTGGAATTACGAATCTTCACGAAAAGCGGGTGCCAGGTGTCCCCTGTGTGTGTCTGAGATGTTTGATTCTGTAACTCTTGTGTTCTAGAGGTCTTCAGCTTTTCTCAGGCAATGAATAATTGAGGGCTGGTCCCGATTTTAAGGAAACCGGAACGTTATTTCATCATCTATATGTTGAAGGACAAGTGGTGCTAAGCCAACTCACAGACTTACCCCTACAGCGCGCANAGACTCAAAAGGGCTGGATGTGATTCTTGCTTTCCGCTGCTACAGCGAGCGAGGCCTGTGCTAATGTGCCTCCTCTTTGCCCTCCGGAGCCCGTGGCATCCACGATGGCTGTGGTGATGCCGCTGCAGAGCACACCTGCCGAACAGGTGCCAACGGGCATAGCCTTCTGCAGGTCATCCTGGAGCTGTACACTTCTGCTGCTGAAATCACCCAGGCATTCTGGCTGAGGTGCCGCCTTTTCCTCTGCCCTCCATGGTTTAAGCTCATTACATCCATAACTTATCCCCGGATTTGCAAAGTGCACTTCATGTTTTAAATAGAGCAAGCTATATGTATGGGAGGGGATGTTTGGAGTCAGTATTTGCGTTGCCACACTCCGTGGTTACCAGACGCTATAATAAAATCACTTGCATCAGAGGAAAGCTGACAACACATTTTAGCACTTCCATAGCCCTAACTTAATCACAGCAGGAAGCTTTCCTGCTGCTAGGAGAACATGTTGCGTCACCAGAACATCTGACACCGGTGTCTAATGTCAATCACTTTGCTTAAGGTCATTAAAAATATTAGGGTGTCCCCTTACGATGTACAGGTTTTGCATGAGTGACAATTCATAGGAAATGCATAGCATGATAAATAATGGAACAGGTGGACTAAAGTGGTGTCTTTCCTGTTTAAAATGAGAAAAGTGATTGACATTAGCAAAGCTGGATAAGCTAAATAGGGCTGTTTATTTTTTTTTTCCCTGGGAACACAATAGTTTTTCTGACTCCTTCCCTCTCCCCATTTCTTTTTCCTCAGTGGAATTTTGCGGGCTGCCGAGGAGAGAATTGCAGGGGCTGTAGAGATGCAGTGATTTCCACTACATGCGTACCAGCTCGGCCCCGTGATTCCCAGGCTGAGCCCAGAGCAGAAGCAGCCTGTTACCCTCTTCAGAAGTCTTTCCCATACATGGGTCCTCCCTTCACCATTGCTGTGATACAGGCAAGGTTGCGTGCGGCGTGTGGAAGGAAGATAGAAGTGCAAGGTGAGGCTCTGCTCCACGTCAAAAGAAAAGGCCAAACTCAGTGGAACGGAGGCAATGGGGTTTTGGGAGCAGTTTTTTCAGGAAGGGTAGATAAGAGTAAGAGTTGCTCAGCTACTACTAGAGGAGATTTCCTTTCCCTTATCTCTGCTCTCTTTTTTATCGGCACTGCATATACAAGGACACAGTGGAGTACCTGCACCACCCTCTGCCTCGCAAATTGTGGGGTATCTAAGCATTAAGCAGCATGTAAGCAGTGACAAACAGCATTGCAATGACCCTGGGCATGATTTCCAGCGTAGCAAAGCTTCAAATGCAACATGGTGGCCCATAATACCAGCTAGCTGACAGGTTGAGAGGCCTCTAGGTAATACAGGGCTGCCATAGCACATGCTGCTGAGCTTAGTAGCAGTAGCATCGTCTGTATCCTAATGAGACAGGGTATGTGCACAAGCATCTTCATATCCAGCAATGAGTGAAAGTCTGTGCAGGAATTTACTCATTTGTCCTTTATTCAGAGGAGCAGAATAGTAACTTTATGGGGAAGAATCCCAGCAGCTGGGCCTGGTGTCCTGCAGGAGCAAGGCAGAGATTGTGAACGGTTTAGTTGGAGACCTCATGCTGTTGAAGATATTTTCATGTGTTCCATCAGTAAATTGCTACATGGCCTTAGAAACTGTCACAGACTTCTCCACCATGATTTGTCTACATTAATTTTGGGACAATCTGAAGTAGTAGTAGCATCTTTTCCAAATGACCAATGACAACATCCAACACAAGTCTCACAGTCTATGTTTCTCCTTCCTGCAAGTCTGCATATTACAGACATTTTCATTACTTTCCTCTCTGTCTCTGCACCCCTTGTCCTGATCCCAACACAGGAAGAATACATTCTTTTTATCCCTTAAAAAACAATCATTCTGGGAGAGGTGCTATGTGAGTACAGTGTGACAGGCTTAGCACCTTCATTTTTCCAGAAACTGGTGATACGTTTTTTACAAAGGCGCATTTACAATGCTTTTACAGGGTCAACTGCCTCAAACTGGTCAGCTACAACCAGCAAAATTTCTGCTTCAGCTTTTGAACCCCATGACCTAATCTGGATTGACTTGGGGTTTCATGCCTGGATGCTGGGTCAGGCAATCCACCAAGTCTTTGATACAAAGCCATTTGGAACTCCACAATTGCTGTTTGGTGTTTCTCATGGGAACCTGAGAGGCAAAAGTCAGCCTGGAGGATGCAACCCTGTGGAGATCACAATGACTTTCCAGTTCAGAAACACCTTCCCTTCTGGTGTTAAAAGGCTTTGAATGCGACAAATGGTATTTTGGTTCTGGGAGAGGTTGGGTGGGAGCTGATGCAAATTTTATTGTCACAATTGCTTGTCTCTCCCTTCCTGAAAGCTCTGGCAGCATTGCGCAAGCAAAATTGCCCTCACAAGGATAGAAAATTATCTAATAGGGGAATTGCGCTGGTGCACCGGGCAAATGTTACGAGGATCTTAAATAATAATTTCAAAACCTAAGCACAGGAAATTGTGTCTGTAACTACACCCTGTATTGCTATTGTACACAAAGCCAGTTATAGCCTGGGACAGTATTTTAAAATAATAATCAGTTTGGTATGACAATGCCTAGTATTTGTTCAAGTCAAAACGCCCAATTTATGATTCCCCAGTCACTTAACATGTCATGTTTTGTACGTGACTGTGGTTCTAATACCATAATTTGCCAGGTTAAAAAAAAAAAAAAAAGAGAGAGAAAGGTTAGTTTCATGGACTTGTGTCAAGAATTAAGTTTCTCTGCCTTGGACACATGGGAGAGCTCCTGTTACCAGACAACGAATGTACAATATTACTGCTGATCTACAGAATAGGAACCAGGCTTGGAGTATGGAACGAAGAAAGGCCTGAGAGTCTCATCAGGATCTGGAAGGGTCAGGCCAGGAACAAGCCCTCTGGAATATCCCATATTCTTGCCTCAGTTTTGCTTATCCAGAGTCAAAGTTCAAGGCTACCGCTCCTTTAATATCTGAGATGGAGGTTGTTGCATATTAGTAGCAGGTTTCACCTAATTTTTTTTTTACAATGGGCTCCAAAATAAGAGCAGAACAATACTGGCAGCTGTCATTTTGCATATGTATTTCAAAATACCTCTGATGCCTTTAGATTGTAGGATGTTTTAGCTATATCAGTATAAATCTTTGTCAATTCCAAAGGGCTTTTATGTGTTAATGTACATTAACATATAAAGAATTGAACTGTATGATGTAAAAAATGATATGCTAAATCTTATAGGCTAAACTATATGGGAGAACAATGGTCTTAAAGTGCAGAATCAACTTGAATTTTTGGCTTTTATTCAGGTTGTTGATGTCACTATTAACATGACAGAGGACCTAATCCTTCCTCTAGTAAGCAGTCAGTTGGAGTCCTATTGTCCTAACTCAGTGCATCCAAAAATTTGCACTTACGGCAAACATGGCATTTTTGAAAAACACTTTTTCTGGATTGATTGCTTTCACTTCTTAACTCTTCTGTGCTTTCTAGAGTGAGAGAAAAAAAGTATTAAACTTTAAAAATGGAAAGGAAAAGAGGAAAGAAAGAGAAGAGCACACAACAGCAAATGTTGGACACTGCGTAAAGTCATGGAGGGATAGCAGAGCTTTACACAAGTGCCTTGTTGAAAGACAGAGACTTTTAAAAATACGTAAGTCTTGTTGCTGATACATCCTTGGCTGTATTCTCAGTTACATTCTTATAAAAAGCCTGAAGTTCCCATGTTAACATCAGTCTTAGATCTCACCTCATATTTCTTCTCCTTTTCTGTTTCCCAGGAACCAGTTAGCTCAGCAAAAGGCAGAAGTTTAATTTCTTACCATCATTTGCAGTCTGACTGAAATTAAAATAGTCATTTGGGATTTGCAGAGGCAGTGCCACTGTGGTTTTGTAAGTGATGAGGCATTCAGCCACAGTCTACTCTTGAAGAGGAAGGCACTATAGAGAGGTAAAGATTTCTATACTGCAGCAAGATATGTCAGTGAATACTCTATTAAAAAAAAAAAAAAAAGTAAATAACACCAAACCAGCCCTTCACTACCTCTTCTCAGCCACATTCCCTTTCAATCTGAAGGCCCAAGTTTGTGAATAGAGTTAACAGCTTTCCTGGAAAACTGGCCCATGACATTATTTCCTTGTGAACTCCATCCACCTGTCATGTTAGGGCTTGGTGCGACGCCAGCACTGGCAGGAAATAATAGGCAGCAGGATGCTGGTGTGTGTCGATGGCCCTGACCCTCCCATTCCTGAACATGAATAAGCTTCGAGCTCACAAGGCGTCACAGCAGCGCGGCTTCTGGGCCCACAGAAACGCATGGGTGGGATGCACAGCCACTAAAATAACATCCAACCGGCCGAGCCGCAGCAACAGAGCTGCATGGGAAGAGATGGTGTCACATTCTCACTGCCTGCTGCTCTTTGTTCTTTCGCCTGTGTTCTCACTGTGCTGTGGATAGTACAATGGCTGCTTAACAAAGAAAAAAAAGTACAAAGTACGTCTGTATGTGAATTAGCTGAGATTCCCCAAAAGAACACAAAAGCTTCATTGAACAACTTTCACCACTTCTCGAGGGAAATGCACTGGCGAGGGAACATGAGCTATCAGTTTGAGATGGTTTGCAGCTAGCTTTCTCCTGATACTGCACTGTTGTCCCTGGGAAAGGTAGTTCAATTCAGTATTTAGCAGGACAAACTCTTGGGAGGTTAGACGCTGAGTTAGGGGAGCCCAAATAATCTCTTAAATGAGACTTGGGTTCAGCTTGTGACAGGGTACAAACTGAAATGTGAGTTCTCCAAGACTACCTCAGCAGCTCCTTATTGATCTGTGTAGTTGGCATCCCCAAATCCTTCATAGACATTGAGCAGAGTGCAGAGAGCAGGATAGGAAGACTTTTTATTCCCGCTTTCCCCTCTGCCAGACCACATGTGACAAAATCTGTTTATGTTCTCATATGGCAATTCTTCTCTGAGGTACTTGAGTACTAATCTGGAATATTAGTCCTCTTGCTCCTCATCTCAAAGCCGTAGGAGACAGCTGCGCTCTCCTGAAGGACATCACATTTTTAAACCCAAAGTCACTAGTCCATTTTGTAATATCCCGAGCTGTTCTGCATTGGTTTAAAAAAAAAGAGAGAAAAGATCATATACACACACACACATATGCGTCTTTGACTACACATAGGGGCAAATAGCTGGAGATATATGTACTTCTAATGCTTGCAGCATAAAAATGCACTCCCCCAAAGGAAGCTTCTTCCCAGGACTGATGGCCGAGAGCCAGAATAATTGCTGGAAGGGCCAGGCACACTGGGGCTGCAGCTGAAATGAAAGTTTGTTTGTAAGCTAGTGCTCACCACCTCCCCACTCCCTTTGCAGTCTGATGGTTAAGAAATGTCTGATCTGACAAGCTAGCTCTGGCTTCTTGTGGTGAGATGTCTGCTCCTCTGAATCAAGCCATGATCATTTTTCCTCATCTTCCATGTAATGGAAGAGCTGAAATCCCACATCATGTAACTCAAGAGCTCCTTAGTTAAGAGTGCTGGGGTCTGATACACAGTCCGTGTGAATAGGCTTAGTCCCCTGGAATCGATGGGGAATGTTATGTATGACCATCTGAGTTGCCACTTCTGTTTTGTTTTTAGCTAGACAGAGACAAAGAAAATTTCATTCTGTGCGTACCAACTGATGGCACTTCAAAGAAGGACCTCTGCTGTCACACAAGCAAAGGACTTTTCAGCCATCACTCTGGCTTGTAAAATAAATTCACGAAGAAACATCCTGATCTCTTAGCCATTTCCCTATAAATAGTTTTCATAAGAAAGTCCAATGACTGGATCAATTGTTGCCTGATCTGGAACAAAATTGGTACAGCTTAAGTTTAATGAAATCCAGCTTGAAGCAAGCCAGCCCGTCACCCTTTACCCTTTTTGCCCAAAGGCAAAACTGCTGAAGTGAATAATGTCACTCCTGTGCAACAGTCAGAAAGACCGCCTAGTTATCGCTAATGCCTCAGCTCTTCCAAGATGAGTGATTAAGTGTAATAGGACCAATGCCTTCATTTGTCTTTTAAAATTAACAAAACCCCAACAGCTTGAAAACAAGCTTTTCTTCCCTTGGCAAAATATTCCAGTTCCTCCATCACAGCAGCTGGGACACGACAGGCATCATAGCCTCAACTGCGACCAGCTCCAGGTGTTGTGAAAGATGTAAACCATCAGTGTTGGGCACAGCATTCACATCACATTCACTGACTTGCTCAAGTTCTGCCCCACTGTGTGCTGACATCAGTGGGGCTAAGATGGCTTTTCTGAGTAGCCACCTCTTCCTCACCGTAGCCCGGGGCCGCTTGGTCGTGCCAGGCAGGACTAGAGGGACTTATCTCCAGACACAGAAAAGTGCAGTTGGACTGAACGTGACCAGAAGTTAAAGCGTTGTCAAGCCTGGAGCTCAGGATGGGACAAAAAAAACAGGGTGAATCCATGTGCGCTTGCGTGTTTTGTTTGTATCTAATGTTAAAGCAGAGGTAAGTAGTCCCAGGAAGAACTGAAGCACATTGGCAACCAGCTTGGAAAGGCTTTCACCATTGCTGCTCGTTACATATCTGTTCCCTGGCTAAATAAAGGGCTTTGTTTCGCTTTGAATAAAGCAGATGACAGTCAGGAGATCTGGGCTCCACAAAGAGTGTTGCGGGACACCCTGGAGCATCTGATGAATCACAGCATGTTGTTGCTAATGTGCTTCTGGCGGTGGCTTTGTGAGATTTCAGGGGAACTGGTCATTACATCATTTCTCATGGGCCACCAACCGGGGACTTGATCAGAGGGTATCAACTTTCACTCTGGTCTTTGGTCAAAATGGTCAATAAAAAGCATTCCCCTGGTGGTGGTAAAACCATTTGTGCTTCTGTTGAAGAATTACTACTCAATTGCCTTTGTAATACAAGCTCTTTCCAGTCAGAGCTACAGAATTTAAAACTGGCACCAGAACTGGCTATTACTAAACAACACAACTGCACAGGAACTGGCAGACAGACATTCCCCTGCCCGGCAAGTCGTTCTACAACTGCCCTGGATCTCAGCAGTTTTCCAAAACTTGGCTGTGTTTTTACAGGACTCAGATCTCTTAATCCACTAACTTCATGTGTATTTTCTGTTAGCTTCACACTGAGATACACAGTGACCAGTAAGGGCAACCAATGGCTGTGTGTGACAGAGCAGAGTGCTAAGGGGAGATCGGGGGGAACTGGGACACGCACGGCCTCATTTCCCATTGCATGGGTGGGCAGCAGCTGCCTGCCACTGCTGAGCCGGCCTTTGTGTTTGGGTCCTGCAGCTCTGATCGTCTCCTATCTCCGGTAAGGGCTCGGCGCAGAGCGAGGGTGACGTCGCTGTGCCAGACCAGCACCTTGTACCGAATCCCCCCGAACCGCAGGGCTGCAGAGAGCTGCTGGCAGAGCTGTCTGCACGAAGCCGTCTGCACAGCACTAAGGTGCTGTTAGAGCCGCACAGGGACACAAATTTTGGATATTTCTGAGCGCCATCTACTGGGGTTTTATCTGTTTTCTATTTGCACACTAAGTGTGCTGCTTATATATGCATACACATATAATACTCTGTGTTAAGAGGTATGAAGGATTTCAAATTGAGAAGAATGAGAAAGACAGACTTCAGCACCGTGGTGCTCCCACAACTGATAGGCATCTCTGCAGTGTCACAGCAAGCGCTTCGCCGTACTCCCATGTTTTCATGGTTCTGATAGTCTTTAATTTACTAGCATGAAAGATTTCCAAATGCTAGAGTTACATCTGGTCAGAAACTCCCAACTGAACAGCCTTCCACTGGAAAATGATGATCTGATTAACTCAAAACATTTCATAAATATGTAACAATTTTGTTGCCTATTCATTTTAACAGGAAATTGTAATCATTGTATTAACATGCTTAATTTTCGACCACATTGTTTTTAAAAAATCAGAAAGAGAAAGATGACATGAAACGTTTTCATCTTGCTGAAATGAAATATTATACATATATATGAAAGCTCTATACCTAAATCCAGGCATAGATAAACTCCTGAGACTGAGATTTGCATCCTGATTTGGGAAGGTAACAAAATGAGAAAAATCCTGGATTTTTTCATGGATTCAAATTACAGACTGCAAAGAGCTCCAATCCCTGAATTTTTGTTTCTTTATTCGATGTTGTTTTGACAGAAAATAACCTGACTTGGGAAATTCTTTCTCTGCATTTCTGTCCGCACACACACTGCGGATACCTTGCTAAACCCTAATTCTGCCGACGTACTCAGTTCAGCAAAGCAGACTGTTGGCAGTTTCAGTTTCCTGCAGCAGAAGCAAACCTTTTGTACTTTTTCCCTTTGGGCAATTTTCTTTTTCCCAGCGTTAGCAGCGTGCGAGGTCTTTCCAGCTGGGAAATGCACGTTGCAGGCAGCGAGGCCAAGTGTACAAAGAGAAGGGAGTCTCAGTACAAGTTACGACACCAACATCTGGCATATAGATTTGACGTCTCTGTCGCCTCCTTTGCTGGACAATGCTCTTGTCCCCAGAGTGAAGTCTTTGTTAAACGCTGGAGCTCTGCAAATGTGACTGGCATCAGCTCTGCAGAGTACTTTGAGAGAGTTCTCATTTGCACAGATGTGTCGTTTGAGAGAAGTAAAATCTTCTCCTCGGGTCTCCCTAGCATCATGCCCTGAACGTCAAGTATCTGGGAAGCCAGCCCTGGTTGCAGAAAGCTATAGTCTGACTATGGGACAGCAGACATCAAGTTGGGCTGAAGAACGGTTTGGAGTGAATGAGCCAGAGAAATGTTTGGGAGAGAAGTAGTACTCACAGCTTGCTCTCCAAATAACTGGTGCCAAAAATGGCCAGTTTTTACCAGGAGTTAGAGGGTTGCAGTTCAGACTCAGGCACCGTTAGCTCCCGATGTTGACACACCATCTGTGGGAGATGACTGCTATTTCCATCTCATTTAGCCACTCATGTTAGCTGCTTTGGGACGGACTAGCTGTGGAGGGACAACTAACCACAGGGACCTCCTGAGAAGGAGCCCTGTGAAGGACACCCTGTGAAGTCACTCTTCACTTTCTTTCCAGCTTGAAAGTGGTAGTAGGAGGGTTGTTCTGTGGATATGATGGTGCTTGGGGATTTATATTTAATTTCTAGATCTGCCCATGAGTGAGGCCCTTCCAGTCTTTGTGGTGTGTCTGGAACACACCACAGATGGTGTTTTTTGATCTTCCTTGCTGGTGAGGCTGCAAGTTCCCTGGAGCAGGGCTGCCTCTGCCTGTGTCGGTGTGTAGGACCAGCGCACCAGTGAGCGGCCGACTCCAGTGCTCCAACGCCCATGCAGCTCCAGCAGACCACCAAGGTGTTCAGGAGCCCGGTCACTCAAAAGCCCCTGGAGAACAAGTATTACAGGCATGAAAGGAGAAGAAATCATCATTTCCAGCAGAGAGATGCTGTTTGCCAATCGTTGATAAGGGTGAGATGGGCAGAGCCATTCTCCATCCCCTGCACGTCACAGGCAGAAGGACCAACAATGTAAATTGTATTAACTGGTCTGATTAGATTTTTTATTTCCAGCAAAATTTAAATCCACCTTGAAACAAAGTTTTCCCCTGGGCTAGTGCAGCAGTTCAGCTGAACGTAAAAAATGCTATTGAAGCAATTTTTGGCATGGAAGAGATTAAGTACCGTGAAGTCAGAACTAAAAGCTTGCAGTTCAGCAACATGCATAGCATGAAATTACATTCCTGAACATGTGAATTATATCACGGTCAGAACTCATGGCCTTCTGACAACTGCCTTGGGAAGTTTTGTATTAAAGTCCTGTCAAGCATTACAAGTGTCCTAAAGTGATGATGGAATGACTGATTAGAGAGGGGCCTGTAGCGTAGCTGGCAGCTGCTAATGAATGGCCTTGAACTGCAGAGAAATGCTCCAGGCTCCTAACAGAGGAAGAATGTATCCTAAAACATTAGCTCATTTTAGAGGATTTTTAAGTCTGTTTGTAAATGAACATGTGCAGCCACAAAGTGGCTTCCTTCTGTGTGATCAATGAGCATACACCTAGATGCTAGAAAGGGAGAAAATATAAAGCTGTGTTGTTTCAGGAATGGAGACCTTGATAGTGGGTACAAGAAAAGAACTCGACTCCTGCCTCCATCTTCTCTAAATTTACTCTTTCTTGCGGAGAATGGAAAGAAACGTATTTACTTTTTACTAGGTTCTTTTTATACTGGCATGTTTCCATCATCTTATTTGATATATGGAGCGTAAATAGGCAACTTTCTCATGCATGGCCTGTGTTTATATAACTTAGTCTTATCATATGATGTTGGAACATTTCGATAGTGTTTGCCAAATACAAGCTTGTGGCTCAAGTTTCTGGATATATTTAAAAATTTCCAAGATGGGCTTATTAGCCACACTTCCTATTATGCACCCATTCCTAATTGACAAAATTAATTCTGATTTTATTTTCTCAAAGTTATTTTTTCAGACATTATTTGTTTTGTTGTTCATTTGTTTTTAACATCTGTTCAATTAAACATTATCCTTGTGCATATAAGCAATCATCCTGTTATGCCTGACTCTTTCCTTTACTGAAGTAGATGATCTGGAAATGTTAATTCTCCAAGTTTAGAAATGTGCCCTGAGCAACACACCTATACAAATATACAATATAAAGAAACTACAGCACTTCCTTTTTTGTGAATCCACAAGATTGCATCTTTGTCTTGCTGGTGATAATAACACAACTTTCAGATTTCCATAAAACCAAGATTGTACCCACAGTTATCTATCTGTTGACAACTACTTTTTCATTATAAAAGGAGTTTAATCTTCATGACAGTTTTATGGAGCTGATGAAAGAAATTTATACCATTCTCTAAATCAAAATAGAAAACCATTTCTCTCAACCAAATTTGAGGAACTTTTTAGTAACTGATCCCTCCGACAGAGTCACCTGGACCCAGGTCCAGCATCCATTAGTGAATCTTTCCACACTTTCTGTGGGTTTTATCCAAAGCGTGTAAAGAAAGAAGGTCCATTTGCTACAAGCATGAAACTGCACTAGAATGCGTTAAACCAATTCAACGGCAGGGAGTTCAAGTTCCAGGGTTTTCTTCTCATAGTGAAAGTCATTTGGTTTGGGGCCATCAATTAAGCAATCCAAAAATCCAGCAGAGCCACAGTCTAATTACAATCTAATCACATTGCAGTGAAACTGCAAAATAATCACAGTTGTCATTGCTACACAAAGGTTGCTGTTAGCTGTCAATCTGTCTATCACCAACAGGAAAGTCAACTTCCACACTGTTTACAAGCCTCGCTTAGGGAACCTTGGGCCTAAATCCTAAACAAACTTCCTCTGCAATAATTGCTAACATAATAGCACAACGAGGAGACTTTGTCACTAGAAGTCCATTATTCTTTAAATTGCCATATCACAAAGCCAGCTCGCTCCTCTTCAACACTCATTTTGTTTGTTCAGATGCCAGAGGTTCTTGGTTGTATCACAATGAGCTGAGAGGGCAGCCTTTCCAAAAACTAGTATTATCTGAATGCATCCAAAGAATAGCAATTAAACTCAATATCAAATCCCATTATTCCCTGGTCTATATATCTTATTGGGAAACCATTGAATACATTTGTTCAGATAAAACTCACTGTGAGGACTGCACTTTGGGATGACTTTCTGCTATTGTTGCAAATTCAGCAAAGAATACAGAGCTGCTTAAGGTTAAACTAAGCTGCTAATTCTCTGCTGAACCAAGCCTAAGATAACACATGTAACTCCTGAACCAAACAACTGTTTGACGTCTTGTACCTCTGTCCTTCAGTGATAGCTCAACTGGTTCAAGCAGAAAGGTGAAATGAGGTGTCTTTCAAACCACACATCATGGTTCGTACAATGAAGGTTTCACAGCTTGTGGTCACTATGATGTATTTTTCCCATAGGCCAGGGGAGGAATTTGCATACAATTTAGAATATTGTTTCGAAGTTAAAAAACCCACCGTCTTATTTCATACCTTTCAAGGAATTTTGGAGGATAGCCATATACATTTTGAAATCCCTGAACCAGAAAAAAGCCATTAAAACAGATTTCGCAAGATGTGGGGGTTTTTACAATACAGTGAAGGAATGGACCTCTTGTTCATTTTGAATCCTAAGAGTAATATTTCATTACTCTCTTTCCAAAACAAAAGTAGAACAAATTGGTTGCTATAAGTTCCTTATTCAGGAACATTCCAATAACGTCACACCTGTAATAGCTTTTCCCTCAGCTCTCGACAGCAGGGTTCTGTCTTTTGCTGAGTTAACAGTGTGTTCTCCAGAGTAATGATTCTGGAGGCAATAAGGAAACTGTAAAACAGGACCTGGATACAAGATACAACATGCTTGAAACCTCAGACAGACTGCTGTATGTTTTGCATGGTCAGTCTTAGGCTTCATGTTTAAGACTAAGGAAGCAACGCTCAGAATGCCCATTGTGCCCATTGTAACGGTCCTTCTACATTTCTCCATGAAACAAATTCTCTTGGGCTTTTATATACATGCCTGTGTGTAAACGTGTATGTGTGTGTGTATATCTATGTGTGTAAATATCTATAAAACCCAACCTTTAATATTCTCCCTTCAAGAAATTATATAATCTTTAAAAGTACTTTTATAATCAGAAGCATCGATTTCTTTGCACTTTAAAGCTAGCAATTGATTAACTGAATTATTTACAGATGACAGTGATCTTAATTGGTTTCTGATGAATCAGAACGCATTATAAATGCGTATAAATTGCAAGTCAACCTGAATTCCCAGTAAACTGAAGGCTCTTATTGACCTCAGTAGGATATGCGTGTTTGTAAGATGGTGACTTTTTGGTGTGTGTCTGAAAGAGCTGCTTCTATAATTGTTTAGTATATTGAAAAAAGTATGGGCTTAATTACAAATTAAGATGGTAAACCACTAAAATGAAGGTGGGTTCCATGCATGGCTTAGTGTCTGTATCATGTTTGCACATTAATAAATCTGGAAGAGCACCACTGATTATCTTGTTGCCTGGCCTAAGCAATTATCATTTTTGGTAGCATTTATTGAGCCTCTTGGTGCACTTTGAGATTGATTTCTAGTTCAATTATCTACTGAAGCATAAGAAAGCTGGTTAGAAAATGTATTTTTCCCTACAATGTGATGTTTTCTTTTATAAAGATAAGCATACGGGGTAGTTAGCTTTGATGCTAATAATTTTCCTATGGGATCCCTTAGTTGCACAGCAGGATTTTTGCTGTTTGAGCATCGGAATGCCCAAAATCTTCTGGCTTTCACAGGGAATTCGTATCTATAATACAGTGTGGTCTGAGCTGATGAAACCAATATGATGCATCTAAAATCTCCAAATTATTCTATATCTTTAAAGTGTTCTGGGTAGGATTACATCCTCCACAGCAGTATACCTATACGTGGGAAAAAGAAATGTAACCAGTTCCCCTGCTGACCTTTATCTTATTGTGTCTATTTAAAACAGGAAAAGCATGCCCATTGGCTCAGCTAATACCTTAAATAACTAAAAGACACCCTGCTATTCCCAATTCCTGACTACTTCCTTGTTTACTTCCCTCCTGGCTAGCAGCAACTTGCATATATATTTATATACATATGCAAATTTTCAATTCCAGACAGATCTTACCCAAGAAAACAAAACAATCTAGGTAGCTCTTCCAAAAGCATTGCAGGGTTAGGTCCGTGGAAGGACTGAACCATCTTATGCTCCCTGAGCTTCTGTCTGGGATGGGTGATTGCTGGAGCACACGCGTTTGGGACATCCCACATACAAGCATCCCAGCTGACTCAGATGCTGCTTCCCTCCGGAAACCTGAGTGCTCCAGCACCCGTTGGGTGGGTGTCCTTGTCACAGCCCCCTAAGAGCGTTAGCAGTCCAAGTGCCCTGAGCTGAGCTAGCAGCAGTAGTTGTGCTTTTCCTCACCTGTCTTGCTAGTCCAATTAGTTTGAATTTAGTCTCTTACTGTGTAGGCTAAATAAAAATGTTCTGTTTTACATAAAGTAATTAGTGGTTGATGGGGTTGAGCAGAATGATGAGGGAGATACAAGCCCACACTAGCAAGTTTTTGGCCAACTGTGTAGGGCATCTTCCTGGGTGAGAAGAAACCTGGGAAGTTAGTGTGGGGCAGCACTCTTGCAAAACCAGTTTGCTACCTGGTGTCGCAATGGGAGCCCCCACCAAGGCTTCTGAGGTCAGGCACTCAACATTCAAGAGGTTGTATGAAGAAAATATGTCTGAGACTCATCACCTAGGCTCTGTAACATACTTATTTATCTTGCTGAGTTGTTATCTTTTGGTACAAAGATTACTCTCTTACTGCCTTTAATTTTAAGCTAGATGATAGAAAATGTGTTTAATGTATGATTTACTATTTTTAATGTATGTGTATTATCACTTTTGCATCTTTCCACCATTATATGGAGAACTTCACAGCTTGCATAATAAGACTGGATTTACATTGATCTTCAGGAGTGTTCTTAGTGTAAAGAAACTGGAAAGCAAACACACTTGAGGGAAAACACTGATGTTCTAGGTCTGTCCATTTGAAGTGAAGGTGTCGAGTGCCTTAATTACTTACACCTAGATACCTCCCACGTTCAAAGGTACATTAAAATACATTAGGGATTTTAAAAAGCAAAAAAGCTTTTTCCTAAAGCCCCTTAGGATCCTGGTGCCATTTTTAGCATCTGGATCCTCATGCACTTCTGTGAAATCTGCAATTTGCAGTTAACCTGAGGGATCTGGGCAAGGTGGAGAACGAGCTGAGTCTGGAACAGCTGAACATCCTTGTGTATGTCTGGAGCTTACTCCAAAATGCTGAAGTCAAATGATTTTTTATCAATTCCTGGCATGCCAGGGAGTAAATATGGTCACGTGGACCTGCAGAAACTGAACTGGTAAGAGCTGTATGCCAATGGATCTGGGAGACACACTGTCCTGGTTTGAGGTAAAACAGGCACAACTTCTCAAATCAAAAAAGCTGGGGCAGATCCCAACTGCAGGGTCTTGGAGCAGCGTTCCTGTGCTTCATTAGCTACGTTTGGTGCACATCCATTTGGCGCTTGTGGAGATCCAGCTGCTTTCCAGGGGTGAACACCTGACTGGTGAGATAGAATGGCAGATACACTATAGTGGTATGTGCATATGGTTGTTATTTCAAATGGAAACGTTTGGGTTTTATTTGCCAAGTATGTTCCCGAGCAGATAAAAGGGCAGCTCTCTGTCTGCATTGTTTGTAGTGAGGCTTGAGCACTGTTAGCTGAAGAAGGGAAGGCTGAGAAAGGACTTGGTTATCACGCAAAGCAGGGCAGGAGCGATGACTGGAGTGTTAGCTTTTGCCTTGGCTGATGTTTGTGGGAACTGTGCTGTGACTCAACAGGCTGGCGTTGCACCTCGGCTCATCTACCCGAAGGGGTGGGGAGCAGCATTGCTTCCTCTGCATGGACTGCACCCTTGGGGGATGGTTGGGGAAGGTGAGGCGCTAATGAAAAGCAAAGTTCCTTCCAGCTTCCCCTGGTGAACAAGGTGAACCCCAGCCCTTCGTCTCATGAGGTCACTGCAGCCTGACATGTCCTCTCTCATTACCCTCTTGCAAGAGCTGTCAACCATCACTTTAATAATAGGAGGCTGTGGAGGTGCAGGCCACCAGAGGTGTTGGCCATCAGCAACCCCTGAGCTCTCTGAGCTGCTGGTTCACATGGCCCCTGGGGCAGGGTCCAGGGGTGTGTTTTGGCATGTCCCATACAGTCTGGACCTCTCCCGAAAATTGTTGCCAACAATCCTTGTGGTTTGCCAGATGGACATGTGGTGGAACCGTCATTATGAAACATGTAGTTTGGGGAAAGGAACTTACTTGCAAGAGTGACTATTTTTGAGTGAGTCAGTAGATCCACATCAGAACAGATGTGAGGCAAGGGGGAAGAAGAATCCTTCCAGTCTTGTGTAAAATCTCAGCTCAATTTATGTTAGAAATACTGGAAGCTTGAAAAGCCATTTACAGAGATCCTGTCCCTGTGTTTTAAGGGAAGGCAGCAAAAAGAAGTAATTGTAGAGTTAAAAATCATCTACCACTTTATTACATGGAGGAAACGTGGCATGGGATGAAAGGAAGAGCTTTATTTGCTGTTGAAGATGTTAGATTCCATGTGGTAGACAACATCCAAAAATATGAAGTCACTTCCAAAAAACACAGCTGCTCTGCGAGAGCTATGATTTCCATATGACTGGGTTGTATGAGAACATCTTGGTGGCAGTCTCAGGACAGGAATGTCGTCATGAACACTGCTGAACTTTAGAGACGACTGGATTGTTTTTCTGGTAGTATTTAGTGACACTGTTTTGTAATGCTAGCCTTTTGGAAAAAAGATATTCCCCTTAATTAGCACATTACGAGCTTGTTTAATGAATGTTCTGCCTTTAAGACATGAGATTAGCCAGACTGCTGTATTGCTCTAAAACTTTTATAGATTTGGTTTATCTTAAAAGGTATATTCTAGCTTAGGCTGTTGGCAAATTAAAGAAATTACTGGGTGAAATCCTGAGAATGGTGTTTTGCTCAGGCTCAGCTTAGAGAGCCTTAGATGAAGGGGTGTGATACTCTCCCAAGAGACCATTGCTGTAAAATTCTGGGTGTACTTCAGTGCTACTGAAAGACATTAGGACTTGGCATTGACTTTACCTTCCCCAGTGTGTTTTTGTAGCTGCACAGTGGAATCTTGCTCTGAGGTAGAAGGCAGTATCCTCTTCCACTTGCATGCTAAATTCTGTAATCATAACATTTATGTTTTCTATCATTTGAAACAGACCTGATATTGAGGTTTCATTGTAGAAAAAAAAGGTATTTTTTCTCCCTTCACTCTTGCAGTAAAAGAGCAGTAGGTTTTTTTGTTTAGACATTTGTGGCTGACAAATTTGTTTTAACACTACTCTGAAAGATTGATCGATGACTAACAGAACCGAGTCCAGCTGCCTGTGAGGTCTGAGCTGTGCAAACCCCAAAAGAGCCTAAACACACTCTGCGTGTGGGAGAGGAGCCTCGGCTGCCGTGCAATCACTTATGTCAGCAGACACGGGATATTCCAGCACTGGGCAAATAAATATACCAAAAATGAGTAACCGAGTGAGAGAAAGGGACAGCTTTGGGAATGAAGGTGGTGAACCTATTTGAATGTAATGTACACTCAAGCAGCTGGGGGAGGAGGACTGGTGTGGGCTCTCTGGTTTCAGTAGCATGTTGGGTCGAGAAGTGTGTGAAGAGAAAAGAATGACCACTGTGTTCTCGCAGAGATGTAGTCAGCCCAATTAAGTATGGTTTCTTAAATTACTGACAAGTCTGTATAAACAAAGCTTGCATGAACTGATCTGAAGCTTACAAGAGGTCATTGACTTTAATTATGGTTCAGCAGAAGTAAAAAATGAGCTAGAGGTACTTGAAAGGTGGAAAGCTCGATGCTTCTAGCCTGGGTGGGTATTTGGATTTTGTGGGTGTTACTAAGCAGGCTTTCTCTGCGTGCAGTTTCCATCAGATCACAGCCCACAGCTGGTTTGCCTGGGCTCTGTGCTCCACAATAACAACTTCCCCTGGAGTTATGTATGTAGGCAGGTAGCACTGAATAGTGTTATTTTCTGTAAATCTATGAAGTCATGTCACCCAGCCACTGAATGAGTGACTTTGGTAACTTTACTTCTGAGGACAGTGCTTCAGAGGAAGCATTTCAGAGGCAATGTGGGATGCTCTTCAATTTTGCAATTTACATACCAAATATAAGGGACTTAAATGTTCCAGGCTTAGACCAGAGCCATAGATAGCAGTTGTAAACACTCTCAGTGGACCATTCTAGTTTTCTGATCATGTTTTATTTCTCTCCATCCTCTCTTGTCCCGAACCAGTGTTTGCTAGCAAGGCCTCCAAATTGCTCGGCTTATATCAATATTCAGATTTTTCCCTTCATGCAAACAAAGGAGAACTTGGGCAAAAGCCCATCCAGGATCTTGGGAATTTCCTACAGACCTCAAAGGACTTCAGAGCTAGCTCATAGGTGAACAAACTGTTTCAATTAGAAAGGTCATGTTACGAATGTAACCCGTGCAGGGCAAGAAATGGCCTGCTGCACACAAATCCCTGAGCTGCTTCCTTCTGTTCCTTGCCTCCTCTTCAAACTGCTAGAGAACTTTCCAGCATGTGCTTAGTTTCTCATGGAGAACAGCTTGTATCTTGATCTTCTTATTTTTTATTTTTAAACCAACACCCTCTGATTTGCTTCATCAGATCTAGAAATCGTAATGATCCAACAAAGATGTGGATGCGGGCTGACTGGCCGCTTGTCCTCTGCAGACAGTGTGCTGCGTGTTCAGTAGCATGCCTTGGCTCACAAACTTTCCCAGCAGGAAGCTTATAATGAAAGGGTTATTGAGCAAGAAACAGAAAGATTTAAACTAAAGTCACTCCCAACTGAACAGCTGGCTTTGTTTTTAATTTGTGCGATCAAGAAGGGATGGGGGTAGCAGAGAGGAAGTTTTCCCTGCTTCATGTAGAGGACATCCATGACCTTCAGGTGCTTAATCACAGCATTTTACTGCTTGCTTCTAACACTTCCCCATCTGTAACATCTCTGTTCTGAAAAGCAGTGAAGTGCTTTAAAATCGTGATTAATTGTGAATTTAATTGCCACCCCCTCCCCAAAAGAACCTACCCGCAGCCAAAGCAGAGAGAATAAATGACTGGCCCTGGGAATGCTGAGTGTTGGAGCTCAGTGTTGGAGGCTGAGTTGAAGCCCAGGACACAGCACTCCTCCTTGCTTTCTTTCCTGATGAGTGTATATTTTTTGGAGGCAGAATGTGTGTGTCAGGATGGAGGGGAAGGGTGGAAATCTGGGGATGGAATTGTACTTGCCAGCTCTTACCATGAATTAATTGCATTTGGCTCGCCCAGTAAGTATCCATTGCCTTGAGAGAATACAAACAGAATTTTGCAAGACTGAACTATTCCAGCTCCAGCTGTGATGCTTCCTACCCCAAGAACTCCAGCAAAAAAACTGTGCTCTACCCTTCATTTTTATGAAAGCACTTTGTGAAAGCATTAACGATTTTGCACTTGATAGATGCCTGTTGCCACTGTATCCATCCCTGACTTCTCCCCTTCTGTCTGCAGCGTATCCAGTACCCAGCTGGTTAACTCCTTCACCTCCAGATGTGGCCACATTTCATGCAAGATCTGCAAGTGGTGTAAAGTTCATTTAAAAAGTGTGGAGCTCTTTAGCGTGAAAGTTGCTCTGTCGGTGTTAGGTATACCATTAATGTGGCATTTCTTACCAAGTGCGTCTGCACTTCTCACACTCAAAGCATTGCCATGAATTCCTGCCGTGCAGAAAGGTCAGCACTTCCCCAGCAAATGTATTCCCACTGCTCAGGGGTCTGAAAGCGGCTGGGCAAATGGTCAAAATCCCCAGACAGCCTGGGAGCTACTGCCCAAACCAGCTGCCTGCCCTCCTCAGGGTGGGAAGGGGATCCTGGCTCTTCTGCCACTTGCAGATGACAACAGTTCAGACAGAAAGAGAAATCCAAAGGAAATTATTCATATCTTGCATTAAAGCTACTGCTTCTGGGTGATATCTGTGTTTCTTCCCTCTGTAACTCTGTAAAACAAACTTCAGAAGGAAAAACTAAAAATCCCACCAAAAACCCAACAGAGGGTTTTCTGTGATGGAAAGGGGAGAGGAAACTGTTTAGGCTTCAGGCTGATAGAAATCCTTGGTTTACCAGAAGAACAGGGGAAGCTATTCTCTCCTGTGGGAGTCCTCTGTACCGGTAAATTGCTTCAGGCTCAGAGCTTTCCCCTGCTACTGCACCGGCGTTACTGACCGGGCTCACCTAGGGTAGGGGGCTCATTTCAGTGGCCGAGCCCCATCCCTGGTGGAGAGGCAGTGCTGTACGAGGGGAATGGCTCAGGCCATGCTGCGTGTGACTCCTAACCCTGGCACCTGCAGGAAACCGGTGCTGCTGCCACACTTCAGCAAAGGGGCTTTAACCTGCGATCTGGATGATTTTTGCTGTCTGGATTGGAGGGCAGGTGCTATATACCCCTGTCTCTTGAGGTCTGACAGTCTCATGGAGCAGGTACGTCCCCTCCTAGTGCCCACACTCACATCCCTTGAGCCCTCTCGCTTGCCTCCCCCAGCCCCTCCAGAGCCCAGCCTGCTTCTATATAATAAATAAATCTGTTTTCTTTTGCCTTGAAAGGAAAAGGGCTGAGGGCTTCCTAAAGCCAATTGGGTAAATTGTTTATTGTGCAAATTTCAATAAGGGTTTTAAAAAGGAAGTGGTCTGCAAGCCCTGATAAACATTGTGTGGTAGATAGCGGTAGGAAAGGGTTGCGGTTCCATCTGAATGTATACACAGACCTGGTCTCTCATGGGTACACAAGAACAATGAATTATATATCATGTACTGCAAGGCTGGCTCCTGGGCTGTGGAGCACCATCTCCCAAAGCTGCTGGCACCGGTGGCCATCGGGGACGTGGTACTGGGTTGGCAGGACCTAGGGGCAGCAAGGACATGAGCTTCTGCTCATTAGGTGATACAGTTGGTGATGCTAATTGCTGTGGCCGGCTCTCCAACAGAGACAACTGCTCCTTAACATTGCAAAAAGAGGGTGAGCATTGAATGGGGAATAAATACAGGCGAACATCGAGGCCCACCCTGAGTTGGGTCTTACATGTGTGTTTGCTGCTCTGTTGCATGTAGCAAGCTCTCTCCTCACAAAACTCTGACAGATTGGGAATCTTGGCTCACAGCTTACAAATCCTGAAGACAATTTTTTTTTTTTTTTGCCTGGCCAAGGACTATTTACATAATTATGTGCTTGAAGAATTGAGTTCCAAATAAAGACATGATTTTAGCTATAAACACACATTATCTTTCTTCAAAGCACTTAAAACTCCCACAAAGTAAACTTCTAACTCTATTAGCTTGAGTTAGTGTGTATTCAGAAACTTAAAAATCAGTGGAGGAAAGATGGCTCAAGTGAAGTTACAGCAGGAAAAGTTCAATATTAAAATTAATTATAAAATGAATGTTACCTATAAAAGATTACACTTTTTTGTCTTGTTAAGAAGGATCATGGTATTTGCCCTAGTGGTTATATTCTAGGACCTGTAAATGTTTTTTCCAGCAATTGGTTTTCTACCAAAATTATTTGTTTCTCATTAAAATTTAGGTAATCCCTTGCTGTAAAGGGGGAAGAAAAACCCCCAAATGCCAAACAAAATAACCCCCAAACTGGAACTGGTGTGGCCAGAGCAGAATCACATTTGGAAGATATATGAGAACCTCACAGGATGTTGATTTGTATTGGCTCTGAAGTCCTTTATGTAATAGTTTTACTGTCATATTGAAAATTATACATCATCTGTAGCTCAGTTTTTTTCCCCAGTGTTGCTGATAAATCCCTGGATACTGGTCAAGTTCTCTTGACAGATGAAGAGAAACTATTTGGTGTGCCAAGGTCATGCTGGGATAGCTTAAATAATTAAGTGCCTGCTCCTGTGAACCCATATTAAAGAGCTGCCCTTCACTGTATGTGCAGCTCCACAAATCCTGGTGAAACAGTATGAGCAGAAACGACTCCTGCGAGTAAAGCTGTGCAGCCTCGGGCACAAGTGTTGCTTTTAGAGAAGGGTGAAGGTGTGTCTGATGCAGCTGCAGAGGGTCACGGTGCAGATCACAATGAGGTAATAGGAAGCTCTGTAGTTTCTCTTGGTCCAGATGAGAGAAGTGTTTGTTTAGGAGTGTCCTCCCCAGAGCTGGGTAATGGCAGAGTCATAACACTTAACTTGCATTTTGGAGGTAGAGCTACAATTCTCCCGGGGTAGGGGTGGGAGCATTGCAATCAAGGCTCCTGCCTTCAGCATGATAGGAGAGGTGGAGGGGAAATGATTTTCCAAGTCACTCCTAGGAGCTCTGTATTTTCATGTTAAAAAGGCAGGCTTGATGGATCACACTGCCAAAGCGTTGGCTGGAATAGAAGCTCCTCCTCGCCTGTCTTGCGGACAGGAGGTACTGGACGGCTGCACTAGCTTCTTCAGGGTACCACTTTTTCTGCTTTACAAATTCAGAGTGTTCTGAGGATGCATTTGTGCATCAAGATGCTTCAGTGGAGCTCCACAAAAGCAGTTACGATCCAGAGATAGGGCAGCACATGAAGGCCCGACTGCTACAGTGCACAATACCCAGTTAAAGGTGGATGTGAACATCCTCTTGTTCAAGGAATCCAGGGGTCAGTTGGAAAAGCTGGAGAGGAGGTGATCACTAATGGCTATCACTAATGTACTAGCAAGACACTGTCACCAAGAGACTGAACAGTTTACTGGGGGGCAAAGGATATTCTGGCAAAGGGGGGGTTCCATGTCACCTGCATCCCACTCCAGCAATGTGGCCACGAGGCAGCAGGAGAAAGGAGCAGCGAAGCGCTGCCATCTCACGCCCCACTCCCTGAGTGCTTGGCAGGATTACGTCCTAAACCCCAAAGGATGACTGCAAGCCCCGGACAACTGTTTGTTGTGGGGTTGCTACTGGAGTCTGTGGTATAAGGGAGTTTCTCAGGCATGTTGGTGAGTCATCTGATACAGGAGGAGTCTGAGACAGGAGCTACACGTTGCCCCCTCGCCCAGCAGCCGATCCTGGACGGTGGCTGCTATTTAAATCGACAGCAGAAGTGTCAATGTATCTGTGACATTTTTTTAAAGATGGCTGAGGAGACCAGGAGCTGACAAATGATTCTTCCACTTCTCCTGGCTAATTTTGGATTAGCTGCGTTTACAAACAGGTGCTGACAGGTCCACAGGTCCCCAAATTCCTCAGTGTGTCTCTTTGGGGTTTCCAACACCCAAACCTGTGGAGTGGAGAGCAGTGAGCTCAGGTGCGTCAGTGTTCCATCCTTTGCAGTGTATGCAGGCCTGTCACACATCACCAGGCTTGGTTTTAAATGCCTTCTTGATCGATCTCTTAGAAGGAAGCTAAGCACCTTCCTCCCAGCTGCTCTCTTCTGCCCATGTTGTTGGTGTAAGCTGTGGGTTTTGCTCAGTTCTGGCCTGGTGCTTTATGTAAAGGTGCCCAGTATACCCTGGAGCTTGACCCAGCGGGGAATTGCGTTGGTCACAGCAGCACGGCTCACAGCGGTGCCTGCGATGACAGAAATGACCATGAGCGCAGCCTGTGCACTGCTGTGTCAAGCTAGTGGAAAGGTGCATGTGGTGAAATGGCTTTTACCATGATGAGGCATGTCCAGGAGGGAACCTTCTAGTACAGACTCACAAGAGTTCATTGCTCCCCATCGAGTATTTGCTGCCAGGAACAAGGGAGCCGGCACCCATGGAGGGGTGGGATGACCTGTCAGACGAGGACTGCTTCAGCTCTGCTCAGGGGTGCTGAGGCTTTGCCCCAAGATGGAGCAGGAGCACAGTGCTGCTGAGGGACGTTCAGCTGCTCGCCCAGACCTCCCCTGCCGCCAAGATGCACGTGGAATATGCCATATCTGCAGCCGTTTCTGAGAACATGTTTATCTCTGAGGCATTTCCAAAGAAAATACTCAGTTTCCCCGGCTTTGTGCTGGCACAACTTCTATGGAAAGGGAAAATGAAAAACAAACAGAACTCCTTTTCAGAGAGCTCTAGTGCAAACCACAACGCTGTCCAATGCTTTTTGCGTGGCTCAGGGCTTGCAGAGGCAGTCGCTTCTGGTGGTGATCAAGCAGCGTTTACTGAACAGCTGCAATTAAAGTTGTTTTCTTTTTCTCCACTAACTCTGTGCCAGTTCTTTCGGTCCCAAGCTGCCTGAGGGAAGAGGCGATCAGGCCTGTTGGATATCCCTGAACTTCACCTCAAAACACTGAGTGAGGATGAGCATCATCTCAGGGGCAAGCACCCACGGAGCTCTTCTTGTGGGGAGAGGCATGGCCAAAGCAAAGGCGGCTGACTCCCTTCAGAGCAGGGTCCTGGAGGACCACAACGTGGTGGGACTGTCCGGGAGACCTGAATGCAAACTGGCAGCCAGTTTGTGCAGAGGAATAACATACATACTGAGTTATCTCTGAAAGTTTACTAAGTTCTCAAGAAATCTGGTAATTTTTCAGCTTTTACAATGATTCTCATGGACCCTTTTTTTATTATTATTTTTAAGTCCCTGTAGAGCCACAGCACCTGCAGCCTTTACAGATTTGTCTGCCCTTTCTCATCAGGGTAACAGCCCTGAATGCCATCTCTCCCACAGGAGCCAGCATCCTCCCCAGGCTCCTGATGCTCCTCAGTCTCTCAGCATGGAGCATGAATCCAGTCTGAGTTCAGCACAGTGATGTTACCAGTGTAAATGACAGGAAAAAAATTCTTCAGTGGCTTTTCTAAAGAAATGTAATCTGCACAATTAGACATTATTAGAAGGTTTATACTTGACAGCATGTGGTGTTGAACTATGTCTATTTATCAGTCTTTGACTTCCTGCAATGCTTACCTCAACCATACGTAAGTATTATTGGTGTAAGGCCAAAGATATGTACTACCTTTAAATCAGCTCTAGCTTCAAGTACAGACTTAAGTAGAAAATGTTGAAGGTGAGGATGTGGATAAGAGTTCAGAATCTGAGAAAAAATACCGTGTCTTTGGCTAGCTTGTTTTCCATGCTCCTTTACTGGATATCGATTGAAGGAATCTGAAGAAAAACGGTGCCTTAAATCAACATGCTATCAAGTAACAACACGGTGGAAAACAGAGCTCCTCAGAGCTGCTGCAGGCCTGAGCTGCCCTGGGAACTGTACAAGCCTAAGAAGTCAAAAGCACTGACCTGAATAAGAATGAGACCATTTTGGGCAGCTGAAATTTAATGTGGAGCCTGAATAAAAAGTCCTTCCAGTTCACTGGGAGTAAATGTGAGTAACTTACTGTTTCTTGGCTGAAATCACGGTGTTAAGAGCAGGCAGCAGCATTACACAGCACGCTTTTCATTACTGATGTCAATTTTGATACAGTCCCAGAGGGACTATAGAAAACGCTGCCCCATTATGTTTCAGAACAATAGGATCACTGCAAAAGAAAGACACCAAGTGCGAACGTGCCAAGCTAATTCCTTTCCAGCTTCAGCTGGAGCAAAAACATTCAGGAATGAATGTTTTTCATCCTCAGATCTTGAGGTGGACAGAATCAATATTCAGATCTGTGGGATGTGGCTTTTTACGGCCCTTCTTTATGTTTGTACTTCTCTGCTCTTCTGAAATGCCGTTACATACGTGTGGTGGAGCCCTGCTATTGTGTGAGCGCTGAGTACCAACAGCACATAGGAAGGGGTGTTGCGGGCTACGATGCTGATCTGTCGGGTCCTGTCTCCAGTAGTGCTTGCTGATATGAAGGTATAAGACTGACTTTTTGTCATGTTTGGATGAAGATGTGCATTTATAGCACACATGTCCACGGACTGCTTTCTAGGATGGCACAGTTGTTAAGGAAGTGCTGATGTCTTACTGCCCTGACTTCTAACAGCCACTGGGGTTTCACGAACCAAATGGTAGGCTTATGATTAAAAGTCAGACTCCTCTTCCTGTATCGATTTTCACAGACAAGTTAACAGTGAATGAACAGGACGCTATTAGAAGGTGTTTAATAACTCTGTAGACTGTGAGTTGATGCTGAATAGCCAGTAGTTGTGGAGCTGTTGACTTGGAGTGAGCCACCAGGTGCAGCGAGCATTGCGCTGGTACCCTCCCCCTCAAGCCCTTTTCTTTTTTGAGTGGCTAGGGACAAGAACTTGCGGTTTCTGTCAATAAGAAAGTAACCAATGGGAAAGATATAAAAGCTTTCTGAATACAAGCTGTCCTCATTTAACTATATCATGAGGGTAATAAATACATCAGAGGGGTAAGCACCAGGGAGGAAGAAGAGCTATTTAAACAGGACAATGTTGGCACAAGAACAAATGAGTGTAGGCTGGCCATAAATATACTTGGGGTGGAATTTGGAAGAAGGTCTGTGGCCATCAGAGAGAATTTCTTTCAGTTAAAGGAGTGTGGGAAAGAAACTGATTTTTTTTTTCCCCCTAAAATGAAACTTACTCAGTATATATGAGCAATTACAGGTCACAACTGCTGTCTGCAATTCTGCAGATCCCTTCCTGATCTGTGCTCCAATTTCAAAGGATAAAGGCAGACTTTCGTCACCCTACTTCAGTTAATTTTTGTAAAGAAGGACTTCCTGTGCAGTTCCTTGAAAACAGAAGCAATTGTAATTCCAGCTTTGGACAAATTACTTCAGATTTCCAATGACTTTTTGAGTCTATTCAGAACAACTGAGAGCACCAGCTGAAGAGCAACGTGAAGAACAGCTAGCAGAGCTAACTGGCGTCATTCTGCACTTCACTCTTCCAGTGCTAAAAACAGCAAGTCATTGAAAACTGGAATTTGCAAAGAAAACCATGTCAATGGATAATAAACTGCGGGAAGAAGGTAGTAAATCTATCATGCCTCATCTCTATAAACCAAATTATTAAATCCTTGACTTTATTCAGAAGGCTGCAAGTGTGGTTTATACTCAGAGCTGGTATGCCTCTTCCACTTCTGAAATGTAAAATTTCATCCCATGATGGGATGCAACTCACAGGCATGTCTGTGTCTTCCCATCTGCGCTGTTGCACTGGAATGACTCGCTGGGGGACACACAAGAAACAGCTGTCTCTGCTCGCTTTTCCCTGTCTTCTCCTCTACATCCTCAGTTTGCAGTAGCTTCTTCCCTCAGCGTCATCCAGGAACTCCTTTTCTCCCTAGGAAAAGGACCAAACTCAGTAGGAGTATGCCAGAAGTTCAAGACTCAGTATCTCTAGCTCAGGTCTCAAATACAACTTGTGCTTCACAGCCTCCTAGTTCAGACCTAGGGACAGGTCTACATCTCTGTGAACCAGACACCTTCTTTCCCGGCTCTTTGCAACCCACGAATTGCTTCCAGGCCTCTGGCAGCCTTGTTGCTAAAGGGGTCCCCCAATGGTCCCTACGAGCCTTACCCCGTCAGCCCAGGTAACAGTCCCAACATGTCTTGCACTTGATTTTTCTCCAAAAAATGCCTTTGGACTGAACATACCTTAGAACAGGCCAGAAATTTGACAAAACTAGCTTTTCATGGGGCGTGGGGGGAGTTTCCCGCTTGCTGAAGCTGAACTTCTGTGCAGGAAAATGCTGTTTCCAACTAAACTTTCACTGTTGTTCTTTGATCTAGGGTGTAATTTCTGCACAAAATTAAAGTTCACATGAGGCCAATTCTTTTGTTTTCTTTCCTCAAGACATCTGGCTCCTTTGAATCCTTTGTTGCATCCTAAAGGCACAACTGTGTGTCTCTGGATCACCCCTTCAACCTGCTCACAGCTGCTTTTTCCTCTTTGGCTGGCAGTTCTCATACTTCTCATTGGGATCAGCCTCCCCGTTAGTCCTAAATTCTCTCCATACTCACCATCTCTTCTAATCTCAGTTTAGGAACTACCTGGTTTAAGACAGGCTAAACAAGTATTGTGGAATGGAGGCTTGTGGAAGCTAAAATGTCTGCCTCTGGTCCCTGTTTGTGGACCTTAAGGTAAAATCATTGATTATGGACTTCCACATCAAAAACCTGTCTGCTTCATCCTAAACAACTGAGTTTCAGAAGATTTTTTTTCTTCCTTTTTACCCCAGTAACATATTTGAAACTGCTATTAAAATTGGATAGTTTCTCTGAACTTACCTTAGCAGCATAATTATAATAATATCACCTGACATTATCTATACTAATAATATCAGAAGTACAGAAACAATTGTAAACAAGCAGGTTTAAATTGATTTAAACAGTCTCTGCTACAGAGAACTGAATGTACAAGCCGTTGCAAGCCATTAGGAAAGCTGATACATTAGAAGAGATTTTTGTATGCCTTTACAATCAGATTTCTTCCCATGATATAACTTGATTTTACTTCAACTCCTGCCTCTTTGTATAATTTCTTGTAATGATAAATTACCCAGTCTTGGAGATGTTTATAGTTCTCTGTTCACTGAGGGTGGAACAGATACCAGTGCTCACATCTTCCAGTTGTTCTGTGAAGACGCTGTTACTGGCCATGGGGAAACATTGTCAGGAGGTGGTCCGTGCTAATAAATATTTGTAGCAGCCCCTAAGCAACGGGACATGTAAGCAGAGCCTCTGAGATGGATTTTAATGAATTTTTGTAGCCAGTTTCCCTCTCCCCCTCTCCTTTTTTTCTTTCTTTTCCAAACGTACTGAAGGAATAAACTGAAAAGCACTGTATATGTTATAAGCCCACAAGGAAATGAGCCAGAAAGTGATAGGCTAAGTCTGAGTTATTAAAGTCAGGTCATACCCTGAAGGAGATTACAGCAAGATGAGCCAACATAAATACATGCTATATTTCTGTCATATGTCTTTGCTACCCTGGGTGGCCTGCAGTCAATTAACAGGGCAAGGGGAGAAAAGTAGAATACATGAGTATTATAGGATCCTAATCCAGCTGGTTGGAATCCAGTTCTCATTAACCAACTAATTTATGTTCCTTCTCTGGACCTGAGTTTGATATTAGTCTGGTGTAAATCTGGAGAAATGACTCTACTTGTGTGTTTTACTGAATTCAAGTCCCACAGCTATCAGAACCTGCCCCTTTTCCTCTTTTCTTGTTGAATGTTCCTAATCCCCTAAATAGCAAATGGAGGTTTTCAGTCAAAGAGTGCCTAGCAATAAGGAAAGCCATGCTACGTTAAATGCAAATCTTGCACAGCCAGTCTATTTTGTAGTTTTTCAGACCTTGATCCCTGGATAACCTGTAAGGGAAGGCTTACAAAGGTTTTTGAGAAAGATGTACAGTGCTGGAAGACATTAATATATTGGCCACAAGTACAGAGGGTGTTATCTCTTAAGATGTAGAGCCAAATTCTGGTTTTCATTAAACTGGTGCAAATCTGAAAAGCAATGCTTGCAGTGCCGTCACTCAAGATTTGCTCTTGGTGTAATAGGAAACAGAGAATTGGTCCAAACATTAAATCGTCAACCCACACGGAGTTAAGCTCTGCTGTTCATCTGGGTAAATGAAGGTGTAAGCCTGATATTTGCCTGGGGCAAAAATGAGGGCTGAACCTGAGCTGCTCAGTGTCAAAAACCCTAAAGACTTTGCCCATAATATGGCACCTTTAAGCACCCTGTGGGAAAGCGTAGCCCTGGCCCAGTTGTTCCAGTCCAGGAATAACCCAGGGCTGCACTGTTTGCCACAGGGCTTGTTTCCTGGCAGTAGCTCAAGGCCAGGCTGTGTGAAATGGTGCCACTCACCCGGGGGACGGCCATCAGACCTTCTCCAGGAGGGACACTGCACTCATCTCAGGGCGCTCTGGGGCAGCTCGAATTCAAGAGCGACTTCTTACTTCAAGTCAAGATTTAGGAGTTTCATGATTGAGAGCAGCCCATGGCGAGCGTGCGCTGCAGGGTGGGTTTGGATGCTGGAGCACGCTTGGTGTCAGCCTGCAGTTTGGGCACATGCCCTGCTCTGTGCCAGACCTGCTCGGGGCGGGGGATTTTGATTTCACTTATAAGTGCTGCGTGGGGAAGGGGTGCTGGAGAGACCCATGCAGGACAGAACTGGGAGCTGCAGTGCACAGGGCACCCCTTGGATGAGCAGGGATTACACCTGCGATGGGAGGTGAAGGCTTCTTTCGTCCTCCATTGGAAAACTCTTCATGTTGGCACCACGGTTTCCTGCTTGAATCCTGGCAGACTTAGGAAAGGCCACTTTAATGAGCTCGGTAATGGCACTATACGAGATTTGCACCACAATGAGCCTCAGGCAGAAGGTGCACTGCTGTCCCTCTTCCTCATCCTGCCAGGGAAGTCGCATGGGTGCCCACCAGCACTGCGTAGCTGGCTGCTGGCAGGAGCAGGGCAGGACAGGGCAGGGTGGGCAAGGGCAGGCTCCGCACTCACCCTGCTCCATCCTGTGGCTGTAAAAATAAACAAACACACACACCGCGGGGGGNTATCAATTTCTGACAGTACAATTGGAGGCCAGCGCCTGGAGCGTATTGTCTTGAGGAGCTTACCAAGGAAATCGAGAGTTTGGTCAGCAATTGTAAATATCCTCCTGTAATTGAGTTTGTTTGTTCTGCAGTGCGCTCCAGCGTCATGGGCTGTGGGACACCCTGGCACCAGGTTACTGGTGGGAAAGATCCGCTGCTCAGATAAGGATGGGAATAAACTCCACCCACAGAAATGCCACAGAAAAAAACCTGATTTATCCATTAATTGCTTTAAGAGGTGGTGAGTGCGAGTACAACAATGGGGTATTGACAATAATATGCCTCGTTGGCAGGAAAAGGGCTTTCCCCTTGCTCTGAGGCTTTAATGCGCTTGTTCTTGGAATTATTAAGTGTTTGCGAATCCTGCACTGGCTCGGGGATGCAAAATGAAAGACAAGTACCCAGCAGAGAAACTGCATGTTGGAATGGCCATTTCCTACTCGGGATGAAGCAAACCACTTCTTTTGCTGTGAAAACCACCCAGCACCGCAGGCTGGGACTCCACTGTGATAGAGTTTGCCTCGAGGGATTTTTTAGGTTTCTTTAGGTTTCTTTTTGTGACCTGCTCCTTATTTGTAATTCACAGTGTAGGTGGTGTCCTGGGTTCCCAGCAAGTACAAAGAAATCTGTTTGCGGGAGAAGAACCATTCACAAAACCCAGCCATTTTCTAAAAGAATGCACATGAAGATTGGTGGAAACTGGGTTTCAGACAGCAAGGGCTGTGGGGAGAGCTTTGTGGGACTGCTTTGCCTGTGGGAGAAAAGGAGCTATTTTCTGGTCTGTTTGCCTTCATGTGCTTGTGAAAGATGGGAGTGCTGCTGGGAAGGGCATGCTGGAGGCCACCGCCAGCCAGAAAGGAGCCACCTGGCCCTGAGCCGTCAACCCACAGTAGCATGCTCCTCCATTAAGTGTTTTCTTCCCAAAGCCCAGTATAAACAGTCTCCACTCCGATGAATACATTAATAAATCAAACCCAGCTTCAGTGCACTTATTAAGGAGAGACTAGATATGATACACACACAAGAAATATCCCTGGGACTCTTGAGATCCATCGCTGCATGCTGCTAGTGCCGTCCCATCGTCTCGGAGTCGTCTGCTCGCTCAAGGCCGTTCAGGGTGCACATACTCCCACGGGCAGGATTCCAGGGCTTTGCATTAAGTCTGAAATGACTTTTAAAAAGACCTTCTTGGTTTCATTCTGTCAAGCAGATGAAAACCTTTTCAGTGCTAGAGAAGTTGCCCATTGCAGGCAGTGGGTATCAGGCTACAGTTCAGCGGCAAGTCATCCTGTCTCCACAACCAGGGCAAAAAAAAATAGGCTCAGGAGATCTTTACCTACAGGGAACTTAATTTCAATACATGTTCCCTTACCAATGAGTCAGAGGTTCAAGTCTGTTCCCTATTACACAGCAGGAATCTAGAAAGCACACCAGATCCTGCTCTCCATTAAATTAGGTTATGCTGTGAAAGTCAGTGGAGTTGTTCCAAATTTACATTGACATAATTGAGAGCAGAATAGGGCCCAGCAGCTCAGCTGGCAGCAGTTGAGTCAGTGCAACTTAATGTGACCGAAGCAGAGAGACCACAAACAACTGACTCTTTGTTGGTTTATGACCAACCTGGACCACTGTAAATGTTGCTTCTCCACCTGGTGCATAAGGTGATTAGAAGATGCTTCAGTTTGGCAGTTTCTTTAAAGCCCTTGTGAAAGTCTTCAGTATGATGTAATGTACATCTGCAAATGGCTTGATCCCAAAACACTGATGGGTACCTATGGAAGTGGAGTTGCGGCGAGGCCTCTGTAGCCGTCGCCATGGGTAAGACTGGCTGGGGGGCTTCTTGTGCCATTGAGCACTGGGAGCAGAGCAACCTGTCTTGGCTCAGCATGCAAACATACAAACACCTGAGATCTTGAAACCTGCAGCATCCGAAGGAGTGGGCAAAGGTGCAGGACCAGAGCCCGCTCCACTCCCTGTAACATTGGTGGGAATCGCTCACAAACAGCAGGAAATAAATTATGCTGTAGATCTGATATCGTGGTGCTGCCTGCTATGCAGATAGCAGATATCCGAGATTTGTAGGGAGGAGAGGTTGAGCATGTTGTATATCTTTTAAAATGCCTACGGTTTGAAAGGCAGGGCTCTATTGTTTGTATGTTGTGCAGAGGCTGTTCCCTGGAGGATATCCTGTCTGAGACCACCCTGTGCCAGTCTGCTCTGTGACTGCGAAGGGGCTGGATGGTCAGCATGAAAAGAATTAAATAATGCCTTGTAAAAGCAGTGATTTATCTGTGGGGGTGAAGCGGGCGAGAAAATCCTGAGGTTTTGCCTCTCTCACTGGGTTTTCAGCGGTGTGCCTGCAGTCCTGCTCCTCGGGAGCCTCCCTATGGGCTGCTGGGCACTCATGGTGCCCGCACAGGTGTGCAGGGATGCTTGGTTGTTGGTCTTTATTTGCATGCTCTGCTTTAGGGCACACAGCCACAAAGAGAAGCACCCAAGTGCAGCAGCGTGAGCGAGCCTCAGCCAGGGGTGGCCATGCACTGCGGTGCCATTTGGCAAAGGCTCGGGGAAAAGCCCAATGAAAGTGTTCTGCTCAAGGACTTGTGTAACATCCAAGCTCTGACTTATTTAGTCTGCGCTGTTGGATACAAAAGAGAAAACCTGTAATTTACACTAAATAACACATCAAATTATTTTGTACATGGAATTCCCCAAAGACAGGACAGTTTTGCTCCTGCTGGCTTCTTCCAGCAATGGTTTAAGGGATGTGCTGTGCCGTGAGCCAACATGGTGCTCAGAGGGACAGACCCATGAACCGCTGCCTTTGGAGAGAGCGGCTGGTGGGGCCGCGGGCACGGTTTGGGCTCTTTGCCCATCCTGTAACTCACCCCTTCGATGCTGGTACTGCCAGTTACACCAGCAGAGATGTGCATGTGGGGTGTTCCCAGTCTGGAGGCGATGGTCAGGAGGTTGGGAGGGGGTGGGAACGGGCCCTGGGTGGGTGGCAGCAGCCAGCCTGTTCCCATCAGCTCTCTGTAAACACAAGCAAATGGTTCTCATACATCTTTTTCCAGTGAAAAGTACAGATTTGGTGACATCAGGATGTTTTCTGAGCCTATGTTGTGTTTGCTGAAGCTTTTGTTTAGATTTTTAGGTTTTTCTCTAAAAATAACTTCAATGTTCTCTTCTAACATTCTCAAAACTAAGGTGGTGCCCCATTTCGGGATGGGGTGGTGGAAACAGCTTCAGCATTTCCTCCAGTTGAGTAATTAAAAAAAAAAAAAAGGAAGGAAAAAAAAAAAAAAACATTTAAACCCCAACAATTTGAAATAAAAAGTTTGGCTTTGTTAAGCAATTTTTTCAGTCCATCCAAAATAAAATTTCAGTCTTGCCGCCCTCCTTGCAAGTGCAGACACTGCAGTATGCACTGACACTTGCTGGGACAGAGCTGACCGCTGCAGTCGGTCTCTGGCAATGCTTCTGCGAGGGCAGAGGCGAGGGATGAGTCCTTCCATTTGCAGTTTAAACTCCATCTTGTGAGCGAGGCCACTGGGATATGGCAGTGCCCATCGCTCCATCCTGGCCAGCAGCTGCGGAGCCCCAGCCTGCGGTGATTTAGCCTGGTCCTGAGGGCAGCAGTTTATCTGGCTTTTCCCTCGCTTTCCCAGTCAAGTTGGTCATCATTAAACTTGGTCGCCTGACCTTAGCTTGCTCTGTTAGCTGGATGCTGGTTCCTGAGCAACGCCAGGGCAATTGGAGAGGATTTGTTGTATTAGCAGCTGTAAATCACAGCCTGGAGCAGAACCGCCTCACCAGAATTTTCTTCGTGGCTCTTTTGCTCTCCCATCCAAAAAAACAGATGGTCACCATCCTCCCCTGCATCTGCAGAAAGGCATCACAAATTACACGGGGTCTGCGTACATGTGTGTGTGTGCAAAATTCAGGCTTGCTCAGCTTTCAAATTTTACAAGTATCGGCAAGAATTCGGATTGCACTTTCCGTGGAAGGGGAAAAAAAATCTGTTATTTGCTGCTGTTTGGCAAATGTGAGAGGGGAAGGGGCACACGGGCCAGCGCTGTGATCCTCCCCTTGGGCTGCACCAGTGAGAATATTGCTTCCACAGAAGTTTTTAAGGAAATAACTTGTTTCAGCACTTCATTTGGCCACAAGTTCCTTTGGAATTGGCTCGGGTCTGGCTTTTAATGAGCTGAGAAGACTTGAGGTCTTCTGCACCCAGGCTTGATATTCACAAGAAATTCAGCTCCTTTTTGCTATATACTTCCCATGAGCAAACTAGAGACGTGAGCAGGGCAAGGTTTTCAGTTCCCCACTGGGGAGTGTGTCTGTGATGGTGCAGAGATGCAGGTCCCACGGGACACCGTCCTGGGGATGGGGAAGGGCCACTGCTTTGTGCTGTGCCCCGAGGAGCAACGGGATGGCTGGGGTGCATCTTCCACCCGGCATGGACACGGTACCACAGGTCCTTAATTCTGGTGGGTGGATTACGATGAAGTTGCTGCAAGTGCTGACTCATTTGGCAGCTGAACTCAGCCCATGAATCACCGTGAATCACATCCATTGCATCTCAGGGTGCATCGCTGCTCTTGAAGTCTTTGATGTGAGCTATATGTATGATTCCTTGGAAACAGCTTCCCTTAATTAAATCAAAGGAAAAGCATCACTGGAGTTCAGAGCCTCAGTTCTCAGGAAAAGCAAACTCCAAACATAAGCATTTAAGCACATTTCTCGCAGGACACACTGAGCTGTGCTTCATGCAGCCAGGAGCTCCCAAATGGCACTGAGTGTTGCAAATGACTCGATGAAGTTGATCAGAAAAATTGCCTCAATATAGCTTAGAGATGACCAGAGACAAGCAGCCAAGCTCAGCTTTTCCTCACACAGCAGCTCCACAGGGCAGGGCTGCCAGAGGCTATGGAGGTGTGTTTGGGGAGGGTAATTTGGTACCTGTGGTCTGCTCCAGAGGCCTCTGAATGCATTCATCAATATCCCAGTGCTTTCAACTGACTTTTGCAAAGATTACAGGCAAGGAGATATGCTAGTTGACTAATTCAGCAAAGCACTTAAGCACATACTTGAAGCTAGACAGCTTTATAAGTGCCTTTACGAGTGGGAGCCAAGACAACCAGGGAACACAGCAGATCATTCTTCCCAGGCCTAAAATCAACAGCAACTTCTGCACTTCCAATGCAACAGCCATCTTCAAATCCGTTTCTTTCTTCCCCTCCCATGTGAGCCAAGGAGTTCAGTTCAGAGCCACCAAACTGGCTGCAGTTGCCACCTCCACATTGGAGCTGGCGGCACCCTCCTGCCAGCTTGGCCCCAAAGTGGCCCTGTCACTACTCATCATCCCAAAACCCACACTTTAACCCTAATAGCAATCCTACCTTTATCCATGCTATTGACCCACTCTTTCTTTTTTTCCCAAGTCTTTCTGATTGCTTGAGGCTGCAGGGGTTTGGCAAGTTTTGGGATGAGCAGGGCATGAAATGCTGCAGGCAGCATCACCGCTTGGGTTGGACCAGGGTCTGTACATCTTGCGTGGGAGCCCAGTTAGACCCTGGTGCTACGTGGTGCACCCGATACTGCAACCCAGCAAGAAAGGCCAGATTGTTCTTTGTGGCTCCCATTCTGAGTTTTGATAACCCTGTTCACTTTTTTCCTCCACATTTTTCTTAGTTTATTCCTCTGGTTCAGCCCCAGCTGGAGTGGGAGAGCTGGGTAAAGCCTTTAGCAAAAGCCTGTGCCCCGGACAAGCACTGGGGCTGCCAAGTGTTTCTCCTGAGTGTGCATCTATTCGTGAATAGAAGAAAGAGGGACTTACACATCTCGTCTCAACAACAAGATGATAAATACTTTTCCCTCTTGGATATTTTATTATCAATGATTAATATCATTAATAAGTGCCTGCACTTTTTCCTCTCAGGCGCAGTGTTCTTGACTCAGTGCTTCTTGTTTTGGGTGGTGGTTTATTTTGCACAACAGCTGCTAGGAGGCAGCAAAGGCTGTAACCCCAGCCGTAAATCCAGACTGTCAGTCCTCTGTGCCCAGTTGTGAAAACAGAAAAAAAAAAAAAAAAGATGATGCTGTCTGCTTCGTTGGCTCCGCTTTCCTTCACTTGGGGCAATTTCCTTTTGCAGTTGAGTTAAGCCTTCCAGGAGATGGCTGCTGCAAGAGGAGCTGTGCATTTACTGGGATCAGTGCATCTCTGATCTTCACACTTTTGGCATTACAGGTTATTGCTTTTAGTGTTTTTTTAATCAGACGAAAAAAGTACATAAACTAGGAAAATCTAACTGGTCTCCAAACAATGCACACCAGGTGATGCTTACATTATTTTCTCCAACCCACTGTGTAAGACCATGCATCAGCCATAGCTGTCATTTCAAAGAGCATCTCGGGGACAGAGTCTTTCCCTCAATAAGTGATTTTGCTCAGAAAGAGAAGCCAGAATTCCCTTTCAGCTTCTTGTCCTTGGGGTACAAATTCTTACACAGCGAGCACCTACGAGATGCATCAGTCCTTTAACCCTCACTGGGGCAAAGGGCCAGTCGAAAAGCTGTGCATAGGAAGGTGGGAGGTGGGAAAGCCTGGCCAGTCCGGGGTCTGGATGTCTTCCAGCGCAGTTCTGTCCCTCAGAGGCGGGCTGGGATCGGGAGCTGAAAGTGGAGTTTTAAGAAGTGACTCTAAAGAAGCCGTGTGCCCCGTGTTAGCTTTGGTGCGTGATCTGGCGAACTCAGACAGACTCTTTCATCACTCCTGTTGCAACAAATGAACAAACACAAAAAAAAACCCAGAATATAAAGAAAAGTGTTTGGTGAGCAAGACAAATGGAACAATTTATTGCCAGTAAGTAAAGGAAAATAAAACCAAATGGGCTTAAGGGATACCAGAAAAACAACCCTCCACATTCCTCTTACCAGAGAGGCAGACACATTGTAGGGGACCGAGGCATGTGATTCCTACCAGGGCTGGTGTGGGTTGTGTGACTGTCTCCTGGCTGGCTGTAAAAATCACTTCCAATCTGTATGTCTGTGGGGATGTGTAAATTATGTCAGGGAAGACAGCCTGGTTGAGTTCACAGCCCTGATACAAACGAAGATGTTATTATTTCCTACTCTGCTTGAATCCCTCTTGTCACCACTGGTAAAATACTCTTAACTGTTGATGCTCAGGTTGTATTTACTGTGGGTCTGGGAACTCAGAGGAGCCCCTCTGCCCACCTTGGGGCTGAGAGGGGCTCTACCTGCTGTTTTTATCGGATTGCAATTACATTAACATCTCGATGGTCGAATCTAGGATTTCCTGCTAATAAAAGTGTGGTGGTGTTAATGGGCAGGTGATCAGGAGACGGGGTTAAGGGGGCATTGCCGCAGCAGTCGTGCAGGTCCGGGACACTGCGCACACCCCGCAGCAAGCCCTGAGTGCCTCGGCTGCGAACCTGCAGGCAGAACTTCTCCTTTCTGCAGCATGGGTTGAGTTACTGTGTAATTCCCACTTCTTTTTGCAACTTCTGGGAAGAAAAAACCCAGGCTGATGGTGCCGTGGGGCAGTCGCTGCTGACACGGGCAGTGCTGCAGTAGCATCGCTGTGGTGGTGCGCCCTCGCCCAAACCCTCACCCACGGCTCCCAGGGTGCTGCTGCTTCTCCTCTGGCACGCAGAAACCGGCCCGTGACCACAGCTTGGGATTCTGCATCAATGCACACAGCCTACACCCAGCCGAGTGGTCCTGTCCTCACTTTTTGTCACACGGGCAGGGGAGGGCTCTTCCTTCATGAGCATCTTTTCATCCTCTGGCTATACCAGGCAGCAAGGACAATTCTTTTGCAATTAGATGGGGCTGAGAGGCCGCTGTGACTTTCAAGAACATAATCAACACTTTAGACTTACCCAAACATGGATATCATTTTGTGTTACAGCAAGGTGTGCGCTTGAGGCAGGGCGGCTGTGCTGGTCTGGCTCTATCCGTGGCTGCTTTTATCCCGGGGTCAGGAGAACCTCAGCCCTGCTTTGATTCAATCCGGTGAACTGTGTGTGCAGGATCAATGCTGAAGTGAAACATGAGCAGGTCTGAGGTTGCTGCGCTAACAGCCACTGTCATCTGCTCGGGGACAAACGCAAACTGTTTGGCCGCAGAATACATAGTTTTTATATGTGTGCATGGAATTACTGAAAACAAAACTATCAATTTTTATTTTTTAACATTTCCAAATGTTTTTACTGTCTAATCTGTTGCAAAGCGCTGGTGCTGCAAGTTTGGTCTTTCCTGGGTTAAACGGAATGAGTGCCCTGCACAGGCTCTCTTATGCTCCTTCTCTCAGTTTGTGGTTGTTGAGTTCAGCATTTTTGGTGTGTGTGTTTTAAGGAGTGATTCACTTAATTTTGCTCAGGGCAAGCTCAGTTTCAGCTAGGAGCAGGCCAAGGATATGGGTTTGGTTTTGCAAACCTCATCAGTGACTTTCAATTTGCTAATCCAAACCCAGAACTAAAGGGTGGCTTGGGTCCCACTTCCAATTTATCTGAAATGAAGTGATTGAAAACCAGAGCTGAGATGTGGGAACATGGATCTCCTTTTAATCCTCTCTTGCTCCATCATTTTATCTTCTCTTTGCAGAAAGAATGAGCAGGAGACTTTCTAAATGAGCATCAAATACCAGACAACTTTTGATGGCATCTTTTTTTGATGACATGCTTTTTTCCTGCTTGTGTCTTATTTCCAGCTGGTTTCACTTTTTGCAAAGCTCAGCAACGCACTGCTTTGGAGGTGTAACTGCTGGGGGGTGTCTCAGCGTGGAGCAGATTTCCATCCAGAGCAACACGGGGGCAGTGGGACTGCGATGCCGATACTAGTTTGCTCGTGTCCAAGGAGGAGCCTTGGCTGTCCCAGGGAACACGAGTGGGCCCTCGCAGTCCCAGCCACGCAGCCTCTCCCCAGCACAGCCGTGCCCCTGCCAAACCCAGGATGTAACTGGGCAAAGGGACATTGCCCTGTTTTATGGCTGGGAAACAAGGCTGAGAGGCAGAAACATTTGCCCAAGGAGACGCGGCAGAGCCAAACTCTGAATTCAGGGTTTCCAGCTCTTTTTCTGCTCCCGCTGACACAGGCTCACCTTTCCTTGCTGGCCTCAGGGCACTGCTTGGGGTGGGGAAAATGGGGGAGGGGCTTTGATTTTGGCCCTATTCAGTGGCAGGGGGATGATTTACACTCCCCCATAGGCAGGCAGTGCACAATATAACCCTTTCGGCCCCCTTTTTCCCCATCTCTCCTCATTACACTCCTGTGCAAGAGGAGCAGAGCCCTCTGCGCAGCCCATCGCCCATCACAGGGAGCGGCTCAAACAAAAGAGTTCATGTCAGAGGATTTTATTTCCACTTCAGCATTTCAGATTTCCAAGAGCCTCCAAAACAGTGCTGCAGTGTCTGCGAGTGAGCATGAATTGAACATCTGGTAAAGGTTAGGGTCAAACATATAAATGAGGGAAGCACAGCACATTTCATTAAAATACTCGATCTGTGACGTCAATTGAACTGATCAAGCCCTTCTGCGTTGCAGTTAGGGAACCATTAACTTTATCCAGTGGAGAGTGTTTATATGGAAAATATGAGATCAGGAAGTTTCTCCTGATTGTGATATTAAGGCTATCAAAGGAGCTCGCTCTCCCCCTTTTTTTATAATCTCTACATGTTGCTTTTCCACCCCGTTACCATAACACCAGCCTCTTCCCTGGCCCCTGCGGGGTGCCACTTGCCCTCTCCTCACCAGCTGAGCCGCCGCTGCTGCTGCCTTCTGCTTCTCATGGACTTGGATGCCATGGGAGCCTGTGGAGCTGCTCTCAGTTGTCCCATTTTGCAGGGAGTTGTGCGAGGCAGCTTCCTACCACACGTGCACAGATTGGCCATAGTCCAAAGTACACTTGGAAGAATTAAGATTAGGTTTAGGAGTGTCATAAAGAATAGCTTCCATGGGAACAAAATTTCTGCTCTTGCAGTTGTCTAAAAATCAAGACAGTATGTCTACATGAACATAAAATATCAGGGAACTGATGTGTGACACCCTGGTGTGCTCACAGAGCGCTTATATTTGTTGGTCTTCTGCATAAAACATTAAAGGTTTTACGCTTTTCTCCAGTAATTCTGATTCATTCAAAGCCTGTTTGGTTCTGCCAGGCAAGTAGGGCTCTTGATTTCTGTGTTCCAGGGAAAAAAAAGGCAAAAAAAAAGCTGCCATTGAATGACTTGATTGCAGTGTTTGGTTCTTGGAAATCTGACCAGCAGTAAAACTGGAAGCATTCATTATGTACCCAGAGAAACCTCCCCCCTCACCATCTCCTCCCTGTTGCACTGCAGCCCAGCTGTGCCATGGCCATGGCTGTCCCACTGGGACACGCAGCTGTATTTCACTTGTTGCTGCTCATGGTTGAGCTTCTTAAGTTACTGTGATAGCACCAGGGTAGGTGGTTCCTCCGGAAGGACAGATGGGACTTCATGCTGGCACCTCCCTAGACCCAGGCATCTGCCTTTGGGGATGGTGTGCAATGGATCTTCCTCTCTTGGACCATATCCTGCAGGTCCTCTCCCAGGAGGGGACCAGCATGCTTGGCATGGTCACGACAACAGGGCAGGGAAATGCATTGGCAGATGTCTGCCTTCTGTCCGCCTTCAAGCAGGGCAGAAAGGGTTACATCGCTGGCTGGGTGTATTTTGCTGGCTGGCCGTGATTTGCTCACAGCTACAGGTTATGTGCCTTGATCCCAAAGACTAAAATCAGAGCAGTTAACTTTTGGTGTGTCCCAAAATATCTGCGAGAGCTCTGCAGCTGTCTGGGGTGGGACCACCCGTTTAGGACAGTGCAAGATGGGCCTGTTTCTATTTTCCCACAGAGCCTGACCCATATTCCAAGAAAAACAAAATTAGGAAAGAAGAATCTCCTTCCCTTTTGCTCCCCAGGGTATTCAAGTGAAGAAAGACGAGGAAGGGGGGGAATAGCCAGGGCTGGAACTGGGAGCAGGTGGACTTCTCCCTTCTCCCTTCTCCCTTCTCCCTTCTCCCTTCTCCCTTCTCCCTTCTCCCTTCTCCCTTCTCCCTTCTTCTCCCTTCTCCCTTCTTCTCCCTTCTCCCTTCTCCCTTCTTCTCCCTCTGTTATTCAGGTGACTTCACAGCTCCTGGTACCCTGCAGCCAGGCTTGGATTTCATGCTCACAGTGACTAAGTGTTATGATCACACGTGAAGTTTTTGGCTGTGGTAGGTACTGAGCTTCTTTGTTCTGGATCCATCCATTTGTGTATCGATCTCCTTTTAGCCAGTCCCTTATGTCCTCCTTAGTTTTTCTGATGTCTGTCAGGAAGGGAGTTTGATTCCTTTTCTTAAATCCTGGGTATATATTTCTGTTGCTGAAGTCTTTTCCTGAAATTCTCATACCTTAAAGAGGCAGTCAAATCTCACCCGCCACACACACCTTGGCAATGTTAGTCATGGGCCAGCTCAGCCTTGGATTTCTTGCAGAAAGGCCTCCAAAGCAAACTCTTCCTCCTTGGAAAAGGGAGCTCTCTGAAGGTGGGTTTTTTTCTTCTTCTTAAACTTGAAAGAGCTTTTGTTTAATTTCTGAGCAAGCCCTTTGCTTTCAGTGACCTGATCTCAGGCACACAAACCAGCTGGGAAAACAAGAGAGCTGTAAAAGCAGCAGTCCAGCACAGACATGGCTGAAACCATGAGAAAAATGGGTCTCTTGCCGTGCAACTGGGTGGTCCACATGGAGCCTGAGTGTTGCGTTGAGTCTTGTGAAACTTAACACATCTCTGAGCACAAATATCTTCCCTGCAGCATCAGGCATCTCATTTACCTCCTGTTACACATCCCAAGACTTCTCCTAAAGCCATGTGCCGCTACTTTAAAACTCTGTCCTTTGTCAAGCTGAAGGACACGTGCTGGGGGATAGCTACTGATTCCCACCTGAGCCGTGAGGATTTGTGGCTTCTTAGGAGGTTTCAACCTTGGATTTCAAAAACACACTTTGGTGTGAATCCAGCCCAAAAGGATGGTTTTGTTCAGTCAACCTCTGATGGCAGCAACTGCAGATATTGCCACAGAAGACCCGGGGATGTAACACACCCAGGTGACACTGAGCACAGCCTCTTCTGGTTGCCTGAGCTTGTGATGGCCTTCAGCACAGCTGATCCAGCTCTCTGCTCTTGTGGTCTGGGTCAGGTCACCCAGATAAACCCAGATAAACCCACCATCCATGGATCAGCATACCCCTTCCTTGCTGTCCCGTGGCCACCTTGTCTCCAAGCACTCCTGGTGCACATCAGTCCCAGCAGGTGGTGGCTCAGCCCTTCTCCCTCCCTGCTCCTCCAACAGCAGGGGTAAGGCAGGCTTGTCGGGGGGAGACTGACCCCTGCCCTTGGAAACAGCCATCTCAAACACATACTCAACAGAAAGGAGAGGGGTTCCTAGAAAGTGGTGGGATGTATGGAAAGCCCTAAAGCAAAATTGCTCTGTCTGTGAAAAAGACACATCCTCCACGCTTTTCCATATGAATCTGACCTTTAAATCCTTGCACTTACAGACACACTCTCGTACAAGTGAGCCATGCCCTTCACCACTGAAGAACTGTCCATGTCTACTATGGGGCTTCTTGTACACTGCTTTGTGGTTCAGGGCCATGCGTTTGGGGTTGGGTTAACATGCAAGTGTGGGTCATTCTAGGTCTCTGTGTGTCTCCCTTAAAACAGTGTCAAGGGGCAGATGGGCAACTCCCCTCCCCTTACTGCAGCTGTGAAGCTTGAGCATCCATTTGATGAGGCAAGGCACAAACCCTATTTTCAAAATCATGTATGTGAAGCTCTTGAGGTTGTGACCCAGGATGGGTCAGCCAATGTGCTATTTAAAAAGCTTTACAGTATTCAAAATGAAATAATTTTTCTCCTTTGAATCATGGCAATCAACTGAAGTGCTTCCAGAGCCAACTGTTTGAAATTGGATATTTCATTTGTTTTGTGTAGTTTAGCACTGAGTCTCCATGTTGTCTGAGCAAAAAATAAATAAATAAAAAAATCTTTCAAAGTCAAAAGGATTTGCCAAGCATGAGAATATTATTTTGCACTCTAATTAGCTGATCTGTCAGAAGGAGAATGAAAACACTTGGCTGCGCTTAGTTTATGGAGGTACTGCCCCAACAGGGACAGTACTGATGGTGGAGCTCAGACTTTTCACTATCAGGAGGTTCAGCCATCACTGCTCAGATGTAGCCCTCATGTTAACTGAAGTGTGATCAGTGAAGTGACACCAGGTTGGCATGTACCAGTCTCACATCGCACAAAGTTTTCCTTTGGTTTGGTTACGTCTCTGCACTGATTGGGTTCGTGAAGGCTGCAGCTTCCACGCTGCTGGACTGCATCATTGACTCACAGTCAAAGACGACACATAGCTAACCTTTGACTAGAGCACCTCTGTTCCAAGGGATTATTGATTATCTGAGTATAACTGTGACCAAGAGCCACTAAACATTAGACAAAACACAGGTTTGTTATATTAAATTGAAAATGGACCTCCTTATACAGTGTGGCACTCAGCCCAAGAGCATAAATTGCTGTATCATCCTCCCTTTTCACAGGATGACCTGCGTCTGACACAAATGGTGGATTTAATGCCTGGAGGATTTAAAGCTTAAGCTCGCAAAATTTCTTCTTTGGCCACCTTTGCTACATGAAGATTAAGTGTGCTGATAATCAAAAGAAGTTGCTGAGCAATTGGCAAAAATATTAGAAATCATACTCAGAATATCGTGTATTTGGGTTGATTTTGCTTCTCATTTGTCTCCACCAAATGACCCAACACACAGTTAAGTGCTACTGGGTAGTTAATTACCTACTTGAAAGCATGAGGAGAAGTAATTTTATTCACATGTGCATCAAATTGGCCATCTGCTTGATCTGGCAAACTAGGACCTCAGCAGTCACTTGGAGACAGGAACGCGATAACATTTCCATACAAGATTTTCTACAGCAGGGAAGTAAAAGTAAATGCCAGCGAAAACAGGCATGAGCCTCTGGCTGCAACCAGAGCAGCCAAGGGACCTCAGAGACAAGGATGTACACACTTGTGTGGCTCTATCCATATGTGCTTCCCCCCTTTGGAACCAGTATATTGACTTGTGGGCTGATGTAATCATCTGGTGATGGTTTTGTGGGGTCATAATTTTTTTTGATCTCTACATTTCAACTTCAGTTCCAGAGTGGAGTGGATCTCAGTTGTGGCATTTGTATCCTACCAATATATGAAAGTGTTAATATTGCCATTTTTAGGGAAAAGCAACCTGAACTATCAGTGTAGAGCTCAACTAGATTTCAGAACAGAACAGTATTTTGGCAGGAGTTCACACAAACGGGGTCTGTGGAGCATCACAGGGGTTTTGGCTAGCTGGGCTCGGCTCCGCAGCTCTGGGGAAAGCTTGGGTCAAACAAGTCCTCATTTCATGTTGTGCTTGTGAACATTTTCGTGGTCACCTTCCCACCACCCTGACTTCCACTTCAGCTCAAGGCTTTTCAGTCAATCGAAGGATACATTTGACTTGAGTTCAGCTGGGTTTTTGCTAAGAGAGGTTGAAGCACATTGACAGGAACAGAATGAAACCAGAATGTTATGAATTAGCAGTAACGAGATGCCCAATGAATGACATCAAAACTTGACTGAAGCTAAGCCTACAGTGATACAAAAAGAAGACAGATAGGAACTGCACAGGAAGCCAAAAAGGAACAATGCAGCAATGATAAGATAGTGACGGGGAGAGAACAATGCAAAAATGATTGGGGCTAAACTTGAAGCAGAAAACCGTGCCTGGTGCCAAGAAAGAAACCCAAGGAATGCAGCAGGACTGATTGAGGTGTAACTGATGGGTCTAGACAAGAGGGAGAGCCCAAGTGTCAGGAGCAAGGCTGGAAGGAGGAGATCAGAGGCCCAAACCTCCCAGCAGCATGGGGACATGGTTCCCTCCTCATCAGAGATGAGAAGCTCCCCGGAAAAGTCCCTTGCTGCAGACTGGAGTCCTACATTTGTGCGAGGGAATACAAAATGAAAAGGTGGGTGTGGAAGAAGCCGAGAGAGAAAAAAAAAAACGCTTGGTGGTAAACAGAGTGGAAGTGGGTGAGGCAGGGGAACAGGATTCAGTTCAGACTGACACATCAGTTATTTATTACTGTTTGTATCCCCATATCTTACATCTCAAAAGGAAGGCAAAGGCTTTGTCCTCAAGGGCCAGTTATCTGCGCCCGAGGGCGGCTGGCAGCAGTGTGGTTCCCATGATGAGGGACCACGTCCCTGCGATGGAGGTGGCGCCAGGCTGACCTTGTGCGTCGGCCGTGAGGTGTGGTGACTGGAATTGCGTCAGCCGTGAGGTGCGGTGATGGGAACGGGAGCTCGGGGCACTCGGTTGGTGACGGGCTGCTGTCACATTTAACCTTTCCCTGTGGGCAAATGAACTAACTGGAAGAAATGCAGGTTGCTGTGAAGGAGGGAAAAGAGAGGTGACAACACTGATTAGATTTGAACATAGTGGGAAGGGCACAGTTCAAGGAGTCCATCTCTGTTCAGCAAAATATGTTGGCATGTGCCTAGTTGAAGGCGTTGAACAAGTCCTGCAGCCTTGACTGAGTATTAGGTATAAGCCTTTTCTGTTTTTCTGACTTAAACTGATGCTTTAAAAACTTTGCGAACTTGAAACCAGGGACAGCAAAGCCAGTCTTGCTCTATTTTTCATACTTGTTCCCAAAGGTTTGTTGGCAAAATTGTACGCTGTGTACTTTTACAAAAGAAATCTGGGACATAATTATTTGAATAGAGAGCTATATGTGATAAAAATCTGTTTATACCACAACATCTCCAGCCAAATGATTGACGTATACATTTCTGTCCTTCCATTGATGTAACTTTTCAATTTCCTGTTGATGTCTAAGCTTGATTTATTTTTCCATTTATTCGGGTTTTACAAAGAGCACTAAAGAGCTTGGCACTTGGGTCTCTTTTTTTCATCAGTTCAACCCTCTTAGTTCTCGATCACTTCATTGTTTCTGCAAACAATGAAAAAGAGAGATGGAAAGAACAGCTGTGAACAGCTGGTTTGTTCACCAGGTGTCTGACTGGTATTCAAGTATCCTCTTCTGAGGGAGGCCTGGATTCCCTGAAAAACCCTGAAAAAACTAAATTCAGAGTTCACTTTATTTGCTGCCTTCACACATGATGTGACACAGATTTGCAGAGATCCTAGTGAGGAGCCTGAAAAATCAAAAGAAACAAGACGAGCTGCTTCAGGAAACCTCAGGGTTTTTCCTCTCCCGTTGCACTCCAGCTGAATCAAGCAGAGAGCTCTGCAAGACTTTCTTAGGCAGATTTTGCCATGTTATTTTTAGAGAATCCTTCTTCTTCTCATCATCCAGATCGTCTCCCTTCTCATCATCCAAATCCTTCACCCACCATTGTATTCAACAAAGCAGCAATCAGGAGTCGGAGCTGGAGACCAGTGGTTTTGCAGGGCCACTTCAGCAGTGGCTGCTCGCGACCGTGGTGACTCTTGCATTTTATTCTGCCTGCAGACCTGCATACTTGGGCAAAGAGCCTCTACCTATTCCCAGCTCATAAAAGTCCTCTGGTTCCTTGAAAAGTAGCTACGTGTTGCCAGTTGTCCCAAGGTAGCAAAGTCTTGAAAGCAAATCAAGAAAAGAAAAAGCAGATTGAATTCAGAAGCAAAACTGATTTATTGCCTGCAGATTTGTAACATGATCACAGCAGCACTCAAACATGCCCCAGGAATAGTGGTGTATTCCTTACATCCCACCCCACGGGGGCTTATTCAAGGCAAAAAGAAAGACAGGCAAATGCACATATTCCAGCCTAAGGAAAGCCGTACAGGTTTTGTGCCAAACAGAACCAGTTCAGCAATGTCAAAAATTGGTGCACATTACTGCCAAAGGTTGGAGCCTTCGGTTCCTCACCGTCCCTCTCTCAGCGTGGGCACTGGAGTTTCTCCTGTATGTCTTTAGCACCTGACTTTTCTGGGAGGTGACCGAAGGGTGCCAGTGCCTATTCTCCTCTTCCAGGCTGCAGTTGTGCTGGTGAAGAAATTACTGTCCCCCGCACACCCCCAGCTCTCAGCGCACCAAGTGCCTCTTGCTAACACGCTCCAGCTGCTCCACAGTGAGCCAGATCGGCAAAATCCTGATCTCCTGGGAATGAGCAAGGAAAGAATATAGCCCATCATCTTCATAAGCAATAAAACAAGAAGCTGTAGCACTCTAAAACAAGAAGCTACAGCTCTCACTTTGTGATTTCTCGTATCAAGTGCTTTACGACCTACAATAATAATTGTATTTCTGGCAGCCACAATGTAGTTAATAGCCCAAGTTCAGCCAAACACCCATGCCTGAGCTGACCGCTGTGTATGCCTAAAGCCATCCCAATTTGGCAAAGCATACGAGCGTGTACTTCAGTGGCAGGGAAATAAGGGAAGTGTATACTAAAAGACTTGACTAAAGGTATTTGTGCAGCACCAAGTCAGAACAGTGGGAAGGCTGGATAGTTTATATGGTGTAATTTTGAGTTTGATAGTAAGCTCAGATGGGGTAAGCAAAAGGAGATTCACTGACTTTGATGCAACCATGTCTATATCACTCTGCTTCTATATCTGCATTATCTTGATTAACTCTTGCAGAAGCTATGTTACGGGACAGAAGAGAAACCAAGCGAGCAGCCCAGCTCCAGCAGAATCAAAACCCAGTTTGTGTCTGCTTTACTCATGTGTGACCCATTCCAGGAGACTTGCATTCGATATCAAACATTTTCATTTTCTTCCTCCTGTTTTTAAGTCATTTCACCTTTAATAATGAGAAGGCATTTACATTTGCATATACTTTTCAAGCAGCCAAGGACAAGTGGATTGACTAAATATTTCACAGCATGTCAAACAAGATTTGCCACAGTTGGGGTTGTTGAGCTCTCATTGGAAAGTTACCTAGAGATGAAAAATAAGCATGTTCCCTTCCTTCAGGTATTAATCCTCTATAGGTTCTCACCCTACAGAGCAGCACTGACTAAAATGCATCCATGCTCTGTTGATATCAGCCTGGTTATGTTGGTAAAGTTATAGAGATTTATCTCACATGAAGATCTGGACCACTTCTAAAATCAAGTCATTGGTTTTACCTTTCACATCAAATCTGTTTCCCTGGTTAACAAAATAGTCAATTAAATTTTAAACAATGCTATATGAATGTTCAGCATCATTTGAATTACATCCTACTGGAGATCACGAACTGACTGTCACATCTCGTGAACCCACTGGCCAGGGTTGAGTTCTCTAACCCCTCAGTCCCTTTGTCGTGCATCATCCTGGAATTGTGCACACTCTTTGATAGGAAAATTAATTTTTTGCTTGCAAAATCCATATCCAAAGCAAACATCACAGCACAAAATCAGATCCTTCTGGGGTTTGCTTCTTGCAGCACGAAATAGAGCCAGTGCAGATGCCAGCAGAGCCCTCTAGCAGGGAGCTTGGGTAGGAGTAAACACCAGCACCCCATTTCTGTTTGATACATCTCAGCTGGGCCATGGGTTTGAGGGATACATCTCACCTGAAGCCCTGAGAGAAAGAAAAAGCAATCAGAAAAATAGCTGATCAGCATCTGCCACCTCATGGCAACTGGTTTTATTTTACTGAGGACTGGATCCGATCCTCTCCAGCTGAGACTTTTCTAGTAAGTTGATTTGCAGATAAAGGAAATTGGATTTAAGTCAGTATGTTGACCACAAAGGGTTGTGGGTGAGGAGTGCTTTGTGAATATGGTAGTAATGGTGTCTAAGCTTTTGGGGCAAGGAGCTGGAGGTGTGCAGGAAATATTCATGAGCAATGCTGAATATGGTAAGACTTCAGCCTTTGTTTTGAGTTTCTGACTTTTTTTTTTTTTCCAGCATGATTCAGGATATGCTTAACCTCAAGTGCCAGCTGTCTCTTTCACCTTGGTAGGACTAGTCATAGCCTCAAAGTCAGACGTTTCACTGACTGGTGTATTTGGGGGTTTAGGGTCCCAGGAGGGATACAAATAACTAAGTAGACTAGTTCTGTATCATGATGACTGTTTTGTATTTTTCCTTTTCATTTTCCTTTGTGAATTTCCATTCCTTTTTCAAAAGCAGCACTTCTAATAGATGTTTTCTAGCGCTGTAGAGATCAAACAGATAACAAATGCACCTCTGAAGCAGGCAATGCTTTAACCACTGCACTCCAATGTTCCCGAGAAAGAGCAACAGTATAAGCCCTGAACAACGAGAGTGGCAGCTCCTTTCTCTCTTCAGATGCTGTCAAAGGAGCGACACCAAAAAAAAAAAAGCTTAAAAAGTAAAGGCGTCCTTCCCAATAAGCGGTGCTCTAGGAATCCGCGCAGGGGGATTCGGCTGAGCCGTGGGCTCCCGGGCGATGCCCGTGATCTTCCACCGCCACCTCCTGGGCGCTGCGGCAGCCGCAGCCCGGCACCCCCCGCCGCTATGCGGGACGGCAACAGCACCCACGCGTGGTCAGCCCGGCTCGGGCGTGTGGAACGCCGTGCTGATAAGCTAATAAAGCCTCAGCTGGAAGAGGCCTGTAGGGGGAATAAAAAACAGAGGCGTAAAGTCCTGCTATGTCCTTGTTCACCTTGCTCGGGCTGCTGTGAGTTTCAGTGTATGGTGCTGCCGCGGCGCTCCCCTGCGTGGTGCTGGGCTCCTGTCCCTTGTCCTTCATTACTTTTAGTGGCACTGGCCAATTCCAGTCCTCTTTCACCAAAGTTCTCAAATACACTAAATTTCTTCCTGCACTAGGGGAGACCTGGGTGAGCAGCTCCTCGCAGAGCAGGCCACTGCTACACCCAGGGGGAGGGGGAGGGGGGTCCCAGCCCTCTTCCACCCCAGCAGAGCCAGTGCTGGAGGAAGACCCTAAAGGGCTGTCCCCTTTACAAATGCCAAACAGTCTTCAAGCAGGTGCTTGTAGCACCCCGGAGATGTCCCCATGGAGGAGCGCAGTGGCTGTGGTTCTGCCACTAGTATCTGCACATGATGGGCATAGCAGACCTGCTTTCGTTGCATTTGCTCTGCGTATTTAAGATTTGGACTGTAGGTATTGGAGCAATCGGAGTTTGGGTCTTGATCGCACCAGGTTTCTCTCCAGTCCCCTTAAATCTCTGCAGTTTGCCTCTTAAGTTATGCCTTCTTGTATGAGGAAGGCGATGGCCTTGGGCAGCTGCCTGCAGCCTGTAAGTGTCCACCTCCGCTGTCCCGAGCTGCAGAGACAAGGTGTTATCCAGGAGGTAGGTCTCTCCTTTCTGATACCCCATCTCAGTCCATTTGTTATTCTGTTTGAAATATGCTGGGATTGCTGCCATCTGTATTCCCCTCTTTCACACTGCACCAGGATTCAAGAGATTTATTTCCTAGGGGCTATTTTTAGTAATGACACCGCAGTTAAGCCAATCAAGCCTGGCAGTGACGGCTATCTCACTGGGTCGCAGCTCCAAGGTGCGGCAGGCTGGAATCGGGTGAGCTGTGCTGGGCATGTTTAGCAGGGTTTTATGCAGCACGGGAGGCTCTGCCGGCACTCTGGCTACTCAGGCTTCATCTGGGAAGCACCAGGACTGGAAACTGCTTTTTGCTTTCATATGGCTGAGTCCAGCAGAGCCTGGTCCCTTCCGGATATTCTGCTGTGTGCGTCCATCTCAATGCGTTGTGCGATGGGTCACCCTTCTGAGCTGCTATGTCTTGGATCTGCCAGCCAAAATGCTCGTGTGATCAGCCCTAACCTGCTATAGTCAAGAAGAGCTGGCACAGCAGGGACCTATTATTTAACTCCTACATTAGATGAGAAGATGCTGTCGTTTCTCAAAGACTGATTTCTTTTCTTCAGCTGATGCCTGTAATCCCTTTCCTACTTGTGCTGTAGTTGCTCTCAAAACAGAGCACTTGTACTCTCTCCCACTAGAACCTCTTCCCAGGACTTTCTTTTTGAAATATGTTTTTTCTCTGATCATAGAGAAGTTCTTTTCTGTTTTAATAACCTCTGAACTTTTGTACTGTGAAATTCACTGTACAATGGCTTCAAGCAAAAATTATACAAAATATGTAACTTTGTTATGTACATTTTATTCCCTCATTGCTCATCCCAGTTGAACTGGGTGCTTGTAGAAGAAGAGGTGCTTTCTGTCCAGAAGTGTCTATAAATCGAGGTGGACAAAATAAGGGGAAAAACTGAGGGAAGAACCGAGTGTGGAGTTGCATTGGTGGCAGCTGGTGGCCTTGGGTCTCCACGTCGGGAGCTCTGGCCCTTGCAGTAGGCTTTTTTGTCAACCATTAAATAATGGAACAGTGGAATAAATAAACAGCAGACTCCAGCTAATCCACTTTCAGAGGATATGTCAAAGGCTTTGTGTAACCTGCCATATCTGCACTCTTGTACAGCCGACGGCAGAGCTGATGTGGCCTTTGAAGCAATTACAGCAGAGATAAATTTTGGACATCTGAGGAATGTGGGTCCCACAGATGCTGTCTCACCTGTCGCTGCTAGAGCCAGCTTGCACAAGGCAGTACTTCGCCCTGGCCATCAGCCGGGCTCCCGGCACTGCCTGGGGAAGCACATGCACAACTTGCTTAGGTTTTTTCCAAAGCTCCGAAGACTCTCGCTTGCTTGGGGAAAACATGTTCCTGCTCACTGCAGAGCTGGGGGAGCTGTCAGTACTCCATCAGCACAGATGCAAACAAGGATTTGAATGACTATTCTTAAGAAAAGGGTGCGGACATCAACAGCATGAGGAGGGCGAGATGTCAAAGGCTGGTGAGGGACAGTCAGCTATGGAGCTGTAGCCACAGGACATGCAGGAGCAAGCGGTGCCAAGCGGAGGATGACTCTGGGACATGGACTCCGGGACACTGACCCCAGAGTATTGCCAGCTTGCTGGAACGAGGCTGCATTATAAAAAGCCCCAGCATGTGTGCAGATGCGGTTCCCAAGGCAGCATGACGCTCCTGCCCGTGGGACAGGGTGGCAGGTGGCGTTAGCCCCTGGCAATCCTTGGGCACAGGAATATCAAACAGTGAACATCTACGGTCTGCCCTGGAGGTGGGCTGGCAGGAGGGAATAAGTGATGGTATCGAAGCCAAATCTCCTCATAGACTTCAGTTTTCAGTGTGCTGACTCCAGACACAGGCTGCTGTGAGCAGCTCCAGCTCAAGGATGGGGGAATACAACAAAAGCATAAATCTGAGATGTCCCTGCTGCAAACCATGCCCTGGGTACAGCCTTCAAGCAGTGTTTTGAACGTACAATATCTTTTCACTCTAAGGCAGTGTTTTGAGAAGTTGCAGAGATATAGAAATGTGGAGGCTTTTCTCTCTCTGAGAGAGCATGTCTGCAGCAACACAGAAGGTGGTGCAGTAATCTAGTCCCTGATTTTAACTTCTGAAAAGCCCCCCTAAAAGCTGGCATGACACCTATCTAAATTAAACACTTAATGTCATGTATCTCCCAGCTGCAATATTTGATAGAAATCCGAAACCGAGCTTTTAGCGAAGGACTCTAGAGGAGGCAATTCAGTTTTGGCAAACTTACTGGTATTAAATACATGCAAGGGAGAAAAATCCCATAAACTTTCTTTTGCAAGCGGAGTGCTGAGTTTTCAGAATGCAGGCTGCCATTTGAGGACTAGTTTAAAAGACTTAAACTAATGTAAGATCCCATATCTCTCTCAACATGTGAAGTATATAGCATTTACCACTTTGGTACTAATTTTTTTGTAGCAGAACATGATTGAAATTTAAGACCAGAAACCCTACTGCCTTTCAAAGGTGCTTGTGCTTCTGAAGGTGTTTTGGAGGGATTTTCAAAAGACTTCCAGTTTCCCAGCAAGCACTGAAACCAAGTACCAGCTCTGACCGTCGTTGCTTTGGAGGGGGAGTGCATAATCAAAACCCTTGGCATGTCTTGAAAAATCTCTGCCTCATCTAAACTGCATTGGGCAGCCAAATGCCTGGTCTGCTTCAGACATGGCATGTGATGTGCAACAGACACACAACGTGAGGGTCGCGCGAATGTGCACCCTTCGGTGCTGAGGGGTTCCCTCCTCCCCACTAAGCGTGCCTCCTGCGATGCCAGACTCGGGATTACCTCTCTATGCGAACTTCTCAGCTAAAGGGTGCTGGGAGGGCAGACGGTGGAGGATGCAGATGATGTTGGCCTTAAAACAAGCGGCATGTGTCAAGGTCTGCGGCAGCAGGATGGCCCCATGACATATTTCTTACTCACAGCTTAGACACGCCGGATCGGATTCCCGCTGACATATAAAGCCCTTTTCCACAGCTCTGGCAGCACTAAGAGCTGGGACAGTCTAATCTCTTCCTAAAACCCTCCTGTGCTGTAATGCTGACCAAAACCTTAAAGTTTTGCACGGAAGCGGTGGTGGTGCTTAGCAGCATCACCTCCTGCCCTTCCCACCTGTCTTCCTGGTATCTTATACACTGCTGTGGGGTTGTTTTTGGGGTTTGGTTTGGTTTGGTTTTTTTGAGGAGCAGTGGTCTCTCTAGCAGTTTTCTAGGGAAACAAGCAAGTGCTCTGTGGGTGATGTGTAGTAGCTATTTGTGTGTCCCTACTCGCTCATCAGCTTCAGAGATGTAAATCTGAAAGACGCAAAAAGTACTTGTAGGTTTTATGGCTGGGCAGCCTGGCACTGCTCCCAGGCAGGGGACAGCCACATTGCAAGCTTCACTTTTTTTTTTTTTTTTTAAGTAAGCAGAGGGTCCACATTGGAAAAATAAATTGGTGGTGCCCAGGCTACAGAAACGCTCCAGTTGTGTTGCACCTTCTCGTACGCAGGAGACTCGAAGGGGACAGAGCAGCCTGCGGGAAGCAGGCTCCTACAGCTCAGCTGGTGCAAGGACTAGCTGGGCAGCGTGTGATATGGTGGCGTGATGCGTACCAGTAATCCTGATAGGGAAGTGAGTAATAAGTCTTTAATTCACTTAAAAAATCTTTCTATAGCACTGGGGCAGGGCAGAAAGGTCTTAGTTGAAATCAGAATCAGGCTCATTAGATTTTGAGAAAAGTTACCTTGCAAATGACTTTTTCCTTAATTTATTTCTGTATTCATTAACTAGTTAGACAGCTCAGTTTTCTTGAGCCCAAACCCACTTGTAGAAGGGAGGTTCTGCAAAACGCCCTTAGAGGAAACCCAGTTTGGTACCTGCCTGTCAAGGAAAGAAATAGTCCCTGAGCAAGGGGGATGTTCCTGTCAATATAGCATTCAAATTTAGCTTCTGCCACTGTAGGCAACATGGCATTAAAAGAAGGAGCTTAAGTTATTAAACTGAGCTGCTTTAATCATCCAGTTCGGGGAAATCCATTGCTACAGGAGACCTGAGGATTAATGTATTTTTACCGCAAAGCCAATACATCTATTCTGATCAGTTAGCAGTCGCTCACTCGTGCATATGAAACTTCATTCTCTGGGTTTGCACTCAATAGTATGGGACCAAATGGAGTTTTATTTGGAGATTGACCCTGTTACCTTGAATCTCATCATTCTGGTAGCTAGTTATGTTATTTTGCTTCTGGTTTTCCTGATCTCCTGCGTGCTTTATGACTGCAGGGGGAAGGATCCCAGCAAGGAATATGCTCCTGAGGTCCCTGCGGACACCCAGCCTCCGATCCGGCTGGTGGTGATGCAGCAGGGCTCCCCCGGCACCCGCTGGGCAAAGGGGCTCGTCTCTGCCTACGAAAACTCCTCCGACCTGCCGGGAAAAAGGACTACTGTTGTGTAGGGGGACCCTGCCTCGGAGCCCTGGTTTCTGCCGATCAGCTTGCCTCGTCTGCTATGTTTACTCTCCGTTTGCAAAAGGATAACGCATTCACAAGGTAAGTTGAGATGACGATTTATTTGATACAGTGCCACTGCCAAAGGGATCACTTTATGTTCAGCTGTGTTCTGCACTGATATAGGCTTGCAGTCCTGCCTGCTCTCCGTAAAGAGACTAATTTCCATTTACGCTGCTGCCGCCTTGCAGCCCACTGGCAGTCGAAAGCAGTGACGCTGTTATCCACTCAGGCACTGAAGAAGGGCCTTGTTTTAATCTCAGGTCGTGCTCGGTACTGTTCTTTTTGCAGGAACACAGTGTTGTTCAAAGCATCCCACCGCTGACGGACCGAGCCGTGCTGCCCTGCAGCCTCGGCATGTCTTCCTCAGCCGGCAGAGTGCAAATGACCTTGGTAGGCTGTTTATCTCTCCAGTGACAAAAGAAACGCTAAGGATTTTGAAAGGATCGAGATAGTGCCTTTCTGATAGAAGCCAGCTGCTGCTCCCATCAGAATTTAATACTTTCCATGTTGCCTGTAAGCTCCCCAGAGGGCAGTGCCAAGCCTGTCTTGGCACTTATTTTCCATAGGTAGATCATGAGCTCTGCTTTTATGGGGCAAAATACCCCTTGCTTCACACAAATCCCCTGACAGGATACAATATGCTTCCTGGAAAAGCTGGGTACAGTGCCTCCTGCCCAAGGGAAAGCGCGAGCTGGGACAAATTTACCAGTAATGCGATATGCGTGAGTCATCGCTGCCATCCGCCCCACTGAAACAGGAATTTCTGACCCTCTGCAGCAAGTGCGACCTATGTCCTGGCTCTTAGTGTGGGTCTCCACGTGTCTGACCCTGCCTCTAGCCCCAAGCCTTCCTTCAGCTGTATCATGTTCTAGCTGGGCCACACGAAGGCTGTTACTGTATCTCTAGTAAATCTAATGTTTTCTGCGTCAGCTCCTGTTATTCTTCCCATAATTTGGGAGCTATAAGCTAAAGGCCTTTTTGGCTAACAAGTTTCTTCTGCATCTTGCTGGTTGTCCTCCTGATGGTGCTCAATATACTTAAGCTCACATCTCTTGAAAGGAAGGGAAACGTTTTCTTTGTCCTCCAAGTGAAGCAGAAAGGGACAGAGACAAGAGAGATGTTGATCTTGTAGTCACAGATGTGGCTGCAGTGCTGTGTAGCTGTTCCTGAGCGCAGCCAGCTCAGCTCCCGCTCTGTCCCCATCAGCCCGGGCTGCAAAACCCACCCGAGAAGCCGGGGAGACACTGCCCAGGTTGGTCCCTGCTGTGTTCTGTGCTGGCAGGGACACTTCATCACTCATGTCCAAAGCAGCTTTTAAAACTAATTTAACAGGGAACTTGTGACTTCTGTTGGTTTGTTCAACACAAATGTGTCCATGAGCAAGTGAAAAACTGAAATCTGTTTTGCGAAATCCTAAGATTGGATGCTTAACGCCAGGTTGCTGTGTCCCTCTAGACAGTGCTTGAGTTACTGTGTATGGTACTCTTTAACTGGTGGATTTTAACTGGTTATTAAGGGGGAAAATAGCACTGGACCCACACTGTTGCAGGCGTCCGTCCTGCGTGCTATTTTACATCATCTTAATGTGAAGTACCCACAGTCCTATAGAAAGCTTTAGTAAACACAGTTGGGTTTATTACCTGTCTATGCCAGGTGTTATGGATGACTCCTTGGATGCAGTGATCCTAATGCCTTCAGGACAGGCACTTTTAAATACTTCCAGAAATAACCTGCAGTGAATTCGAACCACAGTTGAACAAAGCTGTTGGCTGGATTGCACGGTTTGTACTCCAGCTGGGCAGTGACGGGCTGCCTGTGCTACAGCCCCCGCCTCAGCCAGCAGAGCATCCTGGCACTGGCAAAGAAATCGCTAGTATCTTTCTGTTTATCTGTATTTTAAGAAAAGCAGCCAGAATGGCTAGTGGTTTTTCTTTTGGCTTCTAAATCCTTGAGGGTGAACCCAGGTTTTGTTTTCAAGCTGTCCTTTGCACCCCTGTGAGTTATAGCTACGGCTGGTTTCGGAAGGAAGGCTCCTGAGAGCTGGGGGCTTGAGTAAAACCCTTGATGTGGTGAAACTGGTAATAAATCAGAAGTTGGTGGCATGATCCTCTGCCACATAACATACTGAAATAATAATGCTGAATGTCTTGTTTCAGTTATTTAGTGCTGAAAAAGTGCAATTAGTTAACTGCAAGTTGTAGATGATTTGGTAAAACTTGGCAGTGATGAAGCTGCTGGTATGTTATGGCCGCTGTCACCCCATGCAAACCGGTGTTATCTTTCCTTGGACTTTCTTATCTGTGCCTTATCTTCAGCTTGTAAGCTCTTTAAAGCTTTTTGTGTGTTCATATATCATCTAAAATGCTAGGAGCCTTCTCGGTGATAAGCGATCTTTGGTGTTAGGGAACAGAAGTAATAATCTTCACCAAGAAGACCTTGGGGGGGCTAAAAAGAGCTCAAAAATATCACAAAGAGTATGGCACAGCTGTTTACTTTGTTGATGGTGAGATGTCATATAAAATGCCACAATGCCAGCAGAAAAGCTCTGTGGTTCTTTGACAAAGGTCATGCAGATAACATAATGACACCATGACACGTCTGCTCTATCTTTGCCACCGCGTTTATGTAAGTAATACACGCAGAGATAGAGACTTGCAAGGCTATGTTAATAAATACTTTTAGATAGCTGATATTCTCCAGATACACAAAAGGTTTGCTGTTAGAGAAAACTATGTACACCAGCCACAGACTTTTGGCTCAACGGCGAAGCTGTTGGTTTTGGCGTGGTCAAGTTTTCTTGCTTAAGCTTTAGGACGTCGGGCTGTTGTGCCGCAGGCGGTGCCTGGGGAAGCTGCCGGCGGGGGAGCAGCTCTTGGGAGCACAGTGCTCACTTGTAAGGAGGTTTTTCAGTTGTGATAGAGGTGGTGGACTCTGCCCTGAAACGTGGAGGTAAAAGCTGCAAATGAGGCTTTCCTCCTGATAGTATTTCTAAACAGTGAGTAAAATCCCCTTCCAGAAAATGAGAGACTAAAGTGCATCAGGACTGTGCCTTCTCAATGGGAATAAAATGGCTTTCTTGGCTTTGTCTACACTAGAACAATATTGGTGTACTGAAGTAGTGAGCGAGCCCTTGGGTACGTACAGAGGATTGCAAGTGATCGAGTCACTGCGAGTGAAATTGCTGCTTTGTGGAGGGCTCTGCTACCACGCTTTACTTAATGACTGTGGCAGGATTAATACATGCAAATGGACTTTTATCAGGCCAAGCTTGTAGGAAATCAGCCCTGAAGCTGCATTCCCTCGAGTGCCGCGTCCTCCGCATCATTGCGAGAAAACGGGTGCGACTATTCTCATAGCAGTGCAGCTACTTTCCCTAAATTGTGCCGTGTAAAATGAGTATCCCTTGCGGGAATTCGCACAGTATAAAAAGCATCCTGAAACCAGGCTTTGCTGATAGCTATACCAAACCGAGCCGTGCGGGGGAGTTCTGTGGAGACTGGGATATCCCTTGGAGATATCTGTAGCATCCTGCAAGCTCTGGTGCACAGCTGGCAGGATGGGGAAGGTGCTGGGATGTTATGCTGTCAAGATCTATAGCTGCAGTCAAACAGCGCTGATGTAGCTCTTTGCACGTGCTCTGTATCTGGCGCTTCCGTCTCTGTTCAACTGATCACGGTTTCGTGCCTTGCTTAATCTTAACGGTGCCTATGTAGACGTGTTTTGCCTAGAGGATTAGGCAGTATTTTAAGGCCTGGATATGTAGCACAGAAATACTGTTTTGAAGGAGGTGCCATTTGCAAGTGATGTTGGTAAAAATTGTGTTAACACTTATTCAGAAGCAATATGAGTTGGTGAGCATTGGATGGATACATAAGGATTCAGGAAATAAGCTCTGTTCCCAATTCTGCCCTTGGGTTATGGGACGCCCTTGGGCAGCTCATGTTCCTGCTATGCTTTGCTCCGTTTGTGTCTGCTCTGCATTGATTTCCTCTGCTCTTCTGCCCTTTGCACTGAGATTTCTCTCTCTTCTTAGACGTTTGTATGGTTCATAAGGGGGCTACTACAAAACCGGCACATAGGGGCTGCACTTTAATTTCACAATATGAACTAACCCCAGTAGGTTCAAAGAAAACAAAATAAAATATACAACAACTAAAAATGGCTGGAGCGGGTGGAGCAGTCGATGAACAAGCCATGGTAAATCTGGGGAAACCATGGACATAGAGCCTTAAGACACTTGCTTTGGGTGAGCTATGGTCATCGTGGCGGTCTGATGATCTGTAGCTCTGTGGTTTGAAGGGAACCAAGTGGTGGTGGGAAGATTTATTGCTGTTCTGCAGGAGGCAGGAGTTCGGTCTGCACTGGCTCGCTTTCAGTTGGCTTTAGTGCCCTTTCAAAGTTACATATTACTGCTTCTGTAAAACCTTTATTAAAGGGTTTCACAGAAACAACAGGGGAAAAAAAATCCAGATTTCTAGATTTCTCCAACATTAATTCAAGTCAAACGTGTCATTAAATTCACTGAAAATACATCTTTCATGTGAGCCTGTTCCACTGTAACCGTACTGCCTAAACCTTCAGATTTTTTTTAAAATCCCTAATAAGCCGCTACATATGGGTAGAGGATTAGTCCAGACAAACTAACCCATATTCACAAGGGAGAATTCCTTCCCATGCAGTGAATTTTTTTGAATTTGAAAAGGGTAAATCTTCTCTCATTTTTTTTTATTAGCACATTGTTCTTAATGTGCAAATGCTCATCCTCTGACAGTGCTAAGTATAGAAGCACAGTAACGTGTCCAAGGCAAACCCCTTGGCTGTAAGAACAGCTTAAGAATGGCTTTTACTGCCTAGAACCACATCACCTTGCATACTCCCAAGTGCTTGGCCCTCTGTGCTGAATTTTTCCCATCACATAGGGTTTAGGTGTTGAAAGCAAATGCATGTGTACTGCTGGTGTTCCTAAGGGACTCCTGCAGCCTGCACCCGAAATAGCTGTGTTTCCGTGGCGGATGAAATGACAGCCAGAGCTGTAGCGAGGATACGCACACAAGGAAGGTGTGAAGGATGGGGACGTACGCTGGAGTCTGCTGGAGGTTGCTGCTGCCCAGGAGGAAAGCAGGCGGACTCCCGGGGCAGCTGTCAGGACTCTGAAGCAGAGATCTGGTCCTTCACGCTTGAGTGATAGAAAGCTAAATTAATTGTTTATAAATAAATTGCTCTGACATTCACAACAGAAAGCTATCTAACTTAACAGGAGAAAATCATACCAGAAATATAAAAAATGGGACAATCAGAGTGGCTGCCATCTCTAGCTTCTGTTCCAGCTCCTGGTTTTGCCTCCTCGCTCCCTCTTCCTCACATGTACTGGTTTCCTTGGAGATGCTGCTGCTTAGTTTCCCTCTCTAATAATGACACTGTTTGACATTAACCTTTCAAAACGGCATTTCTGCCCTAACACAACAATTCGGGTGCAGTTTTTGGAGGCAGATACTTGTCACAAGGCATCCGAATCCAGCACCCGATGGCCCAACCCAGGCTGTGGATTGGTCAGTCTCTTCCCAGATCCGCAGCAGATGCTCTGTATGGGCAATGAAACTGTGTCCTAGTTTCTCCATCTGTTAATGGCAGTAATAATTGTTACGCAACGGGGGTGTTGGGTTCATTTAATTAATATTTATGAAGGAACATAAGATACTTTCATGGGCGGTGCTATAGAGTTATTGTTAATTATGAATGATTCTATATTTGTGTCTCTTCCTGAGTGCATAGGAGACTTGGACATATTGTCTAAGCATTCACATTTCGCACTCCTTCAGTATTGAAACTTATTAGACTCACAGTATAGCTCATTACCCTAAAAATACACTGAATGTAACTGCTATTGACTTCAGCATGAGCAAAGAATATGGGCTTGGCATCCACCTCTACTTGTATTAATGATATTGTCTAAAGCATCAATTTTTTTTTTTTTATAACTTCATTAGGTAATATTTTTCATGGGGTCTTTTTAGCCCAACCACTTATTTTATTTAAAAGAAGTGTAGAAAATCAGGCCAATTCTAGGTCTAAACCTTTCAAGAAAGGGGAGGGGAGGCAGGAATTGGGCACATCCTTCCACCTATGCCTTCTTTAAATGACACAGCAGAGCCCCTGGAGTTCTGAGGGATTAATGTGAGTTGCCTCAAGTTTATTGCTGGAAACTGGGCACTCATAAATCAAATCTAATAAGCATAAAGCTGGATTGAAAAAAAGATCTGTGAGTAGCAGCACTTGATTTAGTGTCTGCACATGCCATGTTCATTGGGTATAGCCACTTGCCATCCCCAACAACCACCACAAAAATGACAGTAATTGATGGAAGCATATTAACAGTGCTTATTACAGGTGACTTCTTTACTATTCTCTGCATGTTCTTCCCCTCTCAGGAGCATATTAAGCACAGACTTGATGTAAATCACATATTGTTTCCTCAAAAAGAGGAAAACTACCTGTTCTCCTTTGAAAAGAAAAGAAGATGGCAGCAGCCTTGGCTTGCTAGAGGAAACCCACTTCACCTGTCCTGAGCCTGAAGGACATGTCCCTTAAGACAGATCCTTTCTCTCTGCTAATTTCATCTGGTTATCTGCTCGGGGCAGTGCAGGGATGTGGTTTGCTATCTACATGGCTCGCGGCAACGTTTCCATTGAATCATTTCTCATCAGTCACTAACAGCTCTGCAATTCCCAGCACTCCAGGCAAAGTGCGCAGGTTACAACAGCAGATAAGGTGTGAACCCCGGGACACTGGGGGGAAAGAAAAGCTTTTTACCGAGATGGGAACAATATTTTATCACTTTTCAGAGCATTAGTTTTACACCAGGTTTACACTGGAATGAGGGTGGTTTAATAATGGGTGGGTGCTTTTATTACCACCAAAAACTGTGATGTAGACACAATTACACCAGGAAAAAGTAATTTGACAATAAGCCTTACTTTGCTTGCTGAAACTATGTGTAGTAACTTGGCCAAAAACCTCCTTAATTAATTGAAGCTCTATTTACAGTTGATGGAGAGAGACAGCTTGTAGGGACATGCCAGCAAGTCTTTTCTAGTGCAGACAAGGCTCTATAAAGCTGCATTTTTATTTATATACATCTGCAGAATTGAAAATCAGGGCAGTGCTTTTAAAGCCAAGTGTTTTGTCCCTGGGGTATTGAATAGAAGGCAAATCTTTGGCACCAGGAGGCTCCGTGTTTGTTTTGGGAAGGAGAGCTGGCAGGGATCCCAACGCTAACTCTGAACATCTGAGGAAAAGGCTGGCTGGAAAGAATTATGTCGTGACGCAGACAGGGGAAAGCCAGGAAATTTGAAGCCAGGACAGAGACTCCTACCTTAACTCATTCTGGCATGGAAAGAATAATTGTGAAGCATTAACACCACATCCTTGGGGCATATATTTAGGAAACGTGCTGGTGTTTACAAGTTCTTTGGGAGGATGGAGGTTTTTACCAATTCGTTGTGGTAGAGGTTAGAGAACTGCTTGGATGAGTGGGAGCTTTAAGCCATAACTGGAGGAGAAGATATGGCTCATCATTGTCAAGTCTGTGTGTTTTTTGCAACTGTCTTGGCAGGGTTATTTGACCTGGGAGGATGCATGCTGCTCTCCCGTTATTCCCTCTACAGAGCAGAAGGGACAAAGGACCCTTTTTCTTTCCCTCCAACTTTGTCTCACCAGCTTTGCAATGTGGCAGATCCTGGGGATTCCCTCCTCTTGCAATTTTGCATCTCAGTATTACAAAAGTCCAGCTGCTGCTTGAGGTGACTGTTAAACTGCTATTAGGAGGATGTAAGATACTATCGTGGGCTGGTTAATGGGAAATGGTTTTGCAGATGGACTTGCCGCTCTTCCCCTTTCGCAAACAGAAAACGCTTTGCCTACTTCATCTGCTTCAGGTCAATGCGTGGTTTTATTTTGCTGCCTGTTTGCTCTCTTGGCGTGCAGCGGGCGAGAGGATCCCCCAGCCCAGCGCACAGCATCCCAGAGGAGCGGGCAGCAGCGTTTGCAGCAAGAGAGCAAAGAAAGGTTCCGGCAGCGGGGGGGCTGAGCCGTGCCTGTTAAAGCTTCCCCCCAAAGGCTGCGGCAGTCTGTCCGGCGGGGCACAGCTTCAAAGCTTGGTGACGCTTTGGGGCCGCGTTTCCTGTTTTGTTTAACAGCTGCTTGGCAGGAGGCAGTTGTGACCCCGGGTTTTCAGTGCCCTCTCTGCTGAGGAGCGCACAGGGTAACCTGGAGTGACAGACATTAGGGAAGCCAGATAATTTCCATTTTTTTTTACTTGCTGGATGAAAAGGAAGAAGGAAAATGGCTTAAGGCCAAGCCGTGCCCTCATCACGCACGGGTGAAGCACCTCTCTGTTTCCACGCTTAGCAAAGTCTTGCTTTTACCTAGACTGGACCAGGTCCAGTTTCTTTGCCTGGACTTGCTTTCCAGGCACGTGTACAGCAGCACTCTCGCCTGCCGGCCATGCAGAGGACACCCTTTGATCTCCAGGTACTTCCCACCTTGCACAGACGGGTGGAGGGAAAGCTGGGTCTCAGCAGCCACCGGCACATGCTCAGAGGCCAGAGCCTGCAGGACGCGGACATGGACCTCGCTGGGGTTGCAGAAACGCCTGTCCCGAGCAGGGCCAGGCAGGACATGTGCTACCACAGGCACGGCTCTGAGTCGGAGCAGTGCGTAACGACGCTGCGGATGTGGGGCAGCTCCCTGTCACCGCATCCTGTTCAGCATGGGGCTTGAAAGCATCCTCTTGGGTCAGAAGCATTTTACTCCTCTCATTTGATTCAAGTGCTGCCCTGTCAGATTAGCTCTGCTCCTACAGGACACCAGCTTTTCTGTCTTAACAGATAAACGCCTGCCAGCCAGATCATGTCTGTTTTGAACTTGCAGAATAACCTGCCAGAAGGCAACGAGGGCTCAGATAAGCTCTGAGTTCAAAGGGGCACTTTGGGCTTAAAACTCAGTGCGCCTGATTGTGACTTTAACCTGGGGTGGGGACATCAAGTGCCCAAGATGACTGGAGCAAGGCAAGGCTGCCGCACTTCAGAGAGAGAAATAGGTTTGTAGGCACGGCCCTGGCTGCTGGCACAGCACAGGCTCCTGCAAGGGGCATGTGGCGAAGTCGGAAAATGCTTTAATGTTTTGCCATGGATTTAAAAAATTGAAACAATCGTAATGCATATCTCCTAATAAAAGATAATATAGAAAGCAAAGCAACTCTACCAGCCTCTTTGGTTGTTATACCCGTGTATAATGCATGTGTGTGTACACCTACACACGCAGAGACATATCTCTTTGTGCACATAATTACAGGTTGTTGTATAAAGATTGGAGGTGTTTCCATTTTAACCCTGCATTACAGCTTCTTGAATTCAATACAGAAGTCACCCTAGCTTGATTCTTATTCTTCACCTCACCTCGGATCACCCTCTTGCTCTTCTCCAGAAGCTCATGGGACAGGGCAGATGATTTGACAGTCAATTCCGTAAAGCAACTACTGTCTTTAGTGTCACCTTTCCATAAAGCGCACTCTGGGATACAGGTTCAGCCCACCGTGTGCACTTTGTCTCCCCACAAATCATTGGTCTTTGCGTGCTCCATGTTTTGGATTTGCAGGGGCCAGATCCTGCTGCTTGGGACTTGGGCGTGATCCTGGACCAGATCCGAAGCCGGCAGGCTGCGCTCTGGTCTCCCTTTCCCTGCTGCGGGTGGGAGGTTACTCAAGGTAATTCAACAGGATTTCAGGGGAAATACCCAGGGGTGATATGAGTGCAAGTGCAATGCGGGACAGAAGGTCCAAATTTGCATGGGTACAACCATGATAAATATTTGGCTGCCATGCTTCAGGGCCTGCGTCAAGATGTGATTTGGCTGCTGGACACGCTGCCTGAGTGTTTCTGCCATCCGTCTCTGGTTTCAGGTCAAGCAGCTCTCTGGCTGTCAGTTTTTACACTCCCTGTGTTGCTCTTTGTACAACAACATGACCACTAATTGCTCCAGCTAATTAACTGTTAACAGAGAGTGTTTTGGTCCTCAGACCAACTCATGGGTCTGAGGAGAGCCTTTCTGAGAAGCAAAGGCAGTTACAGTTGTGAACACCCTACACCCGCGTCATTAGAGCGTGCACCTGGGAGACACAGCACTTCACTTTGTTCCCCTTCCGAGGGCCTCCAGCAATGTTGTTTCTTAGTCATCAGTCAGGATGCTTCACAGCGGACAGATGACATTTTCAAGGGGAGATGGGACAAATGAAATCAAATATTTGTTTCAGTTTGAACTAAAATAATTTGTCTAATCAGACTGTCTTCCTCTGACGTCTGCCCATGAAATACAAACTACAAAGTGGCAAGCGACAGCGCTGCACTTAAAACTTGAGTCCCTTTCTGACAGACTGGGTGTCCCATTCAGCAGAGGTTTCACTGGGTTCCCAGCGCTTTCTTGCACTATTTAAGATTTGGTCCAATAACCAAAAGAGCTGCTTTTCCTCTTTTGAAGACTTCAGTATCCAGCAAAGCACCTCATTCTCTGAGTACCTTTGCCCCTTCAGAACTGGGGTCCTACGGATATAACGCCCCCAACACCTCCTGTGCAGAGGGGATGTGTGATGCTACTGGTACAGCAGCGCTGGCTGCTCCTTACCCAGCCAGGGCCAGCTGCTGGGAACAAGACCCTTGTTTTTGTTGACCAGACATCTCATTTCTGGCAGACCTGTACAATGACCTGCTCATCACAGAAGGCAGACTTGTACACAAGCTATAAATCATCAGGTCTTTTCTTTCACTACCTTTTGCATATAAGGCAATAGCAGTCCAACTTTCTTTTGACAGTGCAGTAATTTATTGTTTGACAGTGGCTTAATGAAAATCCTGTTGTTGTTCTCACTGCAATTTGAGAACTGACATTACGAAGAAGTCCTTCCTTCACCTTTCCCTCTTGGCCACTCCTGGAAATTAGAGTGTCTTCATTTTAATGAGTTCAGAGGATTGGGGAGTTGCAAAAAAAAAAAAAAGATCAGCTTCAGAAATACCTAGCCTCCTCTTGCGAATATGTCAGGACATGCTTTTAGATACAGAGTGCTCTTACCTGAACAGGCTTGTGCTCTCCTTATTCTGGGACTTCTCCAGCTGAGCTATTTCTTGGCTCTAGCCTACGGTTTATGATGCAAGGCCATGGTTACTTTGCATGAGGTATGTTGCAACATATAGATCAGATCTTCAGCTGGTGTAAATCACCCCGGTCTTTGCTCCCCTCTCTATCGCTTCTGCAGTCAAATTCAGATGGCAAACCATGAGTGACCTGTCTCTGTGTGTATATATACACACATGTATACAAACACGTTTGCAATATGTATACATCTTTGCAAGGCTCCAGGAGCTGCATCTAAACTGACAACGCAATTGTACAAGCAAAATGGAAGAAAACATAAACATGCTCAATGGAAACAACAGTAAGAACAGAACGAGGTCAGGAGATGCTGATTTCAGGGCTTTCCTCTTTCCCAAGGGCGGACGGAGAGTCCCTGGAGCAGCTCTGTTCCCTCCCTGTGGGTCCGTTCCTTGGCCACGTGGGCTCTGAGCAGGTAGAGGGATGAACCGCGGGTGATGTGGAGATGGAGCCCGGCACCTGGAAGTGCTGCCCGTCTGCAGTCCCTGGCTCGCACTGTCTGGGACACGACTTCTCCTTCAGGGCCAGGCGACTGCTGCTTTTCTAGGAGTGACGGTTTGTGACCAAGTGCCCACCGGCTGCAGGAGTTTGTAAAGGAAAACAAAATATTTGTCAGCGGTTGAAAAACTCAGTGGCGTGGGGGTTTTTAACAAGAAGTTTCAAAACTGGCCAGGCATCTTGTTGCCTTTCAGGGTATTGAAAACTTTCCTTACTTTACCTTTTTGGTTGGGTGAGATGATTTCTTCCAGAATTAGTGTTATGGGGTCCATTATAGATTTCAAGCCCAAGCTCACGGCTCCTCCTCTCTTTTACCAACCTGAGTGCGGGATTAGAAGAAATCTAGTCTGCTTTCACAGCTGGGGGGAGGGATGGGCACCTCCAGAGGAAATTCAGATCTTAGTTGGATTTTTTCTCTTCCAAGAGAAAGCTGAAGGTGACAAGGCATTTCTTTTGGATGCTTAAGGTTCAGTGGGAAGAACACAGGTTTGGTCTCTACTGTACGTTTTAGGTTTCTGGTCCTGGAGGTGGTGTGAGCACAGCTGTACAGGAGCGCCACTGCAGCTCCATGTCTTAGCAAATGTTTGCTGTGTGGCCTATACATTAGAATTTGGATGTTGTGTAAATAATAGTCTTTTGTAGTAATACACACACACACTATCTTGCATACATATTTATTTAGTAGCGAGATGGAAAGCTTGGAAGAGAACCATGTTTGCAGGGCTGTAATGGCAAATGTTTCCTTCTCATGTCGGTGTTGTGGAGCGCATAACGGAAGGCAATATATAACTGAGAATCCCTCTAGCAATTGGATTTATTCTATCTTGTCAAATTTTTCTACCTGTGTCAAATATACATGCAAAACAGTATGGCTCCATATTTGTATCTGGAGTTTATTAGCAGAAATAGATGGTGAAGTGAACAAAAAATAAACCATGCTGAAATATGGGAGAAGTGTCGGTAACCCTTTCCTTGCTGCTGCTTTTATCCAGCGTTGGTGCTGAGCACCCCTAAGCTAGCACTGAACAGTTCAGCTACAAGGAGAGCCAAGGAGGAAAAGACAGCGATTATTGTTTATGAAATCAGGGTAAAATCTGGATGGAGCAGCTGTATGTAAATGTGGGCGTTGCCATATGAAAGGATGAATGTGCATATATGATTCCCTTAGGCCTTAAATCGTAACAGGAGTCTCGCAGTGATGCTGCACCAGGATGGGACTTCTCTGCACAGAGCAGGACCTGTCGTTAGCCAAGGGGTTCTTTGATTAAGGATGGCTTTAGCCTATGCTGGTTTTAGCCCATTTTTAATGACAAAAAAGAGCTTCACTACCTCACCTGCAGGGCAGCAGAAGACAGGGCTCACTCCTCCAATGCTGCCTGAAATCCCAGCATAAGTAAAGTGATTGCTATTTCCTTGAACATGTCAAAAAAATTTTGCCATAGCTGACAGTTTCTGACTGTGGCCTCTCTGGGGAGCTGGGTTTTATTTTTCCAAGTGGGATGGTTAACAGATACCAGCTTTGCCACTATAAAATGAGGAAAACAGCTGCAGTTTTTACAGTCAGGTAGCTAAGCACGGTCATCCCTGAGTAGGAATGCTGTGTTATGCTCACCTAGCTGTGGCGCAGTAAAAATTATACACGCCTGGTCTCCCCAGGGATTTTACAGCTATGGAGCTGAGGCACATTAATTATCCTGCCGTCAAAACAAACCATTCTCCTGCGCTGAGGACAAAGCCGCTGCTCGGAGCTGGCCTCAGGAGCTGGAATAACAGGGGCTATGTGAGGTCAGGGCTGGAGGTGAGCTGGCAGAGCTCCCCGGGACAGGCATGCGGAGTGGCTGCCCACGTTCCCACGTGCTAAGCTCAAGCTCAGGCTACGGCCCCTGCTATCATGCCCATTTTTGACAACAAAAAAAACGTCTTCGCCACCTCCTCTCTGTGACCATTGGAGGAAGGATGGGCATCGTCCCATTCCCCTCCAAGCTGGGAACTCTCTCCAGTGTGCAAAAATTTCCAGTTGGAGTGGACACATCATAGCCCACACTGCGACCAGCCCTTTTTCAGCAGCCGGGTGCACAGTGTTTGTGTGGGGGTCAGAGCGTGAGCCCCTGCTGGGTGCCCATCCTCACAAAGCTTCAAAACCAGCAGTGGATGACTGGGACGCCGTCCCACGTGGGCTGATCGGTCCTTCCCAGGTGCTAAGACCGAAGCGGTGATGAGCAGAGCTGGTGTCTTCATGATGCTGTTTTCCATCCCTCCCCCATCAAACCCTAGTTGCAGTGGGTAAATTGTGACTGAAACAGAGACGCTGAACTGCTTGGTTTGTTTTTTTTACATTTCAGTATAAAAAGCAGGATTTGGGATGTAAAGCTGTGCAGCTCACCACCCAGAATAAAGGTCCAGAAACCTGCCCTGGCTTACACCGGCTGCACGGGAGTCACAGCTCTCGAGCACGGCTGAGGATCTGCCCTTCAAGCTTGAGCAGGACGGCTGGTTCACTCCTGTCGTGCCATGTTTGGTGTCGAGTGCAGGACCGCTTTTGGAGGCAGGCACGTTTATCACCTGCAGCAAAGTTTGATGGAGAGCCAACCTTTTTGGCAGCTTTTTATTGCAGGGAGGGGACAGGGTTGATGTGAACTGGATTTGTGAAGGCGGTTGTACAAATATTTATTCTCTGCTCCTTAGCAGCGAAGGGATGAGTACAAACAACATCTCCATTTAAGGTCCCACTCACTTGCTACAAGAGACTTGATCCAATTTTGGTTTTGTTACAGACCTCCAGCTCGTTTTTGGGTTGCGTAATGCGTAGCTCAGCCCCCACTCCACAGCACCAAACAGAGGAAGGAGTCGGGACAGAGCGATGCGGCAGTGATGGAAACCCTCCTGCACTGGGGAGAGCTTTGGTCTGGGTAGTGGCTGCAAAAAGGGTACCTTTGGGATCCTCAGTCACTGGTACAATTCTGTCTGTATCTAATTACCACAAGCATCCATCCGCATCCTGTGAACACAGGATCTACCCACAAGCACCCAAGCAACGGCTTTCCCAGCACAGGTGGTTATTCACCCGACGAGACCTGGCTGCTCCAGGCAGTCCGCTCTCCTGCAGTCACTGCATCAGAAGATACTGTTCTTACTATAGTGGGAAAAAAATGTCTAAAGACAAAAAAATTCACAGGAAAAATTTTAACATGCAGATTCAGTGCTCAAGCCAGATTAGGACTGCTCTGCAAATGACTCAGGATCAGATTACGAAGACCACAGTTTATAAAACCTTTCCTTCCCAGTTTAGATTAAACCTTAGGCCATATACTGAAAAGTAAAGAGAAAATGAAATACTGAATAGCTGCTCCCAAAGTGAACGTAGCATGTGTACATAGTATCCAGTGCGTGATTTTTCCTACAGCAAAAATACTGTTTGATTATGGCATTAACTACTGTGCCATATTAGACTTATACAGAAAGACTAGAGTTGACTTTAATTCTGGTGCTCTCTAATGTTAAGGACTGATTTTGCAACTTTAGTACTATTCTTTTATGCTGTAGGTGGGGAAATGTTGTGCTTAAAAATGTTTATTTTTAGCCCACCCCTTGTGTGGTGGAGCACAGGTCCCTGCTGTGCCTGTAGGAAAACTGTAATAAAAATAACAGTTTGAACAAACTGTGCTGCATGATTCCAAACTCCAAAACATTTAGCTTTAATTTCCCTTAGTGATTTAATATCTGACTTATACCATCACTGTAATTTGATATTAGTATTTCTGAAGTTTAAGTACAGGAACATTTCTGGCAGTTGTTTTTAGTAAGTTCCCCGTTAATGTCTACTTAACTGGAGACAGAAAGAGTCCAGCACACATTTAATTATGGAGATGTCTGCATGATAGCATAGAATCTCAAAGAAAAAGAAACACTCTTTTAACATGAATAATCTGGAGATTTAAAAGTATCAGTCATCTTTAAATAGCAATACATTAATGACTAAAAGCAGCACTAACGTCTATTGCACTATAGAGCCTGCAGTTTAACAACCATTTATTTTAACCTTCTGTACTGCAGGCATGCAAGTGGAGGCACAGTGTACCCCCCCCTCCGTTTGGGTGGGATTAACGTAACCAACCAAAGAGGAGAGAGATGAGCTCCGCCAGAGTATCACCTGTCCTCTGCTGAGGGGCATCTTTCCTCGAAGGAGATTCCCTCCTTTTAGTCTTGAAGGGCACTAAAGATCTTTTAAATAGTTAACGTTAGTTCAGATGTACCTGATACAGCTCTACTGCCAAAGCACGGGAATTTGGATTTCCACTGAAAAACTGAAATGTGCCTTTAGAAAATTCTGAGAAAACCTTTTGTCATTTTCACTGAAACCTCCACAGAGGTTTTCCCAGTGACAAGGGAGCTAATAGCTTTGGGGGTCTTTTCTACAATCATAAAAGCTAGCATTTCAGTGAAATACTATTACAAGACTCCAGTAAAATTACAAAGAATTGGTAGCAATTCAGAAACCAGCATTCCTATTTATATTAGATGTGAGGCTGTTTGAAATGAGTTGTGTACAGTCAATAACAGCACTGCGGGGCACAGTTGCCAGCAAGGGGCCAGCCGAGGGCACGGGCAGATGCCACCACGGTGGTTAGCTGTGTGACACGTACCGTTGGCCACACGGCAGGTGAGCAGCAGCGTGCCTTCCCCATCCTCACTCTCACACCGGGGCTGTATCTCGCCCTGTAATTTATAAAATTGATCCTGCTAAAACCAAACTGCAAGGAGGAGAGTGGTGTGACCTCAGCCAGGAGGAATGGTCCAAGCACAGCGCAGGAATTCCCGGGCTTTGATCTGCTGCCAGTGCCGCGTCCCGGCCGCTGGGGAAGCTACTGAGGAAACAGATTTTGAAAGCATGGCTCTCCTCCAAGGCTCTGGGTTCCTTTCCCAAAAATGTGGCCTTGCAATTTTGCACCCACGACCTACAGATAAGAAGGTTGTAACGTCCAGTGCAGCCGCACAAGGTAAGCTCCCGTGAGGATTCCCGCTCCTCTCTTTGGGTAACCAGAAGCAGCTCAGAAGCGACAGCCCCAGGGAAGGAGCAGTTTCTGAAAAGCCATGCCCTGTGCACACAGACATCACTAGTTCAGCTCTTCATCAGGGACATTGTTTATTTCTTGGCTTTGTTAAGCCGGTTTATTGTCTCCTTGTAAATATTGCTATCTGAGCCTCAAGACCCAGGAATCCAGAGGATGGGAATTTGCTCTCTGAGGGTCCAATCTTGAATAACAGCTTGAGGGACTCCTGTGCCCCTCTCGATTGCTGTTTATCCACTCACTGTCCAACTGACTCCTAAAAACCTCCCAATTATTAGGGCTTTTTCCCTCTAGGCTGTCCAGCAGCTATGTGATGGGTCAGAGTCTCATCGGTGTAAGTCCAATCACTCAGTTACATCACTGGAACGTTGTAGACTTCCATCCACCACAACAGAAAGAGAAGTCAGGTCAGAGTCTGTCTTAAAACTTATCCCTTCCACCAGAGAAAACACGATTTATAACTCTGTCTCAAGGGTGGGGTGAAAATTAACTGGATGGTGGAGGCAAGGCCTCACAAAGGTTGCCAATAGCAGTAACATTCATTTTGCAATCACTCTGTTTGCCAGCCGAGTAGACAAATTTGCATTGGAATCAAACCTCTTGATGCAACTGTCTCTTGCAAATCCTCTAACCTCTCAGCAGCTTGGCCCTGTCCACCAGTAATTACGCGGTACGTACCAAGCGTTTCCTGTCGTCCAGAAGGGGCATTGTGAAACAGCACTCCCTTTACCCTTTATAACATACCACAACCAAGAGAAAGAGCATTTGGATTCTTGTCCTCGAATACCATAAGTTGTTTCTGCAGAAACACTGAAAAAAAAAAAGTCTCTCTACGTATCAAGGGAATTGCAAGTTAGACGACCACCCGGCTCTTCTTGCCCCTGCCAACCACTCCGCCCCCTCTTTCCAAGGCTAACAAGCGTTATTTAGGTTGGGAGACATGGTAGGGAGAGTGTGTCTGATGTTTGTTGGACTCTAGTAAAGAACACATTCATATTGCTTTTGAGTTATATTTGTAAACATTTGCAAACAATAGAGAAAAATGGATTCTAATTCTTAATTTTATTAAGTCTGTTTACAAACCCTAGAAGACCTGAGATAATGCTGTGCATTGGAGTATAAATGTTTTCTCCTTTTCCAAATGTATTTAAGGAACCTAAAAAAAAAACCCCAAACGAACGAGCTGTCAGCAAGATGCTGTGTGAGGAAGCCCCACGCGTTGCTGGCAGGAAGGGCAGAGCGAGTTGAGAGGCTGCCTGGCTCCTGGGCTCTGAGCAGCCCCTGCGCAAGCCAGTGTTCTGTGACCCGCGCAGGGCAGTCACGCACCTCTTCAATTCCGCTGACTTCCACTCATCTTGAGCTTTATCTCCTAGATCTTTTTTTTTTTTCTAAACTACTGAGAAAACTAGGTGCCATTTTAAGCTAAAATACAATCATAAAGAAAGAATATAATTCAAGCAAACGTCTTAAAAATCTCAAAAGGAGAGGCTAACCGATCAGAGTAAAATTTCAACTGTTTAACCACTGACAAGAAATCAATTTGTTTTCTTTTGCTAAATATGCTTAAAATCTCTAAGCAGTCTAAATGGGATGTGGAAATCATTTCCTCTCAGATGACAAACGACAGGCTAAATTCCACCCCCTCTGTTCACTTTAGGCTTGACCTAGAGCTGATAGGAAACAATGAGAGTCTTTCCGTTAACTTAAATGGATTTTGTGTCAGAACCCATTAAGTAACAGCTTATTTCACTTCATTGATTGTGATGTCAAAAATGAGGTATTAAGAGTGATTACGGATGGCAGACACGTTCACAGAGCAAAAACGCAACAGTGGGAAGAACAAAGGAGGGTGGAAGTTTTTGCACGTCAATGTCATAAACATTGATTAAAGGTGGTCTGCTTCAACTGTGGAAAGAGGTTTAAACATGGAACTGGTTTATTCTGGCTTTGGTATAAGTGTGAATATTTTTCATTCACTTTTAAAAAGGCAAAAAATTGTGGATATATAAAAAAACTCCACTTTTGGAGGCTTAGCATGGATGCCAAAATCCGTCATCGCTGAGAGGGCAATTCATGCTCTTCTTTCCCCCCCTGTTCCCCCCAAGCGTAAGGGGCAGCTGGTGGTGATGCTTTTCTTTGCAGGCTACAATAATGAGACCCCATCAGTGCAACTGGAAGATCAGGTGGGAGACTCCGTCTCCTGCGACCTACTGACACTGAAAGTATATATTGTTACAATACAGTTAGAGTAATTCTTTATTCTCTGTTGTAGACTTCCTAAAGGCAGGCTACAACACAGAATCTCACGACTCTATTATCCCTTTGGTTTAAGAAACTGAACTGTGATTTTTCAGGGGTTCTTGACAGTACAGTCCAAACTGAACCTGAAGACAACGGCACCTGCTTAGCTCCTGAGTCAGGTTGTCCTGATTTGGCCTTTTGTATAAAATTCTCTTTATGAGAGTTTTACCTTTATATTGCCTTTTCATAAACTCCTATTTGCCCGTTAGCTTAAATTACGTACTGATAGCCGTTGGAAGAACTGACAGATATTCCAAGGGCTATGGGCCACTCTGCCATAACCATCAAGTTAAAATCCTTGATCATCATCTTTTATGGTGCAATTACTAAAAGCCAAAACCCCTGACATTTGTTATTTCTAAACAAGCCTTTATGACTAAAGCTTCCCCAAAGGAAATACTACAGAATCAATATCTGAAAGCAGGATATTGCTGTATTTTTTGAAGCAAAAGTTGTCTGTAGTCATTAACAGACTTGATTCATCTGATGACTCAGAATTTGCGCAGCTGGTCCAAGGCCAGTACGGAGGCTGACAAGTGCTGCTCTTCTCTCCTTCTTCTCTAAAGATGCAATCTTGTCTCAGTTACACAAAGCACCTCCTGCCCTTGTGTCAACTCCGTCATCTAAGGAGAAGGTTGAACGCGCAACATGCAACAATGAGGAATTCGACTTTTCACTTCAACAGAAAGTTCTCCTTGTAACAAATAAATCAGTGCGATCCTACTAGACAATGTTACTGATTGAATTACATTTGAGGTACATCATGAATCCAGATGATACACAGACCAAATGACTGCAAAATAATGTTTCTCGATTATTTTCCTGAAGGTACAATTAAACTTCATTGGTCAGATAGATAATAAAATTATAATTTCATGTCTATCTCTTCTTTAGGAGCTCAACTCTTATTGATTTGAAGTCCCTAAATCAATGAACAACCAACATCTATTCTCTCTGCATTTCAGTTTAAGTTTTCTAAACTACTGGAGCTTATATTTTCTATGGGATATTTAGGTTTTATTTTTATTATAAAATTCCAGACTCACACTAAATTTTAAAATGTTAATAATTCAGCCATTGCTTTCAAAGGGGTTCAATGGCTCAGTTCGCAGAGGTTTAAAATAGTCAAATAATTGTAAAACATCATTCTCTTCTAAGAGTTTGTAGCTGTACCAGTCATTTCCTGTTAATTGCTCTCAGATTAAAGGTTCCTATTGACTTGAAGTATTTTTGTATTATTCCCCAAGGTAACCATTTATCGTCCCCACAAAATCTTGTGGGTTTGTGGCCACGAAAAACACACTTTTCTCAGAAATGCTGACAAAAGGGAAACCTTCAGCAGAATTTGTAATTCCATTATCTAGCCTAATCTAATCTAATACAAGGCACATCCCTCTAAAATTACTTGTTTTACTTGCAGTAAATCTTCTCTATTATACAACTAGGTAATGCTGTAATCCCATTTCAGGTTTAATGCTGGCAGCAAGAGTGCTGTGACATCAGGTAAATGTTTAGGTGTCGACATTTCCACTGCAAATGGCTGTATACGCCAAGGAGCCAGCCCTTCTTAGATACCTGTGTCACCCTGGAAAAGTTGTCCAGGCCAGAACTAATTCCATTAGTGTTTGGAAAGCTATTTATAAGCCTGCCTTCAGTGGGATGACCTTATTAATTAGATTGGGGGAAGGCTGAGGGAAGGAGAGGTGCTCATTTCACAAGACTATTGACATGCATTTCAGTAAGAGATGCTTCTCCTTCACACTACGCTCAGAAAAAGACTGTTAGATAAAGCAGAAATCTGGGTCAGTTTGCAGCAAGGAAAAAAAAAAAAAAGAACAAAAACCTACATCCATGCTGCCTGCAGGACCCTCGTCCTGGGTCAGACCCAGAGCACAACTTTTCACAGGGTAGCTCTGCTGCCATGTGTCCTCAGACATACTAAGAAAGTCCAAACCCTTCTCTGAAGGGCTGTGGGTTGATTTGCCTATTTGATCTACACAGCATAAATGAGGATGTGTTAAGAGGGAGCACAACCTCCAGCTTTACCCCCAGTGCTCCAGAGCGCCCCACAGTTTGCATTTAAGTGTGACCTTGTGCGCAAAGTGCAGCACACAATGTCGTATCTTGGGCTCACCTGAGACTTACTGCTGTCCTGGTCTTACAGTCCACACTATTGCGGAACTGATTTCCACATTAGAAATTTGAAGAAGAAATAGAGTTTCCTTCAAAAATTGCACCAGCAAGTTACATTTTACCAGACAAGATCTTTTTAAAATGTATTTCTACCACAGCCACACACAGGTATGAAGCAGTCACTCAGTTACAACCATGCCTCCTTCAGAATTTGCTCTCTAAATATAAGGAATGGAGAGCACTTTACCTCTAAATCAAACCTTAGGGAAACCACCACCTTCCTCCATTATCATGAACACCCCAAAGAGAGGAAGGCCAGATCCTTGTAACCTGTTTGTTATGAAGTCAAAAGAAGGCAGAAGAGTATTTATCTCCACCCTCATTCACCAGAAATGCTTGATTTATCCTCCCGTGTAGACTGGGAGTGGAGAGGAGTTTCACCTGTCAGACTTGTTTCCTGTGCCTCATTAAGGCCCTGTGCTGCTCAGCTCACCTGCCTGCTGCATTAAATTGGCGAAGGGCTCCCCGAGCCACAGCCTGCTGCCCTGCCGCCTCCAAAGTCAGCCTGTCGCCACCGGCATCTCCAAAAAGTAAGTACCTGGGAACATTAGTAATGGCTTGTCATGGATACATCCGTTTTGCCAACCGTGGAGCTGCTTACAAATGTTTACTCCTCTGTTATCTGTTTAACAAACCAGGAGACTAGTTATTGTGCGGGCTTGTAATAAGAACTTGTCTGTGCCAAATGGCTAGAAGAAACTCAGCTTTTGTGCAAGATGTTTAGTTTTACTAATATAACCTCCTGGCAGAATTTCATTCAGCGCTGACATCTCATGCGGCACTGAAATTTTCCTCTTGGGTGGGGAAAAGGAAGGTTTCAGCAGGTCCTGCCTGTTCATTTGATAGATTTGTGCCACCCCAAGACAATTTTGCAATGGAGTGAAAACTACAGACCCCACTTTTGTGTCCCTATTTGCATAATCCTACAAAAGCATTTTATGGCTGGTTCAGAAATTACATATGTCTGTGTCAATTTAATGCTCATAAGTAGTCCAGGAGTACAAACTCCTCTGTCCCTAGAGAAGTAGATAGTGCCTGTGAAGGAGCGGCAGGACATCCTGCATGGGTAAAATTTGACCTAGAAATAATAAGGGCAAACCATGTTGCTCATGTACTCACTGACTTCACTGCTGAGACTGTCAAGAATTGCAATTGGTAACAGATTTGCTATGCAAACACCTTCTATTAGGTATCAAACTGGGCTTGCCGAGTTCATTTTGGTCAATCCATTTTACAAACACCTCACAGCCCTGATCAGAACTAAATTCTTTTTGTCCAATGAAAAAATAATAGGTTAAATTTGTTATTAATGAGCCCTTGGCTGTTCATTTTCAATACATTGCTCCTTCTTCCAAATGCACTATGTGATAGTGCCCCACAGCAGGGACACGTTCCGTAAGGAATGTTCTTCCATCTTCTTGTAACCCTGACTCATCTATTAGAACACATTTCTGGCTGAGCTCCCTATGACGTATTTCTAGTCTTAGGAACTTTTTTTCTTTACAAAATGGACATTTGGGTTTCTTTCTTTCCTACTTTGTAATTAAGAGTATCAAACTAATAAGGTTTTTATTCCTTAGTTTTGTATGCATAATGCCAATTTTTAGGATTTAGATTTAATGGTCACTTCGTCCATAGTAAGGGGTTTCTTTTGTTGTGATTTTTTTAAGGCATTCTGATTCATTAGATCATAAAAAGCAATTACAAAGATGAGTTCAACAAGAGTCACTAGTACTAAATAGATGTTATTGGGCAGGACTGCTTCAACAATATATGCTGAGTAATTTAGTGGTCTCTGTAAGAGACAGACATTCAGTTCAAAATCTTCCAGTCTCATCACTGCTGTCATGATGGTTGATGGTCGTCTTACCCTGGTTCCACTGTCAAGCTTCATGATTTGAATGGTCTTATTTTCATTCAAAACAAACAAGTTTGAAACAGTAATTCCTTAACTCTATCTTGGATCTGTAAATCTTTGATGCTCCAGCAACAGGAAGCTACACCAATTGTTGTTTTAAAGATCTCACAGTCTGTGAGATCTGTGACCACAGAACAAAGCGGGGAAAACAGGCTTTGAAAACTGTGAGGAGAAAAACTCTGTGACACATTTGCTGGTAAAGTCTAGATCAAAAGTTAGCGGCAGCAGGGAAGGAAGTGAAAATGAGAGTGGCTTGGGGAAGAGACAGAAGAAAGAGTCAAAGAGGAGCAGAGGGAGTGAGGGAAGACGGAGACAAAATGCAGTGCCTCTGTGCACACCTTTGAAGGTTTCAGCAGATTTTTTACAGGAGTCAGTCCAGCTTTTCACCAGAAGCACAAAGAAGCCAGCCAGTCACAGTGACCATAATGTCACACGTGCCTGAACACTTTCACAGCCTGAAAGAGTGAATTATTGGGGCAGTTGTAGAGGAATGCAATGATGGGTGTGTGGTATTGTGCGGGAAGGTACCTGCACCACCACAAAACCTCAAAATAAAGCCGTGCTATTGGGATACTACTGAAGCTTCAGATGTTCAAACACAGCCCTGCACGTGTGGCTGGGTTCTTCAGTGGTGTCCTCAAACTCTGGTCCTTTTGGATTAAGAGATAACATAAGCAATATGAAACTTTATTAGCAATGACACTGTTAAATCAGATGACAGACTGTACCGACTTATTAACAGTGATACCTCACCGAGATTAATGGAAGCATTTCTCAGGGAACTAGCTTGGCTTTGCATTTCAGGAGCTCTCCTTTCCAGCAACAAGCTCTTCCCTCCCCTTTCAGCAAAGCTGAGCAACTGGCTGTCTGCAGCGGTCTCATGGCCCGGCCCCAGCCGTCCTTGCAGCAAGTCCCTGTTGGAGACCAAAACCTGTACTTTGTACCACAAGAGCTTATTCCATCCTGAAACTCGAGAAAGCCAGGGGCAAGTCTGCCCATGGCAGTTTACAAACCTGTTACCACCTAATCGTTTGCTCACTCCTGGCGTGGAGGAAGAGTTAGTAAAAAGGACCAAGGGCCAAGAAAAGTCAGATTTAGCCTGACGGCCAGCCAAGTCACGATGCTCACACTTCCTCCTGCTGCCTGCGGTGGAGGTGGTTACCTGGCAGAGGTGACACGTTCGGCTGGGGAGGTGACCTACAAACCGCGGCAGCAGCAGATCCCATCTGTCTCAGTCCTACCATAAAAGATGTTGATGCCGGATATAGTTTATTTGTCTGAACCGGTGGTTTGCTGTGGTGTGCCTGTACTAATCGCTTTTGTTGAGGGCTGGAACCATTCGAAATCCCATTGTAAACAAGATCTTAGATTAGAAGGCAGAAAATTGAGTAGAACTTAGTATTCTCCTGATTTGTGCCCCGATTTGTACCATGCAAGGCAACACCTCATTCATCTTACAGAAACATGCTTGACATGGTCTCTTCATTTAGTGAAACGACCCTTGCTTGGAAAAGTTTGGTTTTAGTAGATAAGATTACTATGGTTTACAGCTGGGGGCACTAGGAAGACAGCTAGCCAGGTTACCACAGCACTCCAGCCACTCTAACCTCAATTTAGAGCAGAGGAGATGATTCCACATGCAGCTCTATGTGACAGCAGAGCAGTGGCTCTGCCGGAGCCGCGTTCTCCTGTGCCACGCCGGGCAGGGACAGGGCCTCGGTCAGCCTACGCCATAGCCCCTGTGCAAGGGGTCTCTCAGCTTCTAGAGTTTAAAAATCAGGCGTGTTGAAATCGCTGAGATCTCATCTACCAGCTTATTTGGGTGAACGTGTTGAGTGAGACAATTGCAATTCAACCGCTGCTGTCTTCTGTCAGTCAGTACTGTTGAACCGCAGCTGCCTCTCCCGGGGCTGTGGGGGACGAGCTGCAGCCCCGGCCCTCGGGGACCCCTCGGGGAGCCCT
>VZSZ01007639.1:920615-944597 GCA_013398815.1 Ibidorhyncha struthersii
CGGCTAGGCGGGCACACGGGGGCTGGGGGCCCCGGCGGAGCCCGGTGTCGTGTGAGGGCTGGCGTGGGGGTACCCGAGATTTCCCTGTCCCCCACGCCCGATTTCGCCGGTCCCCGCGCGGCCCCGCTGCTGAGGCGCCGGTGGCCGCCCCCGGCGCCCGCGGCATCGCCGGTGCCGGGCGGGGAGAGCAGAGCCGTCCCGCCGGCGCGTGAGGAGGGGTAGCTGCGTGTCTTTATTTATTTATTTTTCTTTCTGCCCCCTCCTTGAAATGGGTGAAGGGTCACGCGTCCGGCCGTGGGTCACGGCCCCGACCTGTGGCGCCGGGGAGGGGTCCCGCCGCGGTGCCCCCCCGCCGAGAGCCGCGCTCCCCGCCCGGGACCGGCTGAAGGCGCTGCTCGTGTTTACGGGGGGGTCGGTTGGTACCAGCGCGGTTGAGGTTTTTAGGTAAACAGGTATATATGTGGGCTTTAGGTAGTCAGTTGCGCAAAGTGCAGACGCAAGGCCGGTGGCTGCTGAGGCACAGTGTCTCCCAGATGAGACCAGTGCCTGCCATGGCTTCCCTCGGCAGGTACACCGCTGTAGGGCGGCCCCGCTCTCCTGTCACCAGCTTGTTCGAGAAACCAAAGCCTAAGTACCAAAAGGAAAATGAAAGAACTGAAAGAGAGAAAAATAGGAATGTGGTGGGCCGTGGTTCACCGCTGTCACGCCGGCTGGTACCCTGCCCCTCAGCTCGGATGTGCTGCCGCACCTGATGTCACTTCTGTTCGCTCCCCACTCTTCACCTGAAATTTTGTCTTTCATATTTGACAGAAGGTTGAGGAGCCTTTTGGGAGCTCGGTGCGATGCGCGGACACTGTTTTCTATGAGTAATCTATGTATGATACACAATCGTTAATAGATTCTCATTGCAGACTTGGTTTTATCTTTAGTATTGTGCTGTTAGTACATGAACCTTTACACAGCATGTGATTTCACTGATACTCCCAAATAAGTCGTCTGCTTCTGTACTAATCTGAAATATTTCTGTGGCTCAGTTCTTCAGCGATAGTAAAGATTACATGAACAGTTACAAACCACAACTAGCTATTTTCTCATCCAGGAAGGAAGATGCCTAGTTCAGAGGAATATGGCTCTATTTTTAACTGAATGGACTGAATTTGTAAAGAAGAAATATCTGCCAATTTGGTCAAAGAAAGCAAGCTTTTTATAAGCCTATTTGTTTCTCTTCAAAATCTTACCTAAGTGGTCATTATGAAAATGTAGTGCTGATCTGTTTTGACCTGCTTATGATTTTTGTTTTGTTTTGTTTTTCCTCTCGAAAACAAAGAGCCTAGATAACATAAAAATTGTTTCAGTATCTAAATATGTAACCCTATTTAATGTATGCTACTGCTGGTTTTGTGGAGTTATCCCCACCTTGTTGCCGTTTCTCATATGCTGTAATTTGTGGCTTATTAGATCTAAATGGCTTCTGCTGCTGGAAAGCACAAGAAAAAAAGACACAAAAAGGGGTAATGTGCTTTTAAACTGGTAAAAGGAAGTGTGAGGCCTTTTGAGCTGAATAAAGGAAATGTACTTCCTGAAAAGACTAAAAACTCCAGATCTTTGAGGCTATTATCACTGCTTGCTGCTTTTACTGACATTTTACTTCATGCTTAAAATAATAATTCATTCGGCAGATGGGAATCAAGAATAAGGCAAGATTTGAAAAGCTCTTTTCTCTTCTGCAGTTTGGGGGTATAAGCTTGCTGTCATACCAGACAAATGCCATACAGATACATGCTATAGATTTGGGATTTTATGATTTATTTTTCTAAGCTGGGTTTGCATGCAAAGACAAAGCGTTAGGAACCCTCAGGTTTTCCTCCTGCTTTCTCTCCCAAATACTATGATCTCTTAATTCTGGGATCGCTATGAAACATATAGCATCTACTCCTTTGAAATGAATAGGGACTTGAGATCAGGGGTCTCTCGCAAAGAATAGATCAGTCCATACGTTTAACATTTTAAATATTTTAAGCGTTTCAAGATCAAAGTTCAAGTGGTGTAAAGGGAGGGGTATAAGTTTCTTCTCTCTTGTTTGAAATGGTCATAGGTCTTCCTCAGTACCCCTTTTCCACTTATATTGGGAGTGTGCTCATCAAAGAAAGTTGTTCGCGTGCTGTGAAATTATGAAGCTTGGACTTCCTTGGCCTCGAGTAGATCTTAAGCTTCAAGAATGCATTTAAATTGTGAAAATGAACTTGTAACTCATTTCAGCGCGAAAGCATTCTGCTCTCATGGCTGGCTGCAAGTACTTGTTACTGTTAGTTTCACAAATTTCACATTCTGATATTGAATATTTTGTGTTAGAGATCTTGATTTGTCAGCATCCTAAATGGAGAAGTAATTATGCGTTCTTGTGAGATAATCTTGTGCATATCCCCTCATTAAATGACTCTGGTTTCACTAGAGCTTCTATTAAAGAATACATTAGAGAATCAAAAGGCTTCACTTAAGGATGTTTCCTGTAAATTCTGGTTCGGTTCAGTGGGACCTTATCAGACTGTCCTGCATTTGATAATAACCTTAATGGTTGTGTTATACATAGCCTCAATTTAGGAGTAAACAGCATCTGAATGCTGTATATCGAGTTTCCACTTTTAGGAAGGTGAGATTATATTCCTCACAATTATGTTTTTCAGAAGAGGCAAACTTGACCTGTAGATAGGAGGGAAAACAGTGTCCCTGTGTTGCAGTATTCATGTGCCAGACAACAAAAAGCATCCATTGTTGTTGGTGCTGGGGGGGGTATTTATTTATTTATCTTTAAGAAAGAACAGAACAGTTTTTGCCTCTAGACTGTGAATAAGTCTGCAACTAAATTCTTCTTCCTTTATATTGCGATGTCAGATGTGTATATAACTACAGAAGTATATGGCTGACTTTGTTAACTGTACGTGTCAAAATAATTTTTCCTGGTTTTGATGAGTACTTCAGTGTAATATCCCAAAGCAGCTATTTTCAAACTTCAGGTCTGTTTCTTAAGACATTAAACATGAACTGTCAAACTGGAAATGGAACAAACTCAAGAGAAGCTTTGGCTGGAATTATTGCCCTGTTCAACCCCTTTTTAAACGATCTTTCCTCTAAAGTTGTTCCTGATGTTTACAAATAGTATTATAAAAAGGTGTAGGGAAATAACTGAAGCTTTGCTTTACTAAAAGCATTGTCTGTGAGTGGTGACCTGAGCAAATGTTCTCCAGCATTTGCCGCCTGAGTCTCGCAGCCTGTTGCCGCCGATGCCTGTCAGAAAGGAGAGGTGCAGGTATGTCAGATGTACAGCAAATTTAAGTACTGGGGTGTTTCAAGATCCTTTTCTTTAAGGTAGAGGTAAAGTCTAACTCTTCCTCTCCTGCCAAAACACACTAGCGGTGGTGGTGTTATTAGTGTAAACACATAGGTGAAGGGGATGGGTAAGGTATTGCTGATGGTGGTGTTCTGCTAGAACTCTCTCTGGTGGAAGAAAAGCAAGTTTCAGCTGTTGTGGGAGTCCAGTAAAGCTTTCTGTTCAACAGCTGTGTTGCTAACCATTTTTTGCTGTTCTTTTAAATTAAATAATCAGAATTCAAGTATGCAGTTACAGAACACTTCAAACATTATTATTATTATTATTTTTAAGTGTGAAGTTTTCTGAAACCTGATGCTCGTCCCTTTTGCCAGCCTAAAGTTACCACACAGATGGACAAATATTTGCATCATTCCTGTGTGGCACAAACAAAGGGGAAATAACCCAACCCTTTGTGTAGATAACAGAGAAAGGATAGCTTTGTTAATGTCTTTATGTTCTGTTTTACTGCAAATAAAACTGTCCTTAAATTAGTGAGAAAGAGGTACTAATAATAAATGGAACTTTTCTGAAGTGTTTGTTCATAATTCAGTCTAAAATCTAACATGACCCCAGGCTCTGCTGTGACTGCTTTAGAAAGATTCAGTATCTTTTCTACTAAATAAATATAAATGAAAAAAAAGTAGTCCTCTAGTGGATAATAGAAGGTCCCATTAGTAGGCTACTTTCAATTATTTAGAGATTTTTAGATGATAATAATATATGGAAATTTGGAACAACAGAAATTATAAAGGTAATACTAAGGATAAGCTTATTCCTTTTGGTTCCTTAGTTTTGCAGGGTTTTTTTTAGTTCTTACTACTTGTGAGAATTCCAGGGTACCACCATGGCCTTTGAAGAAATGTAGTAATATTCTAGATGTAATCAGTGAAAGGTTTCCCATGACTTTGAATTTATGGAGTTGGGAAAGGGCAGCCTAATCCTGGTCACTCAACTGACTAAACAGATGCTTTTATTTTTAAATATTTTCCTAACTTGGAAGCAGAACTGAGTAAACTGAATGTGCCATCTTTAGAGGGTGCTGAGATGGTCTTCAGCAGCTGTCAAAGACCTGTATGCACTGGGCAACAAAATAATTTTCCAACTGTTCTGTGCACCTGTGTATATGCCTTCAATGTCATTATCCTCTTGGAGATGAGAGCAAGGTGTCATTTCTCACTGATGAGGGAATTGACATTTTTTAACAACATATTAACTCCCATGGAATTATTCATTTGCTGACACCCATTTATACTTGGCACTGTGAATGAAATTCATAGCTTTCTTACCCTTTGTATTAGTAACAGTTGAAACTGTTTTTTGAAATTGCCGCAATTTGGAGAGAGATCATGACACTATTATTTTATCGATGCTGTTAAGTTTTAATATATCAGTTTAGAAAAAAATGGTTTTCAAATCAGTTAATTAATCAGTCAGGAAAACCTAGTGCCTTTTATCCCAGAATTCTGGAACTGCTTACTCAAACTGTAAGTTTCTCGTTGGGGTTTTGTTTGTTTTTCCCTGGTTTGAGCTTGGCCAATATTTTATGGATGTCATAAAAATTGGACTGGTTTTGACTTAAACCGGGAGGGACATGGAGGAGGACCAAAGTTTGTCTAACAAGCTCTTTATATAAATCTAACTAACAAAGCTGCCCTCAGTTCTGAACATACAGACGTGTTCTGTATTTGTTGTGAAGTTGTTCCTGGCTTGTTGGATACCTGACTAATTGTCAATGCATAGTTTTATAGCAGTCTGGAGTAAAGTTGAATTAGTGAAAGAGAATCACTTTTGTATGATAGTAGGCTGTGCTGGGATAACAGTGCTGTAGCTGGAGTAGTTCATAACTTTGGTTTGACTGGTTGCATATAAATGTGTGCTTTTTTTCCAGAGGTTTTTATACACAGATTTAAATCTCGTAGTTGCACAGAAACAACTAAAGTGTTTGTTTTTTAAAGTAGTTAAATGCAACATTTGTATGGGCAAGTTTTTCCAAAACTTTCTCAAGTCTCGCCATATGTCATTTGGCTCGCATAGACTGTGTTTGGTGTGATTGTTTGTTTGTTAGGTAGTGTTTGAAAATTCTTAGAGAAAAAGGTGGAATGTCTATGGTAAGCCTCTTGAAATTTTTCCTCTTTGGAGTTAACCATTAGAGTCTCCTTTCATCCCTGTGTAGTTTGGATCGTAGTTACAGACAGAAGATAGGATTAGCCTCAAAGAAAAATGGAGCCATCTAACCTTCCAAACACAAATATTGCTTGCTGTAGGAATTGAGAAGTCAATGTTCCAGTTGGTTTATTCAGAGGTATTACAGAACTGGAATATTTCTGTAGTTTCAAGAACTGCTTAAAAGGAGTAACCCTTGGCAGCTATGAAGTCCATATTTCAAGAGTAATTTGAGTTCGTATTACGTAATTTGAATAGGACATAGTTTATTTTTATCCGACTAAGGTGTTGGAAAAGGGGGGGGGTCTGACTTATGTGTGCAAAGTCTTGATCAAAGATGACCATCCACTGTGACAGGCAGTCACAGAAATTTATTTAACAGATGTTTCTGTTAAGAGAACTTATCTGGGGGAACTTTTAATTTAAATAACATTTACTTTTAACATGTCTGTACTTATATTTTTTTTAACATTACTAGGTTGGAGGTATTCCTTTATGACACTCCAAAGAGACAGTTTATTAACTTTCCTAAAAATACCTCTTTATTATTCAACAGGTTCATGAACCACCCAGCTCCAGCAAACAGCCGCTACAAGCCCACTTGCTATGAACATGCTGCTAACTGTTACACACATGCAGTAAGTACCCTTCTTTTTTAAAAAAAAAAAAAAAAAAAAAAAAAAAAAAAACCCACAGATGTTTTGGTAAATTTTTGTGGGTTTGGATGGCTAAATGCCTACCTTTGCCAGAGTATATTCATATTTACAGTCTCCTGGTTTTGTTATATAAGCTTCAGCTATAACAGACCAGAAAATGTAATGTTAACTAGATGGCTGGTAATCACTAGTCCCTGCTCTGAATCTCTAGGCGCTCCAGATGCTTCCTAAGATTCATTTGCACCGAAGTAAGTTATGTGTCTTTAGATGTTTTTCCTCTGTCCCAGACAAAGGATGACTACATAAAGTGAATATAAGCCTATACTAGTTAGTCTTGCAAGGCAGATTTCCCAGTGTCATGCTGACATAATATTGTGCAAATTGTATACTGCAAGTATAAGAAAGATTTATTCGTGTTAGAAGTGGAAGGCTTCATAAGACTATTGTGTGGATATTAGCTAGAAGAGCTGGAATGGCTTAGTTCTGATACTTAATAGCTATGAATTGATTCTTCAAAACATCTGGTATTTTGAAAGCGTCACTAATAATGCTGACAGCCCTACTAAAAGTCCTAGTCTGTCCTTATTTTCATAATGTCAGGACCCATACTAGATTTGAATATACAATATATACAAAATAAGGAAAGCAGTCACTTTTTTTCTTTTGTAATTGGGAAGTTTAATTTGCTGTCTGGCACTTTGAAAAGGACTTAAAAATGTGTGTGTTTGGTTTTTAAGATAGCATTTGCCCTTTTATAAAAGCAGCTTGTGCTTCTCAAACCCTTGTTTAACTCCAAATATCTGAAGTATGTTTGACTTCGTTCTCAGTCTCTTATCTCCAGTGAGTCTGGGAGCTACAGACACAAATGCTCAGGGTAGTGCATGGGACACTTCAGCTCTAGAAGGAGCTCTGTTCCTAAGGATCTTTTGTATATATTTTATAAATAACCAACATACAGCTCTGTGTTGCTGGTAAAAACAAAATCACCTTGTTTTACATACAGAAAAGCAAACCAAAGCTTATGCGTTTTTAAGCCAAGGGTCTCATGTACAGCATTATGTAAATATATGCTTACTTGTCTAGAGAATGAAGCAACATTCTGTTACTTAGCGCAGATATGTAGTTTATCTCATAATCCTTGCACAAATCTTGTTTACTCTGGCCAAAAAGTTAGATTTCAAAATATCTGGCAGAAGTTGCTGTACTCCTTAGCAATTCTAGCCTTCATCTAGTGAAAAACAGGCATGTCTTATTCCTGCCTGTTAGCAGTAGGTTACAGCCAAGATGTCCTATCAGTATTTTCTGGTATGCTGCTGTTTCTGATGAAGCTGTCTAATTTCTTTCTGAACAGTCAAGCAATGTGCTAAAGCCTACCACGAATTGTTAACAGCTTGGGGTTATGCACTGTTAACGTACCCTTTGGAAGAAAGTAAAGTGTAGTATAAAAGAGGGATAAAATAAAATTGTATGCAATAAATAACTTTCAGTCAAAATTTAAAGCCTTCAATTAGGAATCTAATCTGGGAAAGCACAGTGGATTATACAGAAGAAGCTGGGGGGGATGCTTGCTTCTCCTCTGTTTTACTAGATGTTAGACGGTCAAGTGGTTGAGTCTTTGCTGCTAGATTACAGTATGAGTTTTCAATTAGACATTTGTCTAATTTCTACAAAGCAGAGTTTAGCAATGCTTCTACATGTTTTTTCAAATCTTTATTCATAATTCAGAAAGTAGTCAGCTTGTATTTTACGAATGTGGCTATACTCCATCTGGTTTTTGATGTAAAAATACACAGTAGTCAGTTTAGGCAGCTGCTAAAACAAAACAAAAAAAACCCAAACTCCAACAAGTGGGCATACAGAATCCCATGCGTAGGTTTTTGTTACAATTCTTAAAAGGTAACTTTGTGTAGCATAGTAAAATATCTTAAAATTTCCAACTAGTAAGGCTATTCAAAATGTCTTGNTGTCTTTAGACACTAGGAGACAGGAAGGGCAGCTAAGCATACAGAGACAGAAAAGACTGCTCTGTGTTTAGAAGAACAGGAAGGAAACAGTGCATGAGAGAAGCAGGAGTTATAAGAATTTGAGTTGTAAGGTAAGCTAGATCTAAAGGGGGGCTGGCTCTTTCATCGTGCAACTTTCTAGTGTACGTAAGGTTTATCAGAGAAAATGTGTGCTCTGCTGTATTAAACCCTCAGAATTATGGCACGGCTTGCTTTCTGCTGTTCTAAAAGTTTCTTCCAACTTCTTTAAAAGTAGGAACTATTCTTAAAATAAGTTACAGTGTCTCCAGTTGTGCAGTGCATGGAAAAAAGAAGAAAGAAGTAGAAATATTTCAAAAATGAGGCTTGGAGCATTTACCAGGCCATTTGAGCGTGGAAGGAGGAGTCATCAAAATCTCAGAAGGGCTCTTATGATGAAAATGTCTCTGTTCTACCTCACTGATATTGGCAGTTTCTCTGCTCTCTCTGTATTGCACAGCCAAGTTGCCAGGAGGCTTCCCACTCCACGATGTGTGTCTCCTTATTTGAGAAGAGAAAATTGATGAGCAGGGAGACACTGTACTTGGCTTCAGGACGACACTTCTGGAGCAGGCAGCTTGAGATGGACACAGTCCTTCATGGTTCCCTCTAAGCATCAGATGTGACTTTGGCTGCTTTGTTGATCTTTCCATTGTCTTCCTTTCCAAAGAGGAAGCGTAGGGACCATCTTTATGCTGTTAGTATTTCCCTCTCATTGAAAGGGACATGAGATCCCAACAACACCGTGCTTTGCTACAGTGGCTTGTACATCAAAGGTCGTTGTTGCTGACTGTGTGACCTGCATAGCCTTGTGTGCAAAGAAAATAACTTAATTTGGCATGAATGTTATATACAAAAGCAAAATTTTTAACAGATTTTTAAAAGTCTCTGTGGGAGACTACAGAAATACGGAAAGAAAACAGATAAAATACTGACCAATGTACCAGTATCCTAAGCAACCCCAAATAGATGGAAGATACCAGATAATTTGCTATGTTAGTAACCAGAGAGCGTAATTTCCCTGAAGTATGCCTGATCAGGTTTACAGCTTGCTGTTTTAGCATCTCCTTTGTGCCTTAAGGCTTTTTGCAGTGGCTGCTGTTTGTGACAGTAGGGGTTGTGGTAGTCGGTTTCCCAAAATACATCACACTTGGGGTTGTGCCCAAGTCTCTTTTCAAGATTCCTGGCTATAGCTGTAAATAAATACATTTTAAACCTTTCTTGTTGCAAAGGGTTTTGTGACTTCATGCTCTCAATTGTTCTGGCTTTTCTCTAGAAAACTTAGTGAAACTGTTGCCTACTCTCTTGTTCTGTAAACCTCTCTACCAGCCCCATTTCTGATTTAGCAAGTATTAATGAAGGTGCTAAAATTAGTAAATTGGAGCATCACAGTTCTGCTTTTGTTCATACTACATTAAGTTGGTGGGTTTGACAATATTCATTTGGAAGAGTTGCACTTCCTGATGCAAACAATGCATGATGCATAAGCAAAGCTTTTTGTGACTTGTAGCTAGGCTTATTACTGGGAATATTGGCAACTTAGAAATGCTATGTCATTGCTGTAAAATGGCACAGCACAATCACACTCATTCTATTAGTTCTGATTCTTTGACTACTTTTTTGGCAAATACCCCTTCTTTTAAAGGCCTGTTTGATTGCTTCTGCATTCTGACAATTAAAACACAATTCTTGCCCTAGAGATTTTTTTCAAATGAACATGGGAAAATCTGTCTTCTGTTGACTGAAGTGTCATATTTCTTTTGTTAGATGGATGTTAGATATAATGAAGGCCATTTTATCATAAGTTATCTGGTATGGTGTTAGTATCTAAAGAACTTCTATCCAGTCAGCTGGAATAGCAGTGTATGATTTCTGGATTTTGTCTTTAATATAGCTATTTTCGGTCAGAAAAAGAGTAATAAAATATCTCTTGTTTAGTCTAACTGTTCCCATGATGCATATCAGGCACAGAGGGAAAGTGTTTCCAAATAGAATACTTAGAAAAAACAATAAATCCTTCTCATGTTAATATAGTGCTGTTTCCCCCTGATGAGAAGTAGAATCGTTCTTCATAGCCAGGACAAAGCAGAAAGAGATTAATTCAGCTCTTCATCCATGTACTCATTTGTAGCTGTATTCTTCATTCTGAAGGTGCAAAGAAAGAGGTCCTAAGAGAATTTCTTATTTGTTTTAACCCTGTAACTTTATATACAATAATTACTCGAAAAAATGATTGTCAGCAAACTCTGTGTTGGCCCGCTCGAGTATTACACATCATAGCTTAATTTGTGAAACATTTATTTTAGTAGACTAGTGAAAAGCTGGGCTGTGTAAGAAAGGCAAGTTGTTCTGTGTAATATCTAAATCTGGTTTACAAAGAGGTCTTCCTTCCTATAAAATGGTCTCAGTCAGAGCTCCAGGCAGAATCTCCAAGCCACTCACACCCAGGCTTTTAGTAGGGAATTAGTAGGGATTTGTTATTTTACCTAGTTACTTGTGTTCATGCCACTTGCATACATAGTCTGTCTGAAACCTTTAAGTTCTCTGTCAAGTATGGACAAAACTGAAATTTGTACCAGAAATTGGGAAGGAAACTGGTGAACGTGGATACAGCATGACTGCACAGCTTAAAGAAGCACAGCTGAAAAACTATTTCTGGAGCTTAGCATCTTCCTGTCCCTGCAAAATCTAAACGAAACAACTGCCACATCTCGTCAGTTCCTTGCTGTCCCAAGGGCTTCAGCCACACTTTAAACTGCGTGCCATATGTGGAAAACAGGAGTGACTAATCTCCTGAGGAGTGAAACACTTTAACCTTTCTCGAATTTGAAGGCTGTCCAGGATATGTACATGGAAATTTATGGTTTGTGATAAATGAGAAGCCAGACTGGCAGACTATTTTTGGCCTTAAAGTACATGAGGTCAACTTCCATAGTCTCATTACAAAACTTGGAAAGTGTTTCACCTTTGGTCCCAATGCTGCGGATATAGGAATGCCGTATTTCTCATTTCCATGGCTCCACAGCTTTTGGCTTGAATATATAAGATATAGTAATAATGAAGCTACAGTCGATGTACTTCAAAAGCCAGAAGAAAAAGCCACTTTTTTTTAACTCTCTGGATTAGCCAACTGCTTTTCAGATTCATTTGATATACTCTGCATCTTCTCAACTGCAGCTGTGATCAGAGCCTTAGTTTCTTCTAGTCTGTAAGCAGATAAAGGGCAAAGACTCTGCAGGCTAGACCAGAACTTTGCACTCTGAGCTATCAAACCTGTAATGCAAAGCAGAGTTGCCGGATTTGTTTAAACGTTACTTGTTCCTAGCTTTATTGTTTAGCATGGGAGACTCAGATTAAACTTAAGAAGAATTTAACCTTATTTACAATTCAAGTGAACAAATTAACATCTTAAGACATCCCTTAGGGGCTGGAAGGGAGCTTGTGTGGAGTTTTTAACTCAGAAGGCTGACAAAGATACGCCTTCATAGTGGAAGATGTGTAGAAGTGTCTGAGACATCAAGTTCTTTTCCTTAAATACTAGTTGGATGCGATTATTTTTTTTTTTCCTTTTCCCTCTCCTCCCTCCCCCTCCCCCCCCTTTGTTTTTTTTTCTGAATGAGACAAAGGTACACGATGTAATTTATTCAGGAAAGGAGTGGAGTTTTAAATGTATATGAAGCCTGCGTCCCACTTCTTAGATAGCATACCGATCCCATCGTGATGATCTTACAGTGGTTGTTTTGGAAGATCTGAATTAAATCTGCTTGAGAGGGAAGTGGTAAGGAAAACAGACTTGGAGACGCTGCATTAAAAGAACATCATCTTTGTTCATTAAGAATCTATTCATAAAAGAAGCATGCAGTTAATGTATGATATCTACAATCCAAGTTCTGCAAAGCCTTAATTATCTTCTACTTAGCTATATACTTCTAAATGCTTTATTTTTTCACTTGGGATTTAAGTTTATTTTGGTCTGTGCTGTGAGGAGAAATTTATCACAAACAGGTATAACCTGGATGTCTGAGACATCATGGAAGTCTTCATGCTTGTGTGTCAACATACAACTAAATGAAAAAGTTGTTCCTGTTAGGAATGTGCTATCAGGTGTCATAGGTACGGTCTCATATGGCAGACTGCAGTATTACCTGCCCTGCTGTTGCTTTACTGTGGGTGGTAGCTGCAAGTAAAGACTTAACAATGGCCTTTTGTTTTCTTAGTTCCTCATTGTTCCTGCGATTGTGGGTAGTGCCCTTCTCCACCGGCTTTCTGATGATCGATGGGAAAAGATAACAGCATGGATGTATGGTGTGGGGCTCTGTGCACTCTTCATTGTCTCCACAGTATTTCACATTGTTTCTTGGAAAAAGAGTCACTTAAGGTATCGCTATAAGATGTTTTTATTTTCATGTTCTGCAATGTTTTTCCCTTGTGTTTCTCAGTCAAAACCATGATTCTACAGAAGGCTGGAGTGGTATCTTGTACTGAATCATGAAGAAACACCCTCGATTCCGCTGGAAGAAATAGCAAGCCAGGCTCATGTACAAACAAACTTTAATTCTTTTTCCATGGAAAATATGTGGTTTTCTAGGCCCTAGTTGGTCTTAATCCACAAGTTGCATGGGAAAAACATAATCTAAGTGCATAGAGGATATAAACCCATTGCAAAAATGAGAATGCTGTCTGGGACTATGGCATGCTCAAATACTTTGAGGAACACAGATTTTGCCAGAATTATAATACAATACACAGCTAACTGTCAGAAAGCCTCCTTGGGAGCAAGGCAGCAATAGCAAAACTTAAGATATGATTTTATTTTACTTTTTTTGTCCCGTTATGACTCCTATTATAATTCTGGGCCATAAATTGGATTTAACCAATAGTCACTAAATAGCAACAGTTTCTGGAGGTTTTCTGCCTCCTTGCCAGAGAGCAGGATGCATGATGGAGGGGAGAAGGGGGGAGGAATGGAGGAGGTATCATCTCCTACGTGTCTTGCTTATGACCTCCTGAGGTTATAAGTCATCTGGACAGTCTTCCAAATGGTTTTAAGAGGTTATGGAGCTGATGATATTTTCCCCAAAGTAGTTCCAAAGTGTGTCAGGAAAATGAGATGATACAAAAATCTTTCCAAAATCTGTCTTGATGACTTGTTCTCTCTCTTACTAGGACAATGGAGCATTGCTTTCACATGTGTGACAGAATGATGATCTATGTCTTTATTGCGGCATCCTATGCACCATGGTAAGAAATCTGAAGCGCAGCTGCAGTATTGAAGCTTTTTCCAATGTAAACAGTTAATTATTGTGGCTTTCCAAAATTTATAGGTATCTTAGATGCAATTGACCACATTTTGCATTATGAAATGCAACATAATCCCCTGGGATTTGGTGAACAGAAAGTAGTATTAGAAAACAGCAGAAATACATATTCCACATACCCCAGTTTATGCTTCCCTCGCATCAATGCAAACACACCTTCTGCCTCTTTAGGTATAGAATGTCCAAGTGTCTTCTCCCCCATTGTGCCTAAGTTATAGCTCTGAATATTTATTTGTTTATATCAAGCCCCACTATTCTTGTGTCAGCATGGTCCTGTCATTCATCACTTTTGTCTCCTGAAATCTTTGTACCTCCAGGTTAAATCTACGTGAGCTTGGACCTCTAGCGTCTCACATGCGTTGGTTTATCTGGCTGATGGCTGCTGGAGGAACCATTTATGTATTTCTCTACCATGAAAAGTAAGAATTATTATTTGCATTTAACTTTAAACTGAAATTAAAAGGCGGGGGCTTTCTTGCTTTGTGAGTGTTCCTGTCCAGCCTCTCATTGAAATAAGAGCTTTGAAACAGTAGAAGTATGTAATGAGTGACGCAAACTTACATCTTGTCAGAAGATAATTGTATTCACCCTGTCATAACATGTCTTTAGGCTATATATTAGCGCCTTCTCTTAAAGGGGTGGGAGGGAAGTATCCACTTCTAAAACTTTAAAGCAGGCGTGAGAGTGGGTAAGGTAACAAATTGGCTGAAATGATAGCTTTTTTAATGCCTCTATTTTTGTAGCAATGTGTATTAGATTATACTGCAACATTATACTGTTTATATATACCGATGCATGCTGATTCCAGCTAGCTTCTTGGTTTTGTTTTGAGCTGTGAGTCCTTGAGTTTCAGATTTGAATTCTTGAGCCTGCTTTCATTACTTACCTTCAGGGAGCAAGACCCAGCTTTTTTGTTTTGGAGATGAGCTACTGAGGTTCTTGTCAAATAAGAAAATACAAGTTGTCTCAATGTTTTATTCTCACTAGTACTTAATGCAAATGAATGTATCTAGACAGTATTTAGAGAAGGTGGTATTGCCTGCAACTGTACAATGCAGAGATAAATACTAGCTTTATTTTTGTCATAAAACACTGGTTATCTATCTGCATGGAAAGCTTTTTGAATACTTTAATGGACCCATGCTAACGTAAAATTTAAAATATTTTCTTTACTTTTGAAGGAAATGTTCGTCCTCTTGTACGCCTTCTTAAATGACTAAAATAATTCCTTTTTAGGTATAAGATCGTTGAACTCTTTTTCTATTTAGCGATGGGATTTTCTCCTGCTCTGGTAGTGACATCCATGGTAAGGAATGTGACTATTAACATTACAAACACACAAACTTTCCTTTTATAACTAGCTGAAGTTCCAGTGCAGTTCTCTTCTCAAAACATGTTAATTTTAGTCCACCATGATTGTAAACGTTCCCTGTTGAAGAACCACATATAGTCAGTTATATTTTGGGTTTATAGTTTGCATTCAATGAAATGCTGCCTTGTTGTGGTGAGTCGGGGCCACAGGGTCTAGACAAAAAAGAGCTTAGGTTCCAGACTTCACTTCTGAAGACCCTCACTTCTGAAAGGACATTGGACATAACAATTGAATTACTTCCATTTTAGTAAAAATTACAAAGATATGAAGTACCTTAGCCTGTCAAAGAATGTTTCTAGATTTTACTGTTTATGAACTTACTTAATGCCCACTTACCACTTACAATTTGGGAAAGAAGCTTTTATTTAAGAAAGTGGAATGGACTTCAGATAACATGTCCTTTTTTCTTGGTGTATATACAAGAGCTCTCTGGAAAATCTAATCAATTGATTCTGTGGTCTGGACCAAGATGGGGGGAAGTAAATCGATTCTTGCCCCTTTCAAAATTACTTACGGGCAACAAAGCTAGAAGATTTTTGCCTCTTACTAGAGGCTGCTTTTTATCAGTGAAGCAGGGGAAAATTGAAAAGTTGAGAAGTAGTTGAACTGTATCAAACTGATGCACTCTGAGATACTTGATCTCTCAGCAATTAGTCGTTGTTTGTTTTGGTGTTGTTTTTTTTTTTTTTTAAAAAAAAAAGGTTGCTCGGTGTGTCTGTAAAGCATCCTACTCCATCTTGTCCACTTCAAAACTTTGACTATTATTTATTTATAGTTACACATTTTAGATAACTTTGAATAACCTTCTGTGCTGCTAATATAAATCCAACAGCTCTACAAGGTAATACTGGTTTTACTACTTAACTGTTTCGCATGAATGCTGTGCTATACCAAAACCTTGCTGGACGCTTCATCCAACTAGTAGGATTGCATAAAACTCACACTAATGCACAGTAATGTCGTGTTCTTTTTCTCCATGTTTGTCTGCTCTGCTAGTGAGCATAGAGCAAAACATCAAATTGTCTTAATTCTTGAGTTATCCCAGTATTACTTCTATGGTGCTATTGACACACATTATGTAAATATATTATTATTACAAATTTCACAAAGTGTAATATGAATATACTGGTTTTCTCGCTTGTCTATCTGTCATATCCAAGATGTTCTGGGTTGACAGCCAGCTTTCTTTTCTTGGGGAGAAAACGCTTTGTATTTTGTACGTAAAAGACCCTTTCCCTCCTTTATACCCTGCCCCTAATCTTTCCTTGTTAATTGACAGAGCAACACCGATGGACTTCAGGAGGTTGCCTGGGGAGGCTTGATATATTGTCTGGGTGTGGTGTTCTTCAAGAGCGATGGAGTCATTCCCTTTGCCCATGCCATCTGGCACGTATTTGTGGCCACAGCAGCTGCTGTTCATTACTATGCCATTTGGAAGTACCTTTACAGAAGTCCTGCAGACATAATTCGTCACTTATGAGAAATATATATATATGTGTGTGTATATATATATATATAAAAAAATAATCTGCACTTGGCCTCTGTAACAGTATTATCTGACTTAAGGAATTCGGGGAAATTGGAAAATTGCACAGAAAAACTGCACTGACTTTGGTAGTTCTCTGAACACGATTACTGTGAACTGATGTTGTATGTGTCCTGCAATTGCCCATCGTATGGCAAGTGCTGTAAATAACCAAGATACTGTACTGCAGTACTGAGAGTCCATTCCATGTTAGTAGAACTGGCTACCTGATGTTTACAAACAAATTTTGTATTCTAGTTTAATTTTACAATTTTTAACTATGTGAATTTTTCTAAATTAGTGATTCAAACGGTGAAGTCAGTGCAATAGCGAAAATGTAACTCTCTTGATTTGAAATTGGTTTCTAACACCTTTCCACTAGTCATTTATTAAACACGAATCACAGACAAATAATCAACTTTTACCACCCATTATCTTGGTATAACGTGACTTTTATAGAAACTTTTTGTGTTTTTTTGTAAACTTTAGAAGTACATTTATTGAACTGAAAACACACAACTGTCATCTATGCAGTTACTCATGTTGCAAAATCTTGCAAGAAATGGTTACATTCCACATACTGTACTGACAAGCGAACATTGTACCTCTTTCAAAGGTTGTATTACAAGTGTAATTGTAATAACCACTTTTACGAACTAAAATCTAAATGTGATTCTGCTGAGTTTTAACATGATAGTATTCTGCTCATCTAAACTACCACTTAAACAGAACCTTAATTTGGCTTTATCCATGATGGGAATGAAGTGCTTTAAAAGAAATAGTTACCTGATTTTCTCCTCGAGATTCCCGGCCCTCCCCTGTGCCGCCCGGCCAGGCAGCAGCATGGGTGGAAGCTGACTTCCCGAGGGCTGGCAGTATCAAGGGAGGCGGAGAGCTAATATTGCGCTACCCAAGCCAGAGAGTCGGTCATTTCTCAAAAATATGTATATCCATATTGGTGCTGTCGTGTTAGGGCTTGGATTTTCAAAGGGATTTAAATTGGCCACCAGAACCTGTTCCCACCAACTTTCATTGGGGTTGTTCTGTTGGGAAATCCTGGTCGGAGCGGTGGGTACAGAGCAGTTGCTGACCGCCATGAATTCACGGTTATTGGTTCTTCACAAGCATGGCCTTTCGGGGAGGAGAGCTTGAAGAACTTGAGACGGTGTCCCTTGTCATTCTGGGAATCAACCCGGAGTAAAACTGGTCTTTAATTGTGTTGCTGTCTTTCTGTACAGGAAAACCAAACATGGTGGCAACTCATGATTGTAGAACACGTGCATTAAATGACCAGATGTAGAAGAGTCTTTGTAATAATGTTTGTCCAATAATTGTATCCTGTCCCACTATATAATGAATGTCTTATATTAAGATTGACTTTATCCTTTTTCTAATTTACTCAGTTTTTCATGTCAGTATTTAAAAACAAAACCAAAACGTGTTGCCTTTTTCAGATTTTGTTCTGGATATTGCCTGTCCGCAAACAATAAGTAGCAAGATAGGGAAGTTTTTCAAGGTACCGTTTCATATTGCACCTAGATTTGCCAGTGGGTTGCATATTTTAGAATATATATGTTTGTATATGGAATTTACAAGAGGGACAAATTTTAAACTCAAGGCATTGAAGAAGAATCGCTGTACAGTGTTAGCAGGTGACTGGAGAAGTGGCACTACTACAGCAGACTAGTCCGCTGCCCTGAAAGAGCGGAACAGCTGGGCGGGTAATCCCTAGTGCAACAGTCTCGCACATCTGGATGCCTCAGTTTTTTAACATTGTGTCTATTTTAATATTTTCCACTTTTTGTGAGTTCATATATTTTGTTTAAATGCAGTGCTGTTAAAACCACTAAAATACATGTAAAGGTTTTCTGTAGTCAGAAGTGAAACTATTGCTTGAATATGTTTGTTTTAATTTTAAGTTAATTTTTCATGGCATTGCTTTTTGGAGTGTTTGAAATGGTTTTTAAAAAATTTCAATTCGCCAAAAATATTTTGAATTACTGTATTCTAGTCAATATGATATTGAATGTACTAGACGAACAATAAACATTTTGTGCAATTTGGAAAGTGTTGTATTCTTGGTGGTTGGGTTTTTCCCCCTCCGGCACTTGGGTGGGAAAGTGAGTGAGTGACTAACACTCTTGACACTAGAGATCCAGACTTGAACCTAGTGACCGTCACGCTCACTCAGTCAACTCTTTAAATAAAAACAGTAGGAAAGATTTACAATCCAAATTACTCAATTTGTGGTATGGAAAAAAGAATGTTTATGTGTAAATTTCAGTCAATATTGGGAAATTGCTACTTTCTTTTTTGCTGTTCTGGATCAATTTTCTTACACCATTACACGCTCAGGTTTTTTTCCTTCAATTACATAACACTAAAACACATACATTTGCTCCTATTCCTATAGGAGCACCATTGCATTCAATATAGACAAGCTGAACTAAAAATGTATTTCTGTCTGGAAAACAAATATGTCAATTAGCCTTTTTTTTTTTTTTTTTTTCTTCTCTCTCCTGTCTAATTGCAGCTCTCCAGGCTGGTTCCTCCCAGGGGTACCAACAGTGCTTTTTCCAGTAACGTTTGCTGCAGTAGCAGAGATGGGATTTCTTTGTCTTCCTGAAGGAAATGTTTTTAAAAGCACTCACTTATGTATTTTCTGTGCCTCTAGGTTTTAGAAGCACGACAAGTACCCTGAGTCTAAATGAAGCAGTGATAACATGCATTTAGTTTTGCAGATGGACCTTTCCAGGGGATGTCTGGGATGCAACAGGAGCTTTCAATAGTGAGTACTTTCAAGCTTATCACTTTTAGGTCATATTTTTCTAACACAATATTGCGTGCAACTAAAAAATTATCTAGTTATCTGAAGGGGTTCTAAGGATTTATTCTAGAGTGTGCTTGTTTCTATTTTGTTGTTCTTTTAATTCAACAGCAACAAGGAGTGCACAAAGAAAGTGCTCCTTTTTCTTTCTGTTAACAAAAGCAGTCATAAAAGCAAGCTGCTCCTCCAGTTCTGTCTTCCCCGCTGCTCCTCCAGTTCTGTCTTCCCCTTCTTTCCTTAATTACTTGTGATTACAGTAAGAAATTGTATTACAGTCTTGCATTTCTAGGTAAGTAACGAAGTCCTTTCAAAGGAGGCTTCAGTGTCTGAACGTGGTTTTTGCCACCTTCGCTGTATCTGTTGAATTATGGTGTAAAAATGGGAGACTTGTGGTTATCGTGGTTTTCCAAAATTTTAAAAAGTTACCTAAACTCCAGCTCAGTGTTAGCAGACAGACAAGATAGTTCCATTTAATGTGTTTTTACACCGTTTTGTTCTAATTAACAGGGTTTTGCCTGGTTGGTGGCACCAAGCCTTTGTCAGGCTGGCAGCGCTGTGGTTGTTGCGTAGAGCAGCAGGTCTCTGCGCTGGCTGCAGTAAGGCACTTCTGAGGCTCAGGGTTAGTGCCGCGGTATATCCTAATTTGCAGTACGGTTCCTTACATGATCTTCACAGCTGGTAACTGAACTCGTACGTGCTGATACATGAATTGTGTAAATTACACAGGTGTCATAGCACTTTCAGTGCTGCTTCTTGGTGAAATATATGCATTGGGGGCTGGAATGAGCAAGTAAAAGAGGAGATTCTAAAGTTTTTCATAGAGATTTTTCTATTAAACCTCTTGCTTAAACGTCCCTCACGCTCAGGACCCTGCCACTTGTTTGGAAACCTTTTTGAGTCACCTACACAATTCTTTATTTAGGTCTGGTGTATTTAGCCACGTGATTTCTCTGGAGGCGAAGGCTGTCATGTTCACATCGTGCTTGATTAAGTCTTTCCTCCATGCTTGGCTATTTTTAAAGGAATGCAGGATGTTAGTCTCTGCTCGCTAATTGCATTCACCATCAATAGGTGTCATAAGATTAAAGCCAAAAATAGTTAAAAGAATGACCAGGATGGCAAGGCGGACGCTTGCCGCTCTGTGCTGCGGGCGCTGTCAGCCTTTGCCTTCCCTGTCACGCTGAGCAGGGTGCTCGGCTCGTGGCACGGACCCTCGGTCTTCAACAGCTTGAGGCGCCTCACTGTCGTTCTTCTACTGTTTGCAAGTGCTTCATTCATCGTTTGTCTGAATAAATTCACTAAGCACTGTCATAAGTTGGAAAAGGAATGTACGTAAGACACCTGAACTGCTCGCTAGTGGCTATTTGAAGGAGTTCAGATGTTTCACTGTGGTGTTAGGGTGGTGCTGGGAGGAGTAGTGCTGCCCAATGGTGGCACAAGCAGTAGCGCAGCCATAGGACTGCCCAGCACTGAACACCCCCCAGGCTGCTCAGTGTCGTGTTTTGGATGTGCTTTGCAGCCTATCTTGAAAATTCTGCACAAAGTGTGAGGTGAAGCACCTTCAGAGTATCTGTGCCATGTTCAGTCTGAACTAGTGCAGTAGCTCAGTCTTACCGGTCCGACCTCTAGGGAGAGCAGTGGTTTCTTTCAAAAAGAGTTTTCAAATTCCTATTTGGGTAGTATGTTGTTACTGAACTGGGTGTCTGCTTGCTTATTTCCACACCAAGCACCACCTCCTGCTGGTGGGGAGCCTGAGGGCAGCCACGCTCTCTCCCTTCATAGAATCAGGGCGGTTGTTACTAAGGATAAGCTGGGGAACCAAAATCCTCTTGCAAAAGGCTGGCGGTGAAGCCAGCACCAGTTTTATAACAGAAGTTACATCATTGACTCTAATGAGGCTAGTGTGCTCTCCAAAGGATATATTCAGATGTCTTTGTTGCTTAGCAGCGTGAGCCCTGCTGGCCGTGGATTTGTGCGCCCAAATCCTTTAGGTGCCTTTGAAAATCGCCTTTAAATTTTCACATAGGTGAAAAGCCGTTAGTAGAGACCGACTGAATTAGTGGGTTTAGCTCCAGCAGACGTCTCCTCACTTTCTGGTGCGTCGGGTTCGCTTCCAGGAGCAGCGCAGAGGTTTGGTGCGCAGGCAGTGACCAGCCACAGTAGGCGGCTTCTGTGACACGGTCAGCCAGTGACCGAGCCTTGTCTCTGGAGGACATTCAGACCAGACCACAGGATGTTCGGATGGAGAGCTGTAGTTATCCGGGATGTTGAAACACCCAAACCCAACCCACAACACCTACAGAACTTTGGGAAGCCATGGGACATTTGGCTTCAAATGGCAATGATTTAGTAGCATCATAAATGCTAAAGGATTGAACATTGTTGCTGTGGGAACTCAGACATCTCAAATTAAAAAAACATGCACTTGGGAAGCTAAGGCTTAGTTTAGGAAGGATTTAATTTAATTTATTTTTTTTTTAATGTGTATCTTCATATATGAACGTGTTTGAATGAATGAAAATGGCTTTTGTCTTGAAGCTGATGGTGGAGCTGAGCAGCTTAATCAGCCTTCTGCTAAATCACTGAAAATAAAGCTTGAAGGGACTCAGATATTTTTAGCCCATCCTCTGCCTGCAGGCAGGACGAACCATGCCCGTCATTCCTGACGCGCTTGTCCAACCTGTTCTAAAAAGCCTCTAACAATGGGGATTTCACAATCCTCCCAGACAGTTTATTTCAGTATTTCACCCTCTGCCCTCTTAGACTCTTTTCTGCTGTCCAAGCAGTATTTTCTTCTCTGTAATTTAAGCCCGTTACTCCTTGTCCTGTCTGCAGCGGGCTGGCAGAAGAGCCCTCACAGGCTGGAGACTCACTTCTTCCCTTGCTTTGTTCTCCCCTAGATTTAAACGAACTCAATCCCTTCAATCTTTCTTCAAGGCCACCTCGTTTAACAGAGGCAGCGGGGGGTTCCAGAACAACTTCAGACACAATTTTCCCAGCTGATAATGTGACACAGGGACACAAGAAATGAGTGTCAGTGCAGAAGGAGGGAGAGGGAGCAGCCGGAGCTGTGATTCTGTGTTTCAGGAGAGAGGGGCAGCAAGCCCAGGGCAGGGAACTGCCCAGAAACCAGCAGAGGGCTGAGCCGGGAACCGCTGCAGAGGAAAATCAGCCCCTCCTGGGACACGGCATCATCTTGGAAGGAGGAAAGTCCTCCAGGGACCAGGCAAGAAAGGAAAAGGGAGCGACACTGCCTGGGAAGGGGCCTGCAAATGTCACCCAGCAGCGGGGCGAAGGCGCAGCAGCGAGGGTGAGCCCGGAGCAGGGTGCTCGGCACCCACCGGGGAGCTGCTGGTTGCAGCGGTGCCGCTGCGATGAGCTGGGTGACTTCTGTAACACACCTCAGCTCCAGGCAAAGCGCTCCTCTCCCTGCCCGGCTGTCCCACAGCATCCCCAGAGAGATGTTTTTCCTTCTTCCTTCTTTTCTTCTGGTTATTGGTTTGTTTTATTGTTGTGTAAGTGTGTGTGTGAGTTTAATTCTGGTTTGCTTTACTTTCCGGGCGTTTTTTTTTTTTTTTTGGTATTTTAATGCAATCTCTCACCCGTTCCCAGTGCTGTGCTTGCTTTCCACAGAGCTTCCAAGCAGCGACTCCAGGCCAATCCCCTGTGTCCCAGCTGGGGTGTGCTGGGGGTCCCACCAGCCACCCGCTTCCATCCAGCCGCAAAGCGCTCACCCCCCAGTAAGTAACGTCCTGCCTGAACCCAGGTCAGTCCCCGGTGCCGCGAGCGGGGCTGAGCCTCTCGCCCTGGTGACAGCGCGTGGCACTCGACCTCAGCTGGCACAGGGCAACGCCGGCCAGCGCAGCCCCGTGCCCTGGTGGGCAGCAAGTGCTTTGTCCATCATTTCTGTGCCGGGGGGAGCAGATCTGACCCTTCGCCACAGAAACACGCAGCGGGGTGCTGGAAGCAGGGTGCTGGGTCCAACTTTTCCTCACTAAACCTTTCGACACCCAGCAGTACCCGCAGGCTCTGTGCCTGGCAAAGCCGTTTAGTTGCAGCTGCGGTGGCCGCAGCCTTTGGGCCATCTCGGCAGCGCAGCCGCGCGGGGGGCTTTGCCTTCGCAATCCCATTTTGCAACCCTGGACGCCGACTCTTCCAGCCACCTCCCCTGGGCAGGGTGGGGGGGGCAACAGGTCCCTCCCTGCATGGACATCGCTGCCTCTCCTGCCCGTGCCGCTGGGAGACATCCCACCTCACTTCCTCCAGGGCCACTGGGACCTCACAGCCTCCATATTGGTTGTCAGCTCATCCGCAACGTGGGTGCAGGTCCAGGGCTGAGACACGGCCTCAGGGATGAGCAGGTGAACGTCCTTTCACGGAGGTCCTTTCCCAGAGGTGACAGTTCTGGCTGAAGGCTGTGAAGGTGGAGGTGTAAAACAGGGACTGAAGCACAGGGAGAGGACTGAGGGTGCTGGGCTAAAGTCTTTGTTACAAGAAATTACGTCTGGCTCGTTACATCAATCCCAGGTGAAACTTGGCTATTGATTGCTATCTAGAAGTGTGGCTAGTTTTCTGATTTTCAATTAAAATTGTGTGTCCTGACATGGAAAATGATTGTGCATCATCCTTTTAAGGCCCAGTATGTTTTACACTCCCCGATGGCACCTGAAGCTTCTCGGCCAGATGCTGCGCCCGCTCTGGGCTCCCTGGCCTGGGCACCGCCAGCGCCC
>VZSZ01007639.1:947002-959016 GCA_013398815.1 Ibidorhyncha struthersii
CTATCGCCATAATCAACATTATATACCTAAAATAGATTTTTTATAGATATATATTATATTAAAATTCTACTAGATATGCTATATTAATAATCCTTAACTCTTAGATGTGCATGTGTATGCTAATGAGTATCTAATTATATGTGACAATCTTCTGTCATCTATGTTACTGTATTAAAGAAAATACATCTCCAAAAGCATGTATTATCTGTATATACATTATATAAAATAGACTAACAAAAAGTTGCTAAATATACCGCAGGTATATCTCACTACGCTGTATCTCACCCCAGACATAGCGCACTCGGGTGTGCTGGGTGCTCGCAGCGAGCCCGGCTTACAGCGGGACTCGGTGCTGGCAGCGCCTGGGCGAGGGCTCGGCGCCGCGTAGCGCTGATGAAGGTGCGCCCCCAGGAAAATTTGTAAAATTAATTTCCTGTAAGCATGCCTTTATATACCACTAAAATCTGGGGGGTTTTATAGAGAAATATGAAATGAATGTATTAAAAATATGCTGCTAAATATGCTTTCAGAAGACATAATTATTACATTTATAGCTATTTATCAATAGAGCTACGCATGCACACACAGACCCTCTGTGCGCGTGTATTATAACAACTATACTGTCTGCATAACATATAATGTACATCAAACACAGAACTTGATGGCAATAAAATACATAATTATGCATACATAAATATAAACCCAGATTATTAAATGCTATAAATATGCTGTGTGAAAATATAACCGAATTTATATCTGTCCCTACAACTGTATATAGCTATATGAATGCAGAGGTATAGTGTCACACAAGCACGCGTACGGGGACACACACACACACACACACACACTAAAGCGAGAGAGCAATACAGGCGTGCGTGTGCACATGCACACACATGCGGCGTGTCAGGGAAGGTGAGCAAGTGTGTGCATGCACACACACGTGTGTGTGTTGCAGCAAATACATTTTGTGCCTACTATAAAATACGTATCTTAAAAATAGGCCTTTTAATAAAATGTGTGTTTAGAAAAAGATATAGGGCCATATTCATTAATTAAATGCTTTTAAATATGCCATATGAAAGCGTAGTTATTAAATTTACAACTATAGCTATCTATGTGGGGAAACAGAGCGAGAAATACATGTGCCCATGTACACACACACACACACACACACACACACACACACACACACACGGGGGGGGCAGGATTGAGCAAGTGCATGTGTTATTAAAACACATATTTTTTGCATAATATATACGCTCTATTAAAACCAAGCCCTTTGCGTGTGTGTGTGTGTGTGTGTGTGTGTGTGCATGCGCGTGTGTGCACACGCACTCTGTACTCAGCTCTGTGGCTGGGTAGATACAGAGACACAAGCGCACGCACGTGTGTGTATTATAACCAATATACTTTCTGCATAATATGTAACATACATATTAAAAACAGACCTTCGTATCAATGAACTTTCTGTCTATATACATACATAGATACGTGTGTACATGTATTTTAATGACTTTGTAGAGTGTGAGCAGTAAGTTATTTGTACTGTTTTTTTCTCACTCGCTCACTGTATGTATTGTATATAAACTATACAGCACATAGTATCTGCTGTCTTTATAAAAATATTGTCTAATGGCGATTAAAAGTAAACACTTATTTTGTAAACTAGAATAAAAATACTCCTTACCATACAGAATTTTTATGATGTATTACTGTCCATACACTATGTAGAAGTGATCACATCTCATGATAGTGTATATAAAATGTCTATATAAATATAAATGTATAGAATCATAGAATCGTTAAGGTTGGAAGGGACGTTTAAGATCATGGAGTCCAACCATTACCCCAACCTGACAAAACCACTTCTAAACCATAACCCTAAGTACCACGTCTACCCTTTTTTTAAACACCTCCAGGGATGGCGAATCCACCACCTCCCTGGGCAGCCTGTTCCAATGCTGGATAACCCTTTCAGTGAAAAAATTTTTCCTAATATCCAACCTAAACCTCCCCTGGCTTAACTTGAACCCATGTATGTAAATGATGTAATGTAATGTACACTGTAATTGTAACATATATTATTATATATAAGTAAAATACTTTATTAAAATATAAAATAGTTGTGAATATACTACATGTAGCATTATATTAGCTTATCTAAGTACGTTTGGTGTGGTTATACCCAGGAGTCAGCTCTGGCTGCTGCTGTCGCGTGGGGGCCTGGCAGGAGTTGGGGTCGGTCCCCGCGGTGGGACACAGCCCGGGCCGGGGGCTACGGGCACTCACAGCCAGTCTGCGGGAGGGGGAAATAAAAATATCCCCTCCCGAAAGCCCTCTGCCCAACCCCTCATACACCAAAGAAGCACAAAGGTGAGAGAAGAAAAATTTAAAAGTTTATTAAACATTAAGAATAACAGACAGAAAAAAAAAAAAAGATTTGGGCTGAACAGCATACAGGATGCAATCCATTTCATGTCATACAGATAATTTGATCTTATTTGTTAAACCTGTATTTAAACAGATGCTGTCTTGTGGTGTTGCCAGAAATACAATGGTTGATCACTCATAAATTTTAATACCTTTTTTCACATGAAAAAAGTCAATAAAATAAAAATAAACTGCACATCTCTATTGTGAATTACATGCAAAAATAGTTTTAAAGCAATAACTGGGGTTATTACAAACCCACAGAGGCAAGATATTAAAATGTTAGGGGTCCTTCGGCACTGCTGAACTCATCCCGCTTGCTCCTGCAGGTACTGAGTGCGGGCGGGCTGTGCCATGTGGGCACAGCCGAGTAAGTCACGCACGACACCTCGCTCAGGCACCTTCCCTTCATTTTGAATTTCTTGCTTTTGTGGATTCAAGTCAGAACTGTATTTCCATGGTGCTGGGTTTAGTGACCTCAGTACCATTCAAAAATGAAAAAAAAAAAATCCCCCCCTGGTGCCTCTGCCATGGGCTTTCCCACGGAGAGCCCCAAGGTGCTCATAGTCACAAATACATCTCAGATTCAATTTATTTTGAGAGGGCATTCTTTTTTAAAAAGAAGAATCATTTCTAAGTTTCAGCAAAAAACAAAAAAAAAGCCAACAAGCATTTTACCAATGGTTTACCATGGTTTAATAGAGGTCAGTGAATTATTTAGACGCTATTAATTATTCTGCAAATATATATATTTCTATTTTTATAAAATTACAGTTTCATATACCTACAAGCTCCTTCATGAGCAACAAAGCCATCAGCGACGTGATGAGCCCAGCTAAGCTGTCCTTGGGAACTGAAAATGAGCTAAACTTTCATTTATTTATTTTTTATTGTTATTTTGTGGAGACAACCTGGTTAGATAACCTGTTTTTTTTCCAAGTTCTAGCCCACATACTTTGCCTTTCCCTTCCCCGCCTCTCTTTTTTTCAGGGCGAGCTTTTCAGAGGGGCCGGGGTACCTGACAGCCACGGTAAGTGCTGAGTGCCCCAGTCCCGCAGGCTCCTCTGAAAGTCCTCACCCCAGGAAAGAGGTGCGCCCCAACGCCCCAAGCTGCGCGCCTGCCCCAGCGCCGTCCTGCCCGGCAGGATGGGGCGAGGAGGCATCGGAGCAGCTTCGGGGCTGCCGGCCAGAGGTAGCTGCTGGAAAACTCTGTGCTCCTCTGTGGCCATGACACTAAATCCGCGATATCCAGCCTACAAAAACTACCGTCTCCCACCCCATCCCTGCCCAAAAGAAACAAAAGAATCATTTGTAATTTTTTTCCAAGCTGCCTTTTACATTTTAAAGAAAGTTGTGTGGTCACAATGCAACCCACAGCTGGCCCTCGCGAGGTACCTACCAGCTGATCTCACGCACACCATCCTTGCTGGCCAAGCATCGCCCCACGGACAGTCATTGTGAGGGCGTTATAAGCTGTTGCTATTTGCTATGTTGCTGCTAAAAGTGTATCCAGAGCAGGGGCCGGCTGAGCCACCGTCACGCTGCTTCCAAAGGAAAAAAATCAAGTTTATTTCCTAGTGGCCGCAGCAGATACACTGGATTGTGCCAAACACCGTCAGCCTCCGTTCTCTACCCATGCATCCATGGCTTATACTGACCTTTAGAAAATAACTTACTACTCTTTAAACTTTGCCGCAGCACACAGAAATTGAATTTGCTGAATAAATGGTCCACAGGCAAGTACTGCACATTAAGGGACGCTGACGAGTCGGGTATGTTTGAGGAAAAATACTGGAAAAATGCCATTGATGTGAGGGAATTTCTAATGCTGAACAAAATGTTGAGTCCTTTGTAACAATCTCCTGAAGCATGAATAATGATTTAATGGAATGAACCTTTTTATTTGAAAATAATGTCAAAACACTTAGAAAACTGTGAGCAAGACATGTAGCACCATATTTTCCTCACATGTTAATAACCGTATGCAGTACGTACAACTGTACACATGAACGGAGCTATTTATAAAAAAAATTTCAGCTGGAAACGGATTCTAGCAGCAGCAGATTAGAAATGACTATGAGAAATTTTTGTGTAACGTATTATTTTTCTGCCTTTACAAAATATTGAATTGTCCAATCAACACTTGACTAAAATCCATGTTGTGCTTTGTCCCTATTAAACAGTTCCTTTATGTGTTTCTGATGGAAAATAATATAAAGAAGTCCCTCTTTTTCAGTAACATGGAACATCCGGGAAAGCCATATTACTGCCATTAAAATTTAATTTAAAGCACAGAACATGCCGGTGTGCCAGTGGTAGGCTTAAAATATTAAAGATTAAAAAAAAAAACCAACAACCAACAAACCCCTAAGCATTTCCTTTCTGTACAATAATGGAGAATATATATCTTTGCTATATATTTTAAACATGGAATAGCTTTTTCTTTTTGCTATATATATGTCTTTCAAAATACATTGTCAGTATTTGTACTTGAAAAATACTGTACAAAACGAACATACTATAATTATTCTGTATAAACTTTATACATTTTATAATATCTATTCTTTTGGTCTATAGTAAACACTTAGATTGATTGGATTAACCACAGTATATGACAACACCATCCCCTTCTGAAATACACCAGTGTCTCTTACATTCATTTTTCAGAAGTCCACTTTATATTAGAACATATGTGTTCAAAAGCAAATAGAGTTTAAAACAATAAAGTTCAGAACCATCAGTTCATGTCACACTCAAAACAACAATCACTAGGAAAAATGGGCTTTGCAAACCAGTGACTTCTAACTGAATAAAAGTGATTTTTTTTTAAAACAGCAAGATATAATCCACAGAAAATATATTACAGAACATGGGAAAAACAACTGAATTTAGGTATTTATTTAAATTTTAATCACAAAATGGAACTTGGAGAAATGCGCAACTAACTGAAAACAGAAAAGCCCCTCTGATTTCGACATCGGATCTGATTTGATACTATTAATTTTGTTCTCGTTTCAACTAATTATCCTGCTTCTTATATACATGCGCTCCCTATAGACAGGGATACAATTAGCATGCTCACGTTAACGTGTCTCTTACTTTTCAACTTTTTGTTAAAGACATTAAAACTCCTGTTGGGTAGGGAAACCATCCTACGTCCACTAGGAACATCCGGGCAGCATGCGCGCTAGCGTACAATAGGATTATTGCTTCAGGTACAGACAGTGCAAAATACACACTCTGTGGGCTACGGACAGGCTCCCACCTACCTGGGCTCTGTGGAGACGAAAGGAACCTTAATAGCTATAGAGAAGCCATTATGGGATCTATAATGAGTATAGCTAACTCAGTCTAACAGCACTTTAAATCTGAAGACAATTATCACCAAAACTTAAAATACAACAAAAGCAATCTATAAATTAATATTTCTGCAGTGTAGTACTAAATTATTATTTGTGCACTTTATTAGCATGTTAACTTTTCTGATTAGACATACTTAAACAATAGCTTGTTACTCCTGAAAAAAAATGAGATCTACTTTTTTTTCTTTTTTCTTTTTTTTTTCCTTTTTTTATAATTTATACTGGGATCTTTCCAAGTAAATCAGGAGGATGGAACTGATTACAATAACATAAAAACCCTACTCTGAAGCAGCACTGAAAAAAATATAATAAAAAGCTTACTATGGCGGTTCTCAACAGTCCAGGTAAAAATGTGGCACCCTTTGAAGAGCGCTTCATAAAAATGGGAAGTGCTGAGATGCGTGCGCACGCACACACACACACACGCGCACATGCACACACACAAGCGCACACACACTTATACAGACGTGTGAACACACATGTGCACACATACGCAGGTACACGCATACGCAAACAAAAAAAATAACGTAAGTCAGTTTTGTTTCTGCTTCTGGTAAAGTGCTGAAGACAGAAAGGTTGGTTTGGGTGTGGTGCTATCAAACAGGAAACACATTGTCCATCTATTCAAATGCCAACCTGCAACAAAAAAAAAAAAAAAAAAATGAAACCATAAAAAATCTTTGAAGGGAAATTTTAAATAAAAAGTATTTAACTCAAATACTTGATGCAGTTTCCTAATCCACCCAANGCAAGGACATTCTTGCATTTGCCCAGCTCTTTCCGTAAGTCGGCCACCTCTTGGCGGAGAGCAGAGTTCTCCTTCTCCAGAAACGAGGCGCGGATGGCAATCTGGTTCTCCTTCAGCCGGCGGGCATCCCTCGACCGCTTAGCAGCCATGTTGTTCTTTCTACGCCTTGCCCAGTATTTGTCATCCTGCTCATTAAACACAGAAAGAAACAAACAAGATATTAGATTTCAGTAAACTGAGCGGCCACCAGGATGTGCTCTTAGCCACAGCCTCTGCACGTTTTGCTTGCCTGGCCCAGAGAGCCCTGACAGCGCCAGGCACTGCTGGGACAAAAGTTCCAGATTTACATGGCATAATCCATCCAGGGAGAACAGATGCCGGCCCGTGTTTCTGTCAAAACGTTTACCCTAACCCCCTCATTCTCTTGGCTGTGAATTCCTCCAAGGAAAAATGAAGCAATATTCCATTGGTACAATTCATCTCACATCTATGCTGACCTAGTTAGCACATCCACCTTCGCATGCGATGACTCATTCTCTACTGGTCGCTAGAGCAGTACTAATTACCTCTTGTATGTCCCTGCTCATCTTTGCCAGCCAACACCTGGTTCACTCTGTTTGTTGGTATCATCCATTTTGTCTATCATTCGGGTCTTTTTTCTGTTCAAAGCTCTTTCTCTACAGAGCCCCAGAGCGTTCCTGTCTGCACCCTGGAACAGCACGTCACTGGAAGAGGATTCCTTGGCACTACAAGGATGGCTGCTTTGGTACCATCCCCAAAGAGATTAGTACAACAGGATTTGACTGTGGAAAAAAAAGCATTTGCCAGAAATAGGTCCACTAACCTCTGAATTTTCATAAGCTAACACATTCCTGAAGTGTTACCCCTAAAGACTTGCCTCTAGGACATCACCTTATTGCATTGGTGCATCAATGGCTTGAAAGTCACCACTTAATTTCAACTGATTTTCCACTTTTCAAATGAAGCGGCCTTCAGTGAAATGGCAGCTTCAATGTTGCTTTGAAGCTGAATTAAGTTCTAGAAATTTGGAACAACTCAGTAAATACAAAGTGGGCAGAATCTCTCACAAAAAGTGAAACTCAGTCCCCTGCAGGGTGAGAGTGACGCAGTCACTCAACTCTCAAATTGGTCAAGTCATACAGCTCAAACTTCCCCTTCCAGAGCAATCCCTCCATTTTTATATGCTTAACACTTGCTTGTGTGGCTTTCTTGTTCCACCAGGCACAGTGGCGCAGTTCCATACCCACTACCAAGGACCAGGAGCCATCTGCTCCCACGCTGCACCGCAGGCAACCCCCCCACCGCTCCTCTTTCAGCACGAAGCATCCCAGGCCTCGTGCCGCTGCTCTGCATCCTCTGCTGCTGCTTGCATAAGGAAGAGCAAGAGTAAAACAACTGCTTGAAGTACCCTACAACTGCTTTATATTAGTTTAGCTTAACGAGGTGTGCAGCAATGATGATACGGAGCCAGCGCAGCTCTAAGTTGCTCTTCACCTGTACTTAGATGGGACCCCCAAAATCCTCTTAAAAACAAGCGTGCAGCAAAAAGCTATGACCCAAATCTTGTTTATAATTTCCCATCTCATTCCACTCTACAAAAATCAGCTTTAAGCAATTTATTAGTGTGCCACCTAGGCTTCATCCATCTTTATTTTAACAAATTGCTATGGCAAATCCCTTAATCCAGGCCTGAGAGAGGTAAGGCTGGCATTTCAAAATCACATGCAACCCAGAGACGATTGACTGGTCTAATCTGCTTATCCTCCCCCAGAACTCAACAGCCATTCCACATGCCAGGGCAGAAGCAGCACTTGGGTCAAGCACTCTGAAATGAGCCAAGGGCAACTGATGTGATTATCTCAGGGAAACGAGAGACCCTGAACTTCCAGTTCAGTCTTAGGCTGAAAACTTCCGCGCCCCACTGCTGCACGCAAGGCTGATTATTTTCCACCTCTGGCATGAAGCAGTCCAAGGGCATGTTTGGCAAAAGTTTGCTTTGACAAGTAAGGATACCTAGGAGATATCACAAAATGACGAATGGCACCAAGGGGCAAACTCCAGCCTCCTTACACCCATTGGGCGTATGAAGACCTCTCCTTGGGCAGACCTCTCAGTACGCTGCAATGCCAACACAGCATCAGCGGTAGTAAAACTTGCCCAGGTAAGTAACGGCATGGTGCACATAAACCTTTCTACACGAAAGCTGAGGATACTACAGACAAAGTGACAGCTACATACTATCGGAACACTACTGAAATCTGTGCTTTTGACTTGCACAACAGTATCCTTAGGGATAAAAATAGTGAATTTTTGTTTCTTTAATGCTACCGATCTGGTGAAAACACATGGCATCCCAGTCTCTTCGCACACGTGGCCAGAGATTCCCACCAACTCCACCAGGCTTTCAGTCCGTGTCTTGGGGGGAACAACAACAACAGCAGAATGGAAGTCTGCACTGACTACCTCTGATAAAAAAGGGTCCTCCTGGAAATCACATACTGGGGACAGAATTTTGCTAATGATGACAATTTTCACCGTCGTTTTATAAGCTGAATCAATTGATCAATTTGTTCTGCTCCCTTCATCCTCTTTGCTCTTCATATCTCTGAAGCAATGAGAGGCACAGACAAGGGTGCTCGCTCTTTTTAAATATTGTATTATTATTGTAATACATTTAAAATATTGTATTAAAATACAGATCCTGGCAAAATTTTCTGTTTTCCTACAGCTAGTTTAGATTCCTACAGCTAGTTCAGAGCGTAGAAACGCTACCTAGATTAGTAGCGTTTACTATAGTGTTCCCATTCATTGTAACACGCAGAGCTAAAGCAACTTCCAAACAAGATGCAGTATACTTCATTCTGTCACTGTTAGGGACGTCCATGGACCCTGTAAGAGACGGCCTCTTCCTTGAAGAATTCCCAATCTATGCTGATGAGACAGAGCATGGAGGAAAAGGAAACATGATCAGACTGTTTCATAAGTCGGAAATATGGGACAAAGTAAGCTTGTCCAAGGTCACGCAGGAAGTTTCTGGCATACAAAGGAAATGAATATTGATCTCATGAATTTCAACTGTTGCATAACTAATAAGGGACATCCTCCCCTCAGTCTTATTCAGAACTGTTATCGTTTCATTCTACAACAAAGCCGTATTTAGTTTGGCAGATTTACCTTACATGAGAAAACAGATTCATGCTCCAAACCTATAGCTCAGAGAATAACTGTCATAGAGTCTGTACGAACAACCTCGTCACCAGTTCCAATTTACCTTCAGGTCGTCCGGAATGAAGACTTTGCGAGCTTTCTTAATCATTGGCTGTGGTTTCAGCTCTTCTTCAGAGAATTTGCGCTTACGAGGGTCAAACATCTCCTGGCCAGGAATACTGGAAAGAGCAAGATCTGCAGGGTCAGGCTCGTAGCCAACAGGAACTTGGATAGTCTCAGGATCAATGGGACTTGGTGTGTTTCGGTTTGCTGGCAAGATCTGACCTAAATAAAAGAAATAAAGGATAAATTCAGCTATGTTAAGAGAAAATATGTAAATAACAACACTGAACATGGATTTTAGAAGATCTCTACATACTTTACAAGCAATAATTCTTTAACCTTTCACTGTAAATTTAGTAGCTACTCTTGCCAAATATTTGATTGTCCATTTTGTAGGGTGCATATTCAGATCCAGACATGCTCATGTCATTATTTTCAGAACTGTTTCCTAATTCTGGTTGCTAATCTTGGGTGCCTACTTGAGATCACTGAATCCAACACTGAGTTGCACTGGACTGCTGGCAGAAGACATAGTGCTCCAACCCATGCCACTGCATTAAGATCACATCCTCAGGAACAAAACATAAGAACTGTCATTTACCTCAGATTTATCCACCACACTGTAATCCTTTCCAGTTTTCTCATACACAGATTTCTTCATACCTGCCTTTGAGGGTATGTTTAGTTTACAATCAAACAATGTACAGTACTTGCAATAGGACAGTATTTTGTGAAAATGTACTTTCAAGCTGTGCTGAAGCACTCCACTGAAGAGACTGCTATTTTCTATGAAATCCTACTAGTGGTATTCCAAAAGACAGTGAAGGAAACTAGAAACATGAAAGGCTACAATGACTACTTAAAGACGTTCTGAAAGGAAGAAAGAAACTTATTTATGCCCCATTGCTCTTTTATGGTATATAAAATCTAATAAAAAGGAGCCTATCCCCAGAAAAGAATGATATTCCCCCACCCTTTTTCTTTTTTAATCTTAGATATAGCCTTTAAGACCTACAGCACCAATTCAGGCACCATTTTCACTAAAAATCCAATTTAAAATCTCAACCACAGGTTCCAAAAATAGGATCCTGAAGTTAGCTGCCTAAACATGGACTATCCCCGAGGGCAAAATTTTCAGAAGTTTTCACATGCCTCAGAAGTACAAGCCTCACACAGACTTCAGAGGGAGGACTTCTGATTGAAGCAGATATTCTTTTATAACTTCGGCTATTAGCTAATTCGCTTTGACTTTAGAGATACGACGGCTTTCATAATAACTACACAAACATCCTGTGACTGTGTAATATTTCCTTATTTGTGCCTACATGTGTAATATTTAGGGTGCAAAATGGTAAACATTAAATGTCACTTCTAATTCCAAACCAAGGCCAGCGTTAACAATGTAGTTTTTATTTTAATCTAGAAGATCGCGGGAACAATATTGGAACCGCATCGCAAATGCACGGGGGAATTGCATTGCGCAAACCAGGGCTTGCTAACAGAGAGCTCCTCTTTTGTAACTCCTATTTTAAAACAGCACCGATAAAATCAGCTTCCAGGAAAGGCTGGGAAGGGCCTGGGAGAAGAGAAAAGGCGGATCAAAGTCAATAAAATATATATGCATCTATAGGAGAGGGAGCGAGAGGAAAGGACGCTGCTACCTGTGCTTCCCCCTCTGCCTCCGCAGCCGGCGGGCCACCGCCAACACCTCGCTGCTGAATACGAGAGGTTTCCTGCTGGGGCTCGTTAACAAAATGAGGGACCGCGGCCAGACCCACTGCCGGCTACCGGGGTGGTGGCGGGGCAGCAGCCTGGTGGCAGGGCAGAGGCCTGGCGGCAGGGCAGAGGCAGAGGCCGGGCAGAAGCTGGGCAGAGGCCTGGTGGAGGCCGGGCAGCGGCCTGGCAGCAGGGCAGAGGCCGGGCAGAGGCCTGGCGGCAGGGCAGAGGCCGGGCAGAGGCCAGGCAGAGGCCGGGCAGAAGCCAGGCAGAGGCCGGGCAGAAGCCTGGCGGCAGGGCAGAGGCCGGGCAGAGGCCTGGCGGCAGGGCAGAGGCCGGGCAGAGGCCAGGCAGAGGCCGGGCAGAAGCCAGGCAGAGGCCGGGCAGAAGCCTGGCGGCAGGGCAGAGGCCGGGCAGAGGCCTGGCGGCAGGGCAGAGGCCAGGCAGAGGCAGGGCAGAGGCCGGGC